>JAMPIV010022648.1:45000-257261 GCA_024509875.1 Oreohelix idahoensis
TGGAGAAGTAGTCCTTTAGAGATCAGAACACATCTCACTACTCTCCAAAGTCATATCTCTCCCCATAATTTCTTTTGTAACTATTTTCTCTACTTTCACATTACACATTCATAGTCTGTCTACACTTAGACACTCTCTATCTTTCATACTCGCGACAACAGTTTGATATCGTGGCATGAAAAGTAGTCAATAATAGAATAGTTAAACAGGAAGTTGTGGAGAGACATGATCACCTGCGTCACCCGGTATGGTACTTGAAAGAAGAAGAAAACGTCCTGCAACTCTGGTACACTCTTCAGTGCCAAATCGTTCTTGGCGTAACGTTAACATTCAGACCTACACAATGGCTGTTTTTATCAGTCGGGTTTGCAATGGAAAGTACTTCCTTTGACAGCTGTAGATAAAATCAAGTATTTATTAAAATGCAATGAAGTGCTTAATCTCGGTTACAGTCAGAGTTGCGAACGTATCATTGCTTTTATTTTTGTTTTCTTTACGTAAACTATATTGCAGTTATACTCTGTTCAACGAAATATTTGGGGTATATTTTGTGTTAGATTCTCCTTCGGTGCTAGCCCGTTGCTAGTCCTGAAAAGGACTGGTCCTAAACAGGGGCACTAGCTGACTGTCTGGATTCTTCGAGTCGTTAGTCTGTTCGTAAAATTGTTGCAAGTTCAATAATGTATTATTCATCCTGCCTCACTAGTTCGGTGTCAGCCCTGAGAAGGGGTAGTCCTAAAAAGGACTGCTAGCTGGATTGTGGAGTTTTGTGTGGTTTGACCTTGTGTCTGTTGTGTTTATCGTTTGTTTCTGCTGTAACTGGTATATCACTTTTTCGATTATTGTTGGGATTTCTCATTTCTAGCATTTCTGAGAAGACTGTTTCATTGGGTTGGTCGTTGTTTTTATTTTCTCGTTCGTTTTTAGCTGCAATTTCCTCCATGGTCATTCTTTCAGTTTCTTTTCTTTTGAAGACTTCTTCGTTTTCCTCTTTCAGCTCTGCTAGCTTCTTGATATCTGATTCTATTGATAGCAGAATTGTCTTCATGTCCTGCATCATACACCTGACGCTCTGAAGATCTATCACGTCTTTCAGTTTGGTCCTCGTGAATTTGCCTGCTTCTGCTCTCGACCTGAAGTTTTTATTTTATTTCTGTCACATCTACGGTCAGCTGATGCTGTTGACTTATAGTTATTGTGTTCAGTTTGTCCGTGGCATCCGCGGTCACTCTGTGCTATGCATCTCTGAAGGATCTGTTATTTCACACGGATTCCTTCAGTATAGGGTGTGTATTACATTGCTTTTATGCGAACGTACCATTACTTTTATGATGCTTCGATGACGGGTCATAATAGGGGAACAACAGAAGTGATTGCGTCATTAATATGCTGGACTGCCCATGGTAAATTTCCGGTGTTATGTCTTGCGGTTCGCATTAATGACCTGTCATCAAAGCATCATTTATTGGTGATGCCTAGATGGCAGAGAGGATAGTGTGATTCGCTTGCATAGCTAGGCGGGGTTGTCGCACGGAAGGTCCTGGGTTCGAGTCCTGGGTAAGCCATTCACGTCTGTTGTTTTTCTGTTGTCTCGTGTTCTACTTCTTTATTTCTTACGAGTGCCTGAAAACACCTTTATGTTTGTCTAATATTTATTATGTGAACGTACCATTGCTTTTATGCGAACGTAAAGTTGCTTTTATACAGTGCGCTGACACGGTAGTTGTCACAGGAGTGCCACATGCAATCTTCTGCCGTTATATCCAACCCGGATTTTGGGGGCGGCTCGGTAAAGTTACGGTGCGATTGAAACTTAGAAATACACTATGAAGACCACCCGAGGCCTGCCAGTAGTAAATAAATAAACTAGCGAATACAGGTAAATTACCAGGAACTCATAAGATTGTATCCACATATCACGTGATGTAAAAAAAGGTAAAGATAGAACCATAGCAGATACCGCCTTAGGGGAGTGAAGTGAGAGACTGCTCCATACTAGGTCTAGCCTCGAGAGGTGGGGTGACCAGTCCCCTTCCTCGATGCCTTTTCCTTGCCTAACTCATAATCAGGTACCCATTTACAGCTGGGTAGACTGGAGCGTGTCGGTACCGGGATTCGAACCCGGCATCTTTGCCGTGATAAACCAGCGCTCTAACCACTCTGTCAATCGGACGCTCCTACACACATTCTTTTTTTTTTCCTAACCAGCGGCACTTGGGCTTTCAGCCCTTCGGCCCCATGACATGAAACAAATTTCATTGTATTGCGAGGCTGGGGGAGCCTATGGACTTTTCTTCCAACCCGGTCAGGAGCTTCGCGCCTTCCCATCCACAGAGGGTTATTCCAGTCCCCTGGTCTAAGGTACTGCTTCAAATGTCTTCGCCGGACTACCCATTAACATATATACTCACGTATTTGCTACCACAGACCGTCTATCTACCTTGCAATCCTAACACACAGGTATATATTTAGTCATAGACATACAAAAAAACTATCATCTTCAGGCATGTCGTACAAAGCGACTAATAAATGACGTTATGTAACTTTTAACCCCTTTTTTAATTTTTAACCCCTCTCCACCCATTGTCACGTTACAAAAATCCTGACCTCCGACCTCTTTTGCTACGTCACAAATATCTTAAACCCCCCCCCCCCCCCCCCCCCCCCCCCCCCCCCCCTTTTTCCAAATTTGTTTAAATACTGAAAAGATAGAATGTTGTCGAATGTAAATTAGTCATCTAATGCAGACAGAATAGCACTCTTTTAAGTAAAATTGTGTTTCATTAATCAGAGATCTTCCCTGCCATGTTCCACTTCATGTAGCACGAGACAGCAACCAACCTTTGCTCTACCCAACTAAATGGCGTTTGCTTACACACACACACACACAAGTGTAAACATTCACACCAGCCCCAATACCATCTTTCAACTGTTGTGTTTTTAATCTTATCAGTTTTTTGTTGAGCTGGTGATAACTTGCTATTTGTTTGTTGTTGTCGCTTTTTTTGTTTGTTTTGCAATCTAATTTTAATCAACAGTACAGTTTATTTCGACATTTAGTTTTTTTTAAAGGAGTGTATGATTCTATTAAAAAAAAAAATTATAATTAAAAAATCAATTTTTTTTTTTTCGTACGCCCGCTAATACTCGAGGCGAAATCTCAGGTTATTATTAATGTCTAACCTGACATTGATTTTACGTGAGTATCCCTTTTCTTGTACAGAGACAGGTGTCCCTCGCCATTCAGGCAGATACTCGCCGATTTCGGAGGTACCCATTAGAGCTGGGTCGGCTCAGGAGCCGCCAATCCCATGTCGACGACACTCCTTCAAATGTCTTCGCCAGGTCTCGAGTTAATCCAGTCCAAGTCCCGGTCGACGAAAAAATCCTCAAATGCCGTCGCCCGGGTTTGATCCTGAATCATCCGGTCGCCAGAGCGGTGTTGTAACCACTACGCTAGCAATTGAAACCAGTTAAAGATTATCAAAACTATCCAATAATTTAGCTGATATTATAATATTAATACAATTCGTCAATGAAGGAGTCGTTAACTACTGTGGATACAAGTATTACATTTTTATATATTTGTTGGGGAGCCGCGCTGGTGTAATGGCTTCGGTGTTGTACTGGCGACCAGGTGTTCATGGTTCAAACCCGGGCGTCGGCGTTTGAAGAAATGTTTACGGCCGGAAATTTGACTGAATAGCCTGAACGGCTCCTGTGATAAACCCTCTGTGGATGGGAAGGAGCGAAGCTCCTGACCGGGTTGGAAGGAAAGTCCTCAGGTTCCCCAGCCTCGCAATGACATGTCATTGGGCCGAAGGGCTGAAAGCCCAAGTGCTGCTGGTTAAGGAAAAAAAAAAATATATTTGTTGCATTTTACAATTTTCATTTTTGTATATTTGTTGCATTTTATATATTACGTTTTATATATTACGTTTTATACATTACATTTTATATATTACATTTTATATATTTGCTACAGTTTACCATATTATTAATCCAACCATATGTGAGGATGAAGCTGCCAATCGCACCAAGTGGCGCAGATCCCTACGTCGCAACATCAGATTGGGCGAAATGAAACTCTCAAAATAAGCAGAAGAGAAAAGAACACACCAAAAGGAACACGCGTGTAAAAAAAACTGAAAGTATCACATCAAGGGCCGGCCCATTAGCATGGTCAGTTATGACTGAAGGCTGGGGAACTGTTACTATATATTACATTTTTATATTTGCGCATGCTTACAGGTTACTACACATTTTTATAATGCTATATATTTGTTACAGTTTACATATTACCTTTTTATGTATTTGTTACATTTTACTTATTACCTTTTTATATATTTATTATATTTTACATTTTTAATATATTTGTTACATTTTACATTTCACCTTTTTATATTTGTTACATTTTGTATATTAGCTTTTAATATATTTGTTACATTTTAGATATTACATATTAAATATTTACACATACTTTCAGGTTACTACACATTTAAACGATTTAATATGTGTTACATTTTATATCAGCGTCCGATTGGCAGAATGGTTAGAGCGCTGGTCTCCCGCGGCAAAGGTGCCGAGTTCGAATCACGGTACCGACACGCTCCATGGGTACCTGACTTTGAGTTAGGGAAGGAAAAGGCAGCGAGGAAGAGAACTGGTCACCCCCACCTCTCGATGCTGGACCTAGTGTAGTGAAGTCTCTAACACTTCACTCTCCTACTGCAGTATCAGCTATGGGACTACCTTTTCCTTTACATTTTACATATTACATTTTTATATATTTGTAACATTTTAAATATTTGTTACATTTTATTTAGAACATTTTTATATATTTGTTACATTTTAAATATTTGTTACATTTTATTTAGAACATTTTTATATATTTGTTACATTTTACGTTAAATTTTAAATATTTACACATACTTTCAGGTTACTACACATTTACATGATTTAATATATTTGTTACATTTTATATATTACATTTTTATATATTTGTTACATTTTAAATATTGGTTACATTTAATATAGAACATTTTTATATATTTGTTACATTTTACATATTACATTTTTTATATATTTGTTACATTTTACATATTTAATATTTACACATACTTTCAGGTTACTACATATTTACACGATTTAATATATTTGTTACATTTTACATATTACATTTTTAATATTTACACATACTTTCAGGTTACTACATATTTACACGATTTAATATATTTGTTACATTTTACATATTACATTTACACATACATACAGGTTACCTCACATTTATACATATTCATGGTATGGATTTATACAGTTTAAAAAAAAATATTTCTGACATTATTATATTTACACAAACCTACATTTTCCTACACAAATTATACATGTATTAAATTTTATACATTACATTTGAGACAACAATTCACAGACAACAACAATAACAATCTTGTATCTTTTATTTCTGAATTGAAAACAAGTTACCATTTGGTATTACTGTGTTAGAGTGTCTGAGATGCTTTTTAATGTTTATATTTCATCTCTGCTTTAGTTTTGTTGTGTTTTGTTTTTTGGTGTAATCTCAGTGCTGATTATCGACTTGTTTTGGCAAGTGCTAGCTGGCAAATTGATCTCAAATCAAAGATTAACTCTTTGACTCCGCAATTATTTTCCACCCTGTGCCGTAATTTTAATTCATGATAGACTAAAACAACGCTCAGAGAGTTGTTTTGGCACGGGTGTAAAATCTGACCAACGCTCTGAGCGTTGTTCCGGAGTCAAAGAGTTAACAGTAACAGGTTCTCAACAAAAAAACGTGCCGAGCCCTCATGTCCTGGGCACTCCATTTACGTTCTTTTTTTTTCATCTCTTCGTAATCTCTTCATTATCTGTCTCCAACTCTCTTCTTTATGTGTTTGTGTGTGTGTGTGTCTCTTTCTATTTCTCTAGCCCAGAGGATTCCAGAGTAGGGATTGTCTTGTAATGCTAGCACCTGATTTTCTTAACTCATTAACTACCGCAAGCCGCTGTCAGCGGCTCGCAACATAATCACATTTGGACCGCAAGCCGCTCAGGGCGCCAATCTAATTTTAGTAATAAAACGAATGAAAAATGTACTGAAACACTCTCTGATCTGGTTCGAGATTTTAAGTTGCCACTGGAAAACAAATTCCCAAAGCATGGTTGTTGTAGAACACTGAAAAATTGATATTATGTTCATATTTTTCAGCGTTTTGGGTTAGTTACCAAATCACGATGTTTCAGTTAACTAGTGCTTAAGGACTAACAACAAATGCGTGTACATCTCGTCCTAATTTGAAAAGGATAGAAACATGTTTATTTTTAGGACAAGAGTGAAAAAACTGTCACAATGATTGAAATTGTGATTTTGATAGAGATCAGTTATAATTGTGAAAATATTGCAAGTCCATGCCATCGGAGGGCCGTTTGACCTCTATTATAGTTGCCATTGTAATAGCATTTATCAGACGTGTAATTTCAAATCTGCTACGAAAACTACAGTTTTACTTTGTGATCAGGATTGGGAAAAAAATTTAATTCGGCCACAGTGTGTTTTTTAATTTGGTAGTTAATGTGTTAATGTGTGTCACATCCAACAAATAAATGTCATTCGTCGCTTTTTCACGATCTTTCTTTTATGAAGTTTGTGTTTCGTTTCGTGTCCTATTTGTGTATTTTTAGGACGTCACTTTCATTCATGATTTGACGCCATTGTGCTCAGGTGTTCAAAGCTTCTCATGATCTTGTAGCGAAGATTATTATAGCAGGACTTCTTATTTTGTTATTCCATTTTTTGCTTCTGATTTTCGTTGATTGTTGAATTTCTTGTAATGATAATTTGTTTCGGTTTTGTATTTTCCTTGCTTTATTATTGTTCTTCGCCTGTGTTGTTATATTTCATATATGTTACGCGCTTGCAGTCTTCAGTGGTTTTCCTTTATCTGTCTATATTTCTTGTCCTTGTTACCCGTTTGTAACTGTGGCTGACGAAGGATGAAACCCGAAACGTCCTGTATTTTCCGTGTACCGTTAATTTGTAAAACTGATTCAATATCGTTTTATTTGTTAATATATATTTAAGTCCAAAGACGCATCAAAAGAGATGAAGGCAGTCAGCGACTCATAGCTTGACTGCTTGCGTCAGGGTCAGCGAACCAGAGCTGACTAAGTCCCTCTACTCCACCTCCAAGTGGTGGTCCTGGAAACAGGCTGCATCACTGCAGTCTGGCCGAAAGAGTAGGGATCGAAGAGAGAAGGCAAACTCGGTCCAAAAATTCCATGCTGAAGGCGGATGTGTCTGGCCGAAAGACGGAAATATCGCAGCCTCGTTGTAAACGGCGACAAAACGTAACCAACTGTGACGTACGTCTAAGTATGACAAATGAATTTCCCTGACTCGATGGATGATAACAGAATATTGGCCTCTCATAACTTTAGAACCCCTGATCATCTGTTGTAACTTTTACCGGCATGCAACATTTCCACGAGAACCTTACACGCTGGATCATTAATATGTAGCCTGCTATCTTATGCGAACGTTTGAGATCGCATGGCCTTTGATGGGAGGTTAAATCCCGCCCACAACCATTTCTGAGAACGATTTATAGCAATCTTTTCCTTAACGCCGGCCCAAAAAAAGGACGGGCCATAGACTCACTCCTGTTTCTAGAGCAATAAACAGCAGATCATTTTCTTACCTGGCTGTCACCCCGCCTGCTGGGAGTTGCCAAAGCTCTCAGAACAGCGGTACCATCAAAGAACAGGCTGATCTTCAGAATTCAACGTGGAGCGGCCGCGATCTAAAGAATCAGGAACTTTCAGCTCACAGAGTTAGCTTCTCGGGAAATTTTCGCACTCTTATGCGAGCAGCCTGAGACGGAAGGAAATCGGTAGACCGGGGGAATCGTAGGAATTGCAGCGATTAACACAACGGCGAGGTATCTCGAATTTTGCTCAAGTTCAAGAAAGGTGCGAAAATTTAACACGCCCCATTCAAGTTACATTCGAGAAGTATAAATAGAGAACTCCGAGAAACTGCATTTTATCGTTCGCTCTGACAGAATCCTAGTTGCACTAGCATAGTCGGATTCCTGCTGGATTTCATCTACCTTCGTGACTATTGGAGTGTATTCTTTCTGTGCAGACGAACGATCATTCAACCTGCATCCCAGCAATTATTAATTATATACAGAGTTCTGCCAAACTCAATTTGATAACTCCAGTAACATATGAACTTTTTTAAAGCTAAACTGGTGGCGACCTGTAATGGGCCCCGCTCCTCTGAACGTAACTGAGAATACAGCCATTCAAGAAACACTTTAAAAATACTAGTTCATATAGAGTCCTTAAAGAAAACTGGAAGCAGAACATATTTTATTCACTGCCCCTATTTGTGAAGAAAAAAAACCACGATCTACTTGAACACTGTCTGTCACGTTTATTCAGTGGATTTTACCCTCCTCCCCCCCCCCCCCCCCCCCCCCCCCCCGAAGAAGAACTTACCTCAGTGTTTTTCTTAACTTGTGACATTACGGAAAAAGGAAGTTATCTCCACCAGCTGTGCCAATTTTAGGAACCACACCATACCTCACGCCTAGCCAAGTGCCTGTGCCTTTCTTTAGGAACTTTATCTAATAAACAAACAGTACCGTTAAACTTCAACGTCCAGCGATTTCGGGACACTTTGTTAACTTCAACAACCCGCAAAATCTGGGGCTGTACACGGAAGAAAAATACTTTTACCTAAGCCAAGGTTTAGTGCTGTTTTTTTGTGATGTATTTCCTATGAAGTGCCAGAATTCACCTTTCGGTAAGTCTGCGTGTGTGTTTGTGGGGATGGCCAGCCCTAGTGTGTTTTTTTGAATGAAAGGAGATTTATCTTTTCTTTACCCTTTTAATTAGTTCGACCTTGTACTAAGGTGCATTATATTCCTTGTACGGGATCTCTCCTAGCGGGATTGGGTAACTGTGTTCATTCCCCCTCCCGTAAAATTTGTTGATTTAAAGGGAGACAATTGAGAACCCTAGCTTTTCTCTACACCCCCCCCCCTTTTTCTGTAACCCCTTGCCTCAGAGTAATAAATTTACCAGTGGGTTAAATTGCCTATCTCTGATCCCCCCCCCCCCCCCCCTTTCTTGTCTTTGGGACCGGGTTTTGTCTGTTAGTAAATATAAACGGGAAACGGTGGATGGGATATTTCTCCTCAAAAACCCCCTCTTCCCTTGTTATATTTGTATTCTGTAACCTTTGATTTTTGACTGTAAATGTACAATTATGTGTGAGTCCTTTATGATAATAAAGGTATTAATCATTAATTGTGTTGGTTGTCGGTTGGCCTAAAACTCCAAACATTTCCATCTGTGTAGGTTGTATTCATGTACGTTGAGCGACAGAATCACCAAATCGGTGAGCGCGTTGAGCGACTGGAACTGACAAACAATTGTTTGTGCAGAAGAGAGATAGGAGTAGTCTGTGAGAAAACAGATATTGTCGTAATAAGAGACTGTCCTTGCTCCTTCCCAGCGCTTGTGAATCTACTACCTCATTCTCCTAAATCCTTATTCTCACAGAGCCTTCAATATCACTTTACACTCTAAAGGGACCAATATTCATCAGCACCCTCTCAGATAAAAATTACGACAATATATGGTTAGCTCGTTCGAGATTCTGAACTTAGTTAAAATAGAGTGTGGTTGATTGTCTTTGTGAAGTAGGGTATAATCTTTAAAAGTATTACTTCCCCTAGACCAAGCCGTTCAGTATTTTGGGCCAACCACACAATAATTAAGACAGGTTTGTTTTTCCACAGGAACAGGCAGTTAGTGATAATAAAAGATTGTCACATTTGTATTCTCTGGCAGAGGGAATTGAAAATTTTTGGTTATATAATTGCTGGGACTGCGTGATTGTTTTACAATCACTAAAGGTTATGAAGCGTTTGAGTTGAGCTAAGCTAAAGACGGATTGTTCTGATTTTTTTAAAATTAAGTTAACTACGTCTCATCTCAAAAATTGTCTTCAGGGACGGAGTTTGTTGTTAGAGAATTAACATTTTCTGGGAAAAAAATTTTTTTTTTCCTTTTAAATTGTTTAATATAAATTTTTCTCTACTGTTAGTAAGAGTAGATTCTTTTCTAGTGTAACTTACCATTGAATTGGCATAGTTGCTTGCGTTACGAGTCTTAAGTGACAATAATAGCGGCGATAAGTTAACACACGAGGTCATTCAGTAAAATTTTTTACTTTGTTTTTCTCGTAGCGGCTTTGAGTTTTTTCCCCTTCTTGTTCCATCTTACTATTCTCTAGTCTTAGAAGCATCCAGTTCTTTGACAATGGCTGAGAGAATTAGGATAAGATCCATTTTGAGACAGGAAGCGAAAGACTCAGGATTAGACACAGAAGCCGCGAATCTGTTTATCAACCAGGAACTGCAAAGGTATGACGCGGAGGAAGAGAGGGCAGAAGCTAGGAAGAAAGAAGCGGACGATCGTCAATTGGAGCAGAAGAAAATTGAGGCAGAGATGGACGCCCGCAGGGAAAGAGAGAGAGACAAGGAAAGACAGCATGAATTAGCGCTCAAGGCTTTAGAGAGTCGGAGTGCCTCTACTTCAAATAATGGAGAGCCGTCTTCGCCCCAGTCTCAAACAATGGATCTCTCCAGCACTCAGTCTGCCCAATTAACTGCGATGTCTTTTGCTTTAGAGTCTTTTCCTAGCCCTAACGAAAAAATTGACAGCTACCTAGAAAAATTCGAAAGGCTCGCAAATCTGTATGGGTTAGAGAGTTCCCGCTGGGCACTTAAACTTTCGACGTCACTAAAAGCGAATGCTTATGACGTATACACAAAGCTGGGACCGAACCAACATGATTACGACATGCTTAAGAAGGCCTTGCTAGAGCGGTTCGAAATGACCGCCCGAAAATTTCTGCAAATGTTCAGAAACAGCCGAAAAGAGAGCACGGAAACATTCCCCCAATTCTCTTCACGTCTCACGGGCTATTTGACAAAGTGCATTGAATTATCTGACCTACCTCTTACATATGAGGGACTACTTGAACTTGTTCTTGTGGAACAGATAAAGGCAACTTGTCAAACGAAACCCGTAGATTTTTGGCTGAACAGGGCGCAGTCAGGCTTGAGGACATACTCAATAAGGCCGAACGCTATACCAATGCAATGGCCGAACTTCCCAGCACTAAACGTAAACCCACAGATGAGCCATCTCGTAAACAAAATCTAGAGCAGTCATCCTATTCCTCTAATTCCTCTCAGAATTATAACCAACGAGAAAATAATACCCCGGGCCCCCCCCAGGAAAAATCGAAATTCTAAAAAACCCGATACCCCCCCAACAACAATTCTGATCAACCCACCAAGCCTACGTGGCAGCGCGGCCACCAAGGTCAAGGAAAAGGGAAGACCCCTACACCAGGAACGTCTGATCAGGGCAAACAAACCGGTTCAAACCGCGTTGGATGTTTGCATACAGCCTCGAAAGGTAGAATCAATGTCAGTGATTCTCAACCTGAGGGGGACCGACCCTCAACTCGAGGAACTGTAATTTTGAATGGTACCTCAACCACTTGTCTCTTTGACACTGGATTAAGTTTTAGTTGTATTGTTGCTAGACACCTAGTCAAACCAGGTCAGGACAGAGGAAACCGTCAAACTTAGTGGAGTTTTCAGGAGTGATGCACCCAGGACGCTTCCTATCGCACTGGTAGAAATACACTCTGACTTTGTCAGAGGAGTTATAAAAGCGGCCATTATGGATGATCCTATCTACCCAGTTATCCTGGGATGTAGATATGTGTTTATTGGGAGACCAAAGGAGCCGATTGTGGCAGCGGTAACCACAAGAGGGCAAGCCAAGAAGGAGAGGGAGCCTGCGCCAAATTTGTTGCCGAACGAACTGAAGGAGGCGCAACAAAAGGACCCTACTCTGGAGCTCTGCTTTAAAAAACTGCCCATGGCTAAGGACCCCAGACACAACGGAGACATCTTTTCTAAGGATGGCGTATTGTATCGTAGAACGGGCAACCGGACACGGGGAATAACCAGCTCCTAGTACCGACGCAGTACCGAAGCCAGATCTTAGAGATGGGGCACTCTCTTCCCTTTAGCGGACATATGGGACAAAAAACGCCACTATTCAGCGAATAAAAACCCACTATTGGTGGCCAGGAATGAACTCTGACATTGTCAGGTATGTGAAATCCTGCGCCCAGTGCCAACGGGTAGCACCCAAGCACTTGACACCCCCAGTACCTATGGGGCAAAATGCCAATAGTAGGGACTCCATTTGAACGGGTTGCTGTCGACATTATTGGTCCTCTGGAAAAGACCAAAAGAAGGAAACAGGTTCATCCTGACCTTAGTTGACACTTGCACTATGTGGGCCGAAGCCGTACCGCTACCATGCACTAATTCCAAGCATGTCGCAGAAGCCCTTGTGCAAATTTTTACACGGTTGGGATTCCCTCAACAAGTTTTGACGGACAATGGATCCCAATTCCGTAGCCTGTTAATGGAGGAGATCTTTAAGATCTTGAGGGCCAAAACATATCCACACAAGTCCCTACCATCCGGCCGGAAATGGGCTCATGGAACGTTTTAATGGCAGCCTCACCACCATGTTACGTAAGCTGGGTCAGGAGAAACCGGAAGACTGGGACCTATATATATCGGCTGCCTTATTCGCCTACCGAGAGGTTCCCCAAGCGTCTACGGGATTCCCGCCTGCTACACTTTTATTTGGCACACCCATAAAGGGGCCATTAGAAGCCTTACTTCGGTCCCTGACAGACCAAAAGGCTGACGAGACAGTCGTCTCTGCAAGCAAGTATGTATCTGAGCTCAAGGAAAGGCTAAAGCTAGGATGGGATCTAGCTACAACCAACCTTACGAAAGCCCGCGCTAAACACGCTAAAAGATACAACAAAGCTGCAAAAGAGAGAGAGCTCCAACCAGGGGAGAAAGTTTTGTTGCTACTCCCAACCGGAAGCAATAAACTTCGCATCGGATGGCAGGGGCCGTTTACCGTCCTTAAAAAGATCTCACGTACCAATTACAAGATCTCCATCAAAGGAAAGGAGAAGGTCTTCCACATAAATCTGCTAAAGAAATATTTGGAAAGACCGGTGCCATCCTCCGAGCATCTCCTGGCTGTCGCCATAGCAACGGAAGACGAGGAAGATGATGATGGTTGCATGGAGTATCCACTGCAACCCACAGAATCCTTTAAAGATGTCAAGTTCGGCGACAATCTCTCACCAGAACAACAAACAGAAACCAGGGCTCTACTAAAACAGTACAGTGCAGTCTTAACGGATGTACCTGGTCGAACAAATCTCATTGAATTTGATATGAAATTAACAAACGAGACCCCTGTTCAAACCAGAGTTTACCCCATCCCATACGCTAAAGCGGATGCACTTCGCGGAGAAATAGACAAGCTGCGCCAGGCAGGAATTATCAATGAGTCTACATCTCCTTACAGCTCGAGTGTAGTGCTGTTGCAGAACTACAGTGGAATGAAAGAGAAGTTCGGCTCTCGCTTGATTCAGTCTTTTTGAAACGACGTCACGGAGTTTCTGTATGGTACTTCTTTCAAACGGTTTGCTGTGTTTGTTTCAGACCATGCTCCACTAGCTTTCCTGGGTGCCAATAAGGAATTCAACGCAAGGATAATGCGTTGGGCCTTGCTATTGAGTGTTTATTCCTTCAAAGTGGAATATATTCCAGGAAAACAGAATGTCGGAGCTGACTTCTTGAGCAGAAACTGGACCACAGAGGAAGAGGAGAAAAGCGACGATGCCAATCATCCTAAAAGCTACCGATCAGGGCAGCTTCATTGTCATAAATGAAACATGAAAACGAGTTTCCATGTCTCAAAAGTGGGGACGATTGTGACGTACGTCTAAGTATGACAAATGAATTTCCCTGACTCGATGGATGATAACAGAATATTGGCCTCTCATAACTTTAGAACCCCTGATCATCTGTTGTAACTTTTACCGGCATGCAACATTTCCACGAGAACCTTATTACTCTGAGGCAAGGGGTTACAGAAAAAGGGGGGGGGGGGGGTAGAGAAAAGCTAGGGTTCCCAATTGTCTCCCTTTAAATCAACAAATTTCACGGGAGGGGGAATGAACCCAATTACCCAATCCCGCTAGGAGAGATCCCGTACAAGGAATATAATGCACCTTAGTACAAGGTCGAACTAATTAAAAGGGTAAAGAAAAGATAAATCTCCTTTCATTCAAAAAAACACACTAGGGCTGGCCATCCCCACAAACACACACGCAGACTTACCGAAAGGTGAATTCTGGCACTTCATAGGAAATACATCAAAAAAAAAAAAAAAAACAGCACTAAACCTTGGCTTAGGTAAAAGTAATTTCTTCCGTGTACAGCCCCAGATTTTGCGGGTTGTTGAAGTTAACAAAGTGTCCCGAAATCGCTGGACGTTGAAGTTTAACGGTACTGTTTGTTTATTAGATAAAGTTCCTAAAGAAAGGCACAGGCACTTGGCTAAGCGTGAGGTATGGTGTGGTTCCTAAAATTGGCACAGCTGGTGGAGATAACTTCCTTTTTCCGTAATGTCACAAGTTAAGAAAACACTGAGGTAAGTTCTTCTACGGGGGGGAGGAGGTTAAAATCCACTGAATATACGTGACAGACAGTGTTCAAGTAGATCGATGCTTTTTCTTCACAAATAGGGGCAGTGAATAAAATATGTTCTGCTTCCAGTTTTCTTTAAGGACTCTATATGAACTAGTATTTTTAAAGTGTTTCTTGAATGGCTGTATTCTCAGTTACGTTCAGAGGAGCGGGGCCCATTACACCAACGTCCTTTTCAGGACGAACGCTGAAAGAGAGAAGAGTTACGTCATATCCAGCAACAAAATCTCTTCCTCTTCTTCTGTTCCATTAGTATTTGTCTGGTTCTTTTTATCCGTTGCATATTAGTAATCGTGTCATTGCATTTTGTGCAAGCGCGCATTAACGAAAGTCTATCATTGCTGGTTATCATTTCTACTATTGTTGGCGGTTCAGAGCCATGTAACAGGTCTGACATGACATTTGAAATGCTGATTTTAATTTTTGTGATGGACTCGATTTCTTTTGGTTTCCACATATTTCCCATAGCAACGGAAGTTCATCCTGCCTGTTACATTCTTATTTCAATATCTTCTTTTCTTTTGGCCCTTGTTGATATTAGTATGGATCCAATTTCTCCCATTCTACGAGTGTTTTCTGCGCTTCCCTTGATAGTATTTTAAGCCACATTTTCACAATGGTGTCCTGTTTCGGCCTCGTGTCCTGAACACAGCACAAGTTTTCATATCTTCTGTTTCTTCCTTGCTACCTTTCTTCGCACAATCCCAAGAATAATCAACAGGAAACTAAAATGTGGCCCGAGTTGTGGCACATTGCTTAATCTGACAGTTGTGTCTCTAGCCCTTTCTGCCTCTTTTCTTGATGTACCACTCCTTGTTTTCTTCCCCTTTTGCGACATTTCTTTCAAATATAACCAGTGTTCTTCTCTTGCTCTTGTGCTTTAAAATGTTCCCACATTTACAGTCTTCTGTCAAACATGCTGCTCTTTGTCTGTCCAAACACTTCATTTGTCGTATGTCGATCTCTTTCACTATTTCTACATAAGTCTTTTTTTCACAAAGTTTTCCCATAACTCTTTTCTTTGTAAGTTTCTTTTCCACAAAATAAATCTCATTCTTAGAATAACTCTATCTACCGCACGATCTGTACGTGAAGCCAAGATAAAAGGTAGAAGTTGTCCCATGGCAGATACTGTTAGATATTTCATTATACGATCAGCTACCACGGCAAGCATGGGAAACTAAGAGCCAGGGATCCAGACCTCCAGGACGACCCAGAGTCCGCTGGGAGGACAATATTAGACAATCTTTGAAGGACCGAGGACTAGAATGGAACCAAGCCAGGAGGAAGACAGCCGATACAATAGTATGGCGCTCTCTCTTACAAACCTCTACACCTCACGGTAGAAGAAGAACGACCAAGTAAGTAAGATTTCAGTATACTAGGTCCATCGTTGTGATGTGGAATGACCAGTTCCTATCCTCGCTGCCTTTGCCTACCCTAACTTAAGAACAGAGTCAGATACCAATTTACAGCCGGGTAAACTGGGGCATTTCATATAAGCAGTTCCCGGGGGTCTATGATGAGAGAAAACATTAATAGAGCTACTGCTCCATCGGGCATGTTCTACAAGGCGACAAGTGAGAGGTTTTTCTTGGGGATGGCAACCGCAACATATATAAAACTTGCTACAGAAACCATCGGTACAAGAGCATATGAATATTTAGTGCAGACTTCCTACACAGGGACTGATGGTAGTGGTAGCTTCATACACCACAAGGAGCGTACAGGAGAATGATGATGATGAAACTGGAGCGTAATGCTACCAGGTGTCAATCCTGGAACCCGGTAAATTTGCTGCGAGAGGGAAGCGCTCTAACCACTTAGCCACTCGGACGCTTTTTTTTTTTTTTTTTTCTAACCAGCGGCACTCGAGCTTTCCAGCCCTTTTGGCCCAATGACATGTCATTGCGAGGCTGGGAGGTCAGTGGACTTTCCTTCCAACCAGGTCAGGAGCTTCGCCCCTTCCCATCCACAGAGGGTTTTATGTGCAGGAGCCGTTCAGTTTATTCAGTCAAATTCCCGGTCGTAAACATTCCTTCAAACGCTGACGCCCGGGCTTGAACCTTGAAAACCTGGTCACCAGTACAACGTTGTAGCCATTACACCAGCGCGGCTCCCACTCGGACGCTTTAAGCAACGATATTGTACGTTACTCTACCAACAGTTGTCTGGTATGCTCGTATGGTTATCAGATTCACAGGGTGTCCGAGAATTATTCACCAGATTATGAAGTTCAATAACCTTGAACAGATCCCAGTGTTACGGACCAATGATGCTACAATGGATGGGTATGAAAAAAAAAAAAATCGAAAAAAGGTTGATTCGTCTTACGAGGACTAAAGACAAAGGAAATAGCCAACGTTGCGGCCACAAGACCTTCGTCAGAGAAAGGAAAGAAAGTGAGGGCTAGATAGGACACATAAGAATCTAAATAAATATATAAATAAAACCTAGGTACTTCTTTAAAGGCAGTTAAGAGCTAGCACACCTGCCGAAGGGAGAGTGCGTCACTTTCTTTCCTTTCCCTGACGAAGGCCGTGTGGCCGCAACGTTGGCTATTTTCTTCGTCTTTTGTTCTCGTAAGACGAATTACCTTTTTTTCGATTTTTTTTTCGTACCCATCCATTGTACTCCACGTCTTACCGCAGTTCCTTTTATCTTTCTGGACTACAATGGTAACACAAGAAATGTTATTGGTCACACTAAAATTGAAATTCACTTTCAAAATAAATATCTAAAGAATTTGTTTTTTTCAATATGCCTCCTAAATAAAAAATAAAAAAAATTAGAAACCACAAAAGTATTTATAGAATGTGCGATTCCTATATACAAACATTCGGATTCTCGTCGGTGCCACGGAGTTCGTGCACTGTTCTGAGATCCTCCTGGAGTGATCTAAGGCAGTGCTCCGCAACCTTTTTTAGTTCACGGCACACTTAAGAGCACTTCAAAATTCCACGGCACACAGACTTGTAAAGTTCGTTTTTCTCGACGTGCTTGACGTATGTTAGCACAATATCCAATCTGCAGCATGTTTTTTGTGGGTATGCGTGTGTGTAATTCTTCCTTTGAAATGTGTTTAAATTACTAAAATTCACCTTATTCGTGGTCTGCATATGTAAGGGCCGTGACCTTTCTTTGAAGTGAAATTAACATTTGGTAAAATATAATTTAAATCGAAGTTTCTATCGTAGAGTCGATGAGTGCAGGAAGTAGATAGTCTGGCGGAGATACTAATTTGCTTTGTTTAAATGTACACGTAGTCTGAATTGTTTAAATGTACACGTAGTCTGAATTGTTCTGCCTGAAAAACCGTTAGAGAGTCTGAACGTGTCTTTGGCTGATGCAGGTCGACTTGACCAGAATCGTGATGCGTTCAGAGCAGCTGTAATAGAGACAACGTTCTGGAAAGTATACGTCACATAATGAAAAACCGTAGACCGTATTTTCCCAACTCATACCCTTTAACATAGTAATGATTGTGTTTTAACCTTGCCTGTAAGAGTAACCATTAAAATTTCTCAACTGCAGCACGTTTATTTACTCAGATGATTTGAATTGAGAGCTGCGATATTAATACAATCAGAAGCATATCTTCAATCCAACCTGCAAGAGAAATTGGAACGAAGACGAAGATGGCTGTTTACCGCTCCATTTACATTCCGGTGTCGACTTACAAATATAAGTCATGGGCAATGACTACAATCCATAAAAGTCAGCTCCAAGCCTTAAAAATGAGATAAATGAGGAAATTAGTCGAAGTAACAAGAATGGACATGATCCGCAACAGACGATATGTCACAGCCTCGAAACCCAACCCCTGCAGACTCGAGTGAAACAGTCTCAGTTACGGTGGTTCGTCTATGTCTGCAGAATGAGACAAAATCGGCTACCACGGCAAATATGGGAAACAAAGAGGCATGGATCCAGACCTCATGAACGATCCAGAATTTGCTGGGAGGGCAACAAATCTGATAATCTTTGAAGGATCGAGTACTGGACTTGAATCAGGCCAAAAGTAAAACAGCTGATTGGATAGCATGGCGTTCTATCTGGCTAATCTATACACCCCAAGGTAGAAGAGGCGTTACTAAGTAAGTAAGTAAGCGATATTAATAAACTAAAACTGCAAATGTCTACACATTGTTAAATTAGCAATTTACCAAAATGTGAGGCACTGCAAAGAGAGTTTAACATAATCAATGCATGTCCGTAATATTATGGAATTTTCTATATTCTGTATTTTCTCATGCATCTTATGGCATAGCTCAGTAAAAATACGAGCTAGGTCACGCTTGTGAAATTGCTGTATACAAGTTAAAATTTACTTACTAATCAGACCATTCCTTTTGTTTGGTCGTCCTTAATTTTTGTTTGCTCTTAATACCTTAAAACAAGACGTTCATTTACATAACACCTATTGTTACTTAAATGGGTTTTTTTTTCTTCCAAAGCTGGATGTAGCAACCAGAGTGAGGGTTAAGGCTGCAAATGCAGTATCATTTATCAGTACCACTTGTATCTACTCACGGTTAGTGAACTTCATAATGTGGTGAATAATTCATGGATTCTACGACAGTTTGCAATTTCCACGATATAAAAGAACTTATTTGTTCCGTATAAGACTTATAACACAGGCACACAACTGACATACATATATATATGAAGAGAGGGAGAGAGAGAGAGAGAGAGAGAGAGAGAGAGAGAGAGAGTGTACCGTGTAGAACCCCGTGGGTCTCTGAAGAGACAGAAATAGAACAACTGCACCCTCGGGCATCGCTCAACAAGGCGACTAATATGAGATTGTGCAAAGGTCTAGCAATATTATCATTTAAAAACAGATTGCTACATAAACAACCACTGTAGGAGCATGTGACCATGCTTGGTGCTGGCTTCTTATAGGGGGAACCGGCTGATGTGTAAACTACTCCCAAGAACACGTGTAAGAGGCCTAATCAAGTGCCATAACTTTATTCATCTGAGCAAAAATTCTGTGAGCCAGGATTGGCGTAAGTTGATATTTACATTCTACATTTTTCATTACTAACACGTAAACTAATATGTGTCTATTGCCATGGGGATATTAAAATGTGAAAATCGCTAGTGGATGTCCAAGTCATTTGAGGCTGACAACCTCAGCGTATAGAATGATGATATCATGAACCACCACTGCAAGGGGTGGTGACTGCTTTATTGCTAGTTTCTTAAAGAGAACTAAAAGCCTAGGTAGTCCCAAGTTCCATATGGAGCAGAGAGGGAAAGATGAAAGAAATGATGTACATTCTAAGTATAATATTTACATTTTCAAACCAGTGTAAATGTCTATGTAAACACATTCACTTTAAAATTAACGAAAGTTTCAAGCTTCTCAACCAGCGTAGATATAAATGAAAACATATTCAATAATATTGTGAACACGTTTCCTTCAGTGGAGATGTAAATGTAAACATATTCTATCTGTACCATTAACCTTTTCATTCAAATGTAAAATAAAGATAAAATTATTCAATTGAAATGTAAAGAAAGTTTTCTCTCGAGGGATTAAGTTTAATTCTCATCGAGGGTAAAGTATGAGTACATGGGATGGTGGAATACGAGGAAGGGGACACATAAGTATGTGTCGGGAAACGCAATACTCAGTAGAGCGTTCGAGGTTACCAAGGGGACAAGAAGGGAACAGTGGCCTGAGCTTTAAGACGAGGGACCAACTTTGTAGACACTCCCTGACACTTCTGTGAACGTGCTACGCACTACATCATTGAACAGCGACGAGCGTCATCAGTGATCAATCTACCCAGAACCAACCCATCAGCGGGAGCAGAACCTACCAGTGGCAGATAAGTGAAACCTATAAGCTGCAACGTGAACTCCCTTTAAAAGATTTATCCCAGCACAACCGTTATGATATTGTCACGTGGGTCTTTATATCATTAAATTACCTACATCTTCTTCCTATTCTCTCACCCTAATCCTTTCATTTTATTATTTTTCCGTACTTGTTTTTCCTGTATTTTTTTCGCATCACTCGTTGCGAAAAATATATTTCTTTCCCATCATCGTTTTTCTTTCTCATACTGACTAGTAACCTTATTGCATCAGATGTCAGTCGCGCAGGTAAGAGCGCGGCCCGACCAGATTTCTGGGCCTGAGGTGTGAGAAATTCGTTTCGCTGGACATAGAGCAGACTTTTGGTCTACCATTTTGTTCACCTGTCACTAGCTTAAGGTGTCAAACCCGGCATCTGTACGACGCAGTTGTAGACGGTTGTCTGAGATTTGCAACTGTCACGCGCATTTCTCGGTCACTGGTGGCAGTTACGTCACGCGTTAAGCTGACGTAAATGTTGGGAGTAGGGGAGATAATTTCGCTTGGCGAAATAAGTTTGGGCCCTTTGTCTGATTTTAAGATATTGGCCCGAGTTTGAAACTTTAATTTCATTCTCGCTCCTATATTCGCAGTAGACAGGTTGATCGAAACAGAATAGCTGTTAGCGAAGTTTCTCAGTTTGTTTCGGCAATTTGTCGAACTTCTAGACTTCCTTAAATATTCAGCATATAATTCTTAAGTTGTGCGACTACCTGTAGTTCTGTGTGAGGTAATATATATTATATCTAGTATTTTGTGAAATGATAAAGTGTTAAGTCGCTTATTTCATATTTCACTAGTTAGATTTTGCGCAGAGTGCCAAATTTATATAGTCTGTATTATTTTCTAGTGACGTGTTTCAGTGGATAGCAGAATAAATTATATCTTAGCTTACTAAACAATAATGTAGCTATAATGAAGTTAAATTTTACTGCTAAGAAATCAGACGAGATCATAATTTTCTAAGCTAACTTACAAATGCTAGAAACCTCATGAGATGTTGACGGAACACGCACGTGTTCCTAAATTCATGGGGATTGATGATTTTTTTTTAAGATATAACTTACTTTACGGGAAATTTAAATGATAAGTCAAGCAGTACACTTGCGGTTTAATAATGTAAGTTATAGTGGGTACATATTGTAAAAATTATTTGATATGTGTTCTTTCTTTTATATAGTGAAACGGTGGTACCAAACTTTACCAGCGTTCTAGTACGTGAACATTATTTGGGAAGAAACAAATCACTTTCATTACCTGAACTGTAACAGTTAAATGAAGTAAGAGGCCTTCGCGCCAGAATTAATTCTTCCAGAATAACTCTTCAGTAAAATTCAGCCCGTTGTGGCAAGCAAAGATCAGAAACATTCCGACAGAGTTTTGACTAGTACTGTGGTGACCAAATATAGTAACTTCCTGAAAGTAGACACCGATCTGACATTCCTTAAATTCTAGAAACCAAAGCTAATGACATTGTGCTCTGCTAACTTTCGTGCCTGGACAATATTTTATGTGACTTAATCAGACATTCGAAAAATTAGAACACCCAAGGAATCGTTCCCTGAGAGTTTAGTACGTCTTTTGGAACTGGGGATTTCTTGGTCAAGGACTGCATTTTCGGGTCTGTGTGAAGGTCCTAGAATTGAGTATGTTCCCAGAGGCAGCGAGCAAAGTTGTGAGTATAACTGCATGGCCATGGCTGAATGAATGAGTGCACGCAGATCAGAGTGTTATTTTACAGTTATAGATTGTCACCCATTTACTGTCTTAATTCTTTTTTTTGTTTAACCTGCAGAATTTGTTACTATTTGCTAGAGTTTCTTTACTTCTTAGGCTAAATCAGATTATTCAACTCTGTGCATACATTTACGAGAAAAGAAGAAAAACTCTTAGCCTAAACCCTACGTATCTATAACTCTTTGGGCCATCATCTGTTCTCTTAACGGGGCTGTGGGCTAAACCTAGAGCTAAGATCATAACGGGGATATCATCATTGTAGCATTTTTTTCTTAAATTTTATGACTATTTGTATATGTTTTTTCCTTGATGTATTTTGGTGTTGTGAGAAGATTTTTTTTGTTGATGATAATAATAAAAATCTCTCTCTTGAACTAAATCAGTGCGTTGGTCAGCTCGTTCAAATACATATAAATTCATTGTGATAGATTCCCACGTCTGTGTGTTTACCTGTCGTCACGTGTATGTGCGTGCCCGTGAGTAGATAGAGATATATTAATATATATATATATCTGTGTGTAGACTGTATTAACGTGCTCAGCCAATGCAGCATTGTTCTCGCTTTTCTGAATATCTTGTGAACACTCAGTTGAGATAGAAGCATCATTATCCTTCTATCTACCACTCTGCCAAGAGTAATCTTGTGCGAAGGTAGACACCTTTGAAGGCCCATATTAGATACTCTTGAGTTTTGGCCACTGTTGGACCACTACTGCAAAGCAGGGGAGGCAACCCGTGACAATTTCCAGTAGAGGGAATATAATTAATGGACATGTTTTTCATAACCAGTGGACCTAATGATGTCATACTAACCCCTTGGTCTCTTGGGTAGTGAAATCGGATGCCTAGCCTTCTCGGATAAAGGTGAAAAAAAATAGGCGGTCCCATGTAGAAGTTGCGCACGTTTGAAGTCCTACGGCAGTTGGAAATCGTAAAGAATAGGCCATAAGGCCGCTGCCCTGGCAAAATTAGAAACCTACCCACCACAAAAATAGTTATAGAAAGTGTGATTCCTATATACACACATTGGGATTCCCGTCGGTGCTACAAAGTTCGTGCACTGTGCTGAAATCCTCCTTGTGTGATCTAATGGAGGAGGTCGAAGCAAAGAGTTGTCCTTGTGCAATGAAGATAATCCAAACAAAACTAGATAACATTATCATGAATACTCATATTTATTGCTTGTTTTAATATTATCAATGTAACAGCTGACATCAATATCTGAACACTGCCTGGGACAGAACATATTAACATCCAATGTTATCTTGTGTGCTATAAAACTAACATTGCTTTTAAGTGAATTGCTTGTATGTACATTTGTTGATGTGGTATATTTATCTACTGGAATAAGCATATGCTATTGTGTACCTGATAATGTCTTACGCAAAGCGTTTTCCACGTGACTATCTCTGTGTACCGTTTTCTATAGCTGCTCAAGGACACAGAGGGAAAGATAAACAGCTGATTAAGGCAGGCGTTGACTGCACGAACATATACTTTCTGTGAAATAGACCAGATGGTTCTTTTTATTGTAGCCTGTGTGTACTAGCATAAGTTTTCGCGGCAAAATTACCGAGTTCCGGGTTCAAAACCTAGTATCATCAAGCTCGTCTTATTTCTCCTTGTTGCACCTTTTGGAGCACGGACCCACCATCTAGCTTCTCCACTTTCAGGAAGCCTGCATCCAATCATTCATTTGCTGTTTACAGATGTGGTGTCTAAAGCAATTTGTTTCACACGATGATGTTGCCAGCTCTATGCACAATTTTATATTAGTCGCCTCTTACGAACTGCATGAGGTACCAATCGTGCTGTTCTCTCTTTGTCTTATCAGAGATACCCAGGAAACCACACGCTTCATTCTACTAAACTCTCTTTCCTTGTGTGTGATCATTTGAAATTATTTCTTCTCTAGTTCTCAGTCGGCCGGCGTGATGCTGACCACATCACCCCTAGTGTGCCGATGGTCAAGAAAATATGGGCCTAACACCATATTCCTAATATGCCTCAATGGGCGTGTAGCGGGATCCTAGTTCTCATTGTCTGCTTTGACAAGAGTCTGATATCAGGCACTAATGAATAATCCTTTCCTTATGACTACCGTATCGTCCTTTTTCTTTACTGTTACGTATCCTAAAACTTTACATTTTGTAGCTGAAAGCACACATCGTTAAGGTTTATATTTTATAACAGAAAGCACAATCTTCCTTCATACATTTTAACTTACATGTGACTGTGTGTGTGTGCCGTGGATGTCTTTCACTGTCAGCTGAAGGTTAAGAACACTTTATATAAATGCACGATTAAAAATTGTACATACAAAGAATACATTTTGTTACAGAGAAAATTCATTTAGCTTACATTTAGTAACAATCAAATGCAACTTGTTTGGTTATATCCACGGAGCACCTAGAATCCATTCACAGACATCAAAGGTCCTTGTGCAACAGTTTAAGAAACCTTGACCAATGTGGCTTTAGATGTTACTATTCTACTGAAAGATAATGGATCTGAGATTGTGAATACATACCATTGTCTACGCCAGTCAGCTACGTACTGAAATTGTAAGAGAGACTCGTAGCTGTTAAAGTGGTCGTAGAAATAGCAGTAGTAATAGAAACAGTAGCAGAAGTAGCGTCAGAAGAATTAGTAATAGTTCTTGTGATTTTTTGTTGGTACTGTAGCATCAAAAGTATCAGTGACAACTATCAATCAATCAAACAATCAATCAATCAAAACCTTTCTGCTCCCCGTGGAACATATGTCTCGTTCGTCGCCTTTCAACTTCCCAAGGAGCATAGGCTTCCAACAAACTTATATCAAGTCTTCCTGTCCTGTGCCGTCAGCTCAAGGCATTTCTTTGTCTTTGTCATCCAATTCATGTCTATCTCTAGTTCTCTTCTCCGCGTGCTTTGGTCTTCTTCTATCTCTCTAACCGTGGAGTTTTCCATGTCCTCAACAAAAACAAGCAAAACATTCCTGTCTTGTGCCATTCGTTCAAAATCTTTCCATGTCATTTTTATTCCTTTCATGTCTGCTTCCAGCTTTATTTTCTTCATGTTTTGTTGTTGTTGTTGTTGTTGTCATCCCTCTTTTTTCTTTTACCTTGTTGATTCCAGAACAGGGACAGCTTTGTAATACTATCTACTAGTTTTCCTACTGTGTGTCCCAATCAACAGGAGCATCTTTTCATCTCCTCTTATTCCACCAGTAGCAACAGCAGTACCAGAATAACAGTGGCGGTCGACACCGTCATAGCAATCATACTGTCATGAGTCTACGTCAACTAAACCATTCCCCCCCCCCCCCTCCCCTTTCTCCTCTTCTATATTGTTCACTACTCTCGCCCATACCTCTAATTTGAAAATCGTCTACAACTCGACAAGAACCGGTAATCCATCCTGCAGCAAGTGCATCCAATTTGGGTAATACTTTCCATTGTTTCAGGGGAGTCTACCCATAGCGGAATATTTTATGCACTTCCGTCACGCAAACAGTTTCCGGTTTGACGCTAAGGATAGCCATTGGCTGTTTCTTCACCAGTAAACGATCGATGCAGACAAATATCTCGCGACAGTCACATGATGCATTGTCTCATTATATTGTTTCTGTTCCCCCCCCCCCCCCCCTCCTCCTTGTTTAATGTCTGTATATCATATTCTTTTCTATCAACACTTTTCACTTTTGTTTAACAGGGAGTCCCATAAGTCTGAAATCATTAGATTAAAAAAAAATTAATTAATTAAAATACACTTTTATAAATAAAACGTGTGCAGTCTGTCCACCATTAGCTCTTATATACAAGTTAAGACGAGATATCCAGTCACCAAGCATGCAGTCCTGCAAAGTTCAAAATATATAAATTAGTTATTTTTCCTATTTTCAAGACTTATGGGACACCCTCTAGGACAGGGGGGTCTGTTGTATTCAGTCATTCAGTTTTTTGTATTTTGTTTTTTGTTTTAAAGACCATCTTCACTGCACAACTCCAACAGTGCACCGATCTCCTCCCTTAGATCACACAAGAAGGATCTCAGCACAGTGCAGGAACTCCGTAGCGCAGGCGAGGATCCCAATGTGTAAATAGGAATCACACATTCTATAAATATTATTTTAGCGGGTATGTTTTTCTAATTTTGTAAATTTTACCAAAGCAGCTGCCGTATGGCCTACTCTTTACGATTTGCAACTGCCGAGCTATTTTTAACGTGTGCACGTTGCACACGGGGCCTCTGGTGTCCGCCCTTATCCAAGATCTAACTCAAGTGCAAAGTCAGGTACCAATTTACAACTGTGTAGACTGAAGGGTGTCGAAACCTGTACCTTTGCCGCGAGAGACTAGCACTCTAACCAATCTGTCAATCGGACGCTAAGTTACCGAGAATTACACCGAGTAATGGTTACATATTAGCTTAATTTAATACAGGTACAATAAAAGTCCAAAAATCTGGATCCCAAAAATCTGGATCCCAGAAATCCGGACCACTCGAGAATCCGGACTCAATTTTTTTTAAAATTTCCACGCCGAAAAGTACATACAAACGGTTATTAAATTCGTTAAACAGAACCATAACTTTAGTCTTCCAGACGTCATGCAAGTGCACATGGTGCAGAATAATCTTATCACAAAGAAATTACAAAGTCGTGAACAAGGTGATATACGAAAGTGTTTAAAGGAAACAATAGAAGCGTCTGCCGATCAAACTAGTGTTCCATAGACAACCAGTGTAGCAGACGCAGTAGAAGCTGTAAGTGTTCCACCCACAAGCAGTGCAGCAGATGCAACAGAAGTCGCGGAAATGAACGAATAAATATACTCATTTTGATAAACGAAGCATTCTGTATTTGTTAATGAATAAACCAACAAAATTTGCATGTTCATCTCTTCTTTATTCTTCTTTAAATTTGAATTTTAAAAGTACTGCACGAGAATCCGGAAAATCAGAAAATCCGGACCGACCAAATCCCCGAGTAGTCCGTATTTTCGGAGGTTTACTGAACTATGAAACGTAAAAACTGAATTGATTATATCTAGGTAGACCTTTAGAGAGTCCTGTGTTTCTAAAGGAGATTCCCTGAGTTCCAACCCCTGCTTTAGCATGATTACGTTCTTTGAAAAATAAAAATTTAGGATAGGAATACTTGAGGAAGATAGTGTAATATTTATTTTTATGTTACGTTATGTGAAGTGGAACAGTACTATACTAATCACTTCATGAAAGGTTGCCTACATTAAGTATTGTCTGCTTTAATTTCCCATCGCTATCTAGTTTATTCCCAGGGATCTCTGATTAGACAAATAAATAATAGAATTACTGGTCCCACATAAGGCAATTATATTAAGACAAGTGCAAAAGCCCGTCATAAGACGGGAATTAAATTCAAAAGCACCAACACCTAACGGCAATTTTACTTATTCAAAAGTCTTTTAAAAAAAAACCCACAGTTCTATAAATACTTTTTTGCACACCGTCATTTGCGCACTTTTCTTTGTCGAGTGTTACTATGGTCGGGAGAGTACATATAAGGGAAACAATACAATTAATGTCTAACTTTCAACTAAAGTTGCATCCCTTAGCGTTAGTGACAGAAAAAATACCTGGGGTTATATATATATATATTGATGATTTGGCATGAGGCTGGCAACTTCAGCATGTAAAACATACTGATACAGAAACCACACATGCAAGAGCACATGAATGCTTGCGGCAGGTTTTCTATAAAGGGACCAGCTACAGTGTTGGCTCCATGCTCCTTAGGGAACGAAAAGGAAAATGATAATCTAGTAGACAGCATTAGCCTTCTCTTCTACTTCTTCCTGTGGATGAAGGTAAGTAGATGAAGATCATCTGATGCCAGCCCGCTCTCCTCTCATTGCCTTAAGAAAACTTTAAAAAAAAGTACTTCGTATCTCGAATAGGTCGATCTCTTTTCTTAACGAGCCAATTTCGGGAGACTTTATCAATAATATTTCATAGGTTAAAAACATACATTCACCTATTTTAACTCGGAGCGACAGTGATCTTAAAATGTTCTTTTCCGTCAGATATACGTGTGAAAGGAAATCGAAACGAACTTAAATTCAAACTGATAAGGAACGGTAAACAATATAAATTGATATTTACAAGCTAGGCACATAAATACAAGTACAATCTCGTCAACCTCTAAACGTGATTACAACGCAGGATAAATACAGCCACTACATATGTTTTTAATACGTTAGTACAAAGGTTCCCAACCTGGTTGTTGTTAACTAGGGTTGCTGAGCCTGTCGTTTTTTCGCAGCCAGTGCCAAGTTGAAGAATTTGCATGTGTTCTGTAGCTGTTTAGTGGTGCGGTCTAGAGTATTTGTGATTGTTGGGGAGCTCGGCAACAGCTTTCTTCTTTTTATGGAGAGTCCTGGGGAGGTCAGCAGCACATGCCAAACTGTCTCAAATAGATGGGTGCAGTTACGGCAATTTGGCTCATGTGTGGGGTTTAATTTGTTTAAGTGCTTGTTGAGTTTGGTGTGTTCTGTTCCTAGTTGGAAGACTGTGCTCTGCTCCACACGTCGTAGGTTGTTAATGTTGTCCTTTTTGTTGGGATGGGTACGTGTACCCTTGGGGGTACGAGAAGATTGTTAAGGGGTACGAAAAATATTTAGTAAATACTGTAACTATATTATCATATTGAATTATTCGAAAAGTAGTAGTTGTCTGTAAAAAAGCAAATGTTCTTGATTGGAGAGAGAAAGCCAGAGAGAGAGAGAGAGAGAGAGAGAGAGAGGAGAGAGAGAGAGTGGCGAATCTTGTACTCATATCAAATCCACAGAAAGAAACGAACTGGATGATGAACATGATATGCAGGTGACGCTTTCAAAAACTATAGCCAAATTTAAAACTGTTTGTTGACAAGAAACATAATTAAGGGTATCATTAATTTATGTAAGCGAGTTCTGACAAACATACAACAATTTTATGAAACTAAAATAGTCATTATATAACCGAGAAACTTCTCTTATGAAAAATTATGTTCTTATGTGCACAAGAATGGTAAAACTAGAAATTATTTCCCCTCATATTGAACAGTGGACACAGGAAGGTTAACCACAAGCCAACGGGTTACGGGGATTGAAAAAGGTCGGAAACCTTTGCGTATGTGGATCGTTAAATCACAAAAACTTTGAATGGTTAAACTAATATTCAACCTTTGCCTGTTGTTGCTTGTTGTTTATAACTGCTTTGATCGTTAAGCTGAAAGGTGAAACATGAAAGAAACGAAGATAAATGGTGCGTATTATTTCACTGCAGTGAGATGTAGAGACAATGAAATATTACTTTCAATTTTGCCATAGATATAGAGACTACGAAATATTACTTTCAATTATGCCATATATGTAGAAACTTTGAAATATTACTTTCAAGGTTGCCATAACTGTAGATGCATGGCTGACAATTTCAACACGTCTTTTGAAGAAGTCACCGTGATAAAAATAATGGAATATGTGTTTATAATGTCCTGTGTGGTGCCTTTCAGGTTGTCCGAGGTTATGGTCAAATGTGAAATTGCGAGGCGCCTTTAAGGGATTACCCCTGTAGTGAAAGATGTTGAAAACCCAGCATTGTACACTAAGCTTTGAGGAGTCACGTGAGCTCCAGACGTAACTCTGGCTTTTACCTGGTTGTCTGCATGCAGGAGGATCTCAGTATGGACCCCATGATAGGCAGGGGGATCTGAGAAGTGGCTGTGTATAGGACGCAGCGATTCCTTGGGACAGTCAAGTACCAGTGCACGGTATTTTAGCTTATTAGCATATTAGGAAAACCCCCTTGGATAGTGGGGAATGCACAGTATGTCACATGCTTCTTACTCCTAGTTTGATGCCAGATGTGATGGTCCTTTAAATGCAAGCCAAGCTGGAGAAACTGGAGCTCATGACTTCAACTCAGTACGTTTCGGAATGGCAGAAAAGCCATAGAAAAAGCCTAAATCTACAGTGTAGATAATACCAAGGACTCTTCAACTCGGTATTTGCTGCAAAAGAGCGAGAAGCGCAGCAGTCCCAGTTAAAACTCATTAACTACCGCAAGCCGCTGTCAGCGGCTCACGACATAATCACATTTGGACCGCAAGCCGCTCAGGGCGCCAATCTAATTTTAGTAATAAAACGAATGAAAAATGTAATGAAACACTATCTGATCTGGTTCGAGATTTTAAGTTGCCACCGGAAAACAAATTCCCAAAGCATGGTTGTTGTAGAACACTGAAAAATTGATATTATGTTCATATTTTTCAGCGTTTTGGGTTAGTTACCGAATCGTGTAAAACTGTTTACCGTGGCAACTAGTGCTAGGACTACAAAAAATGCGTGTACATCTGGTCTAACGGCTGAATAGGATAGAAACATGTTTCAACAATTGACTGAAAGATCTAGCGACGAGGACAAGAGTGAAAACGGTGTGCACATTGATTGGAATTGTGATTTTGATAGAGATGGGGCGCAAGCAGTTATAATTGTGAAAATATTGCAAGTCCTCGGCCATCGGAGGGCCGTTAAATAGCAACAACCTCTATTAGAGTTGCAACCAATGTTTATTGTAATAGTACATTCATTTATCTTTAAAATGACGTGTAATTCATACAAATCTATAAACAATTACGAAAACTACAGCTTACTTTGTGCAAACATCTACAGGATGAAAATGGGAAAAAAATTTAATTCGGCCACAGTGTGTTTTTTAATTCGGTAGTTAATGTGTTTAAACAACAACAAACAACAACATATACATTGTTGCTGTATCGACAAGTACATATTTGTGCGCGAGCTCTTTAGTGAGCCAAAGTATGGGCAAATGCTTACGTGAGTATGAAAGTGTGCACCTATGTCAGTCTGTTATGATGGTAAAATCTATATGAAGGCGAAGTATATACGTGTAAACTATTGCCTTACAAGTTGGAAATAAAAAAAATTAATTTAGATGAAGAATCTGTGATTCACCTAACAATTAGTAAATAAAAGTAATGAAATGGCATTAGGTAAATAATATTTCGCGCATTAGCTATGAAGCTAATTGCTAAAAGTAGTCACAAGTAACTGAAAAGAGGAATATACGTGATTTCATAACGTAAAGAATGAATCACTAAAAATTAAGCGCTTAGCTATGGGTCGCAGGAAACACTGCGCTAGGTTGCGTTCCTTAAATTACTCTTACTCAAAGATAATGAGAATAAATGCAAGAAATGATTACAAGATCAAAATTGAGAAAATACGACTACGAGATGCAGAATCTTACACATATCTTGGAAGCAAAATAGACAAAGTTGGAAGGGCAGACAATGTATATCAAAATAAGAATACAAAAGACAAGAGCAGCTTTCATTACTTTGGGAAACATATGGAGAACAAGAGAAATCAAGTCCAACACGAAAATAAGAATCTTCAGCTCAAATATCAAGTCAGTCATACTGTATGACTTTGAAACATGGAGAACTACAAAAACAACAACAAACAAGTTACATAAATCAGTGATAAAATGTTTATTTTACTTGAAGTGTTTGCCTATTCGTGGCAAGGCTCGCTTTGTCCATCAACAGACAAATATCCTCCCAGTTGTAACATTGCATAATAACCTGTCAACGAAAAGAACATACCGTAAACTGGTGCAGCGTTGATAAACACATAGCCCTGAAATGGACTACAAGTGTGTACTAGCTAGCAAAATGAAACCCTGAAAAAGGGCTGTTTCTGAAATATGACTATAAAGATGACACGGAAACCCCAGAGGCTTTGTAAACAAGCCTGTATTCAAAGATCGTTCGGAAAACGTCTTACATACTTAATTACTTAGTCGTTCCTCTTCTACAGTGAAGTGTAGAGGTTTTATAAGAGAGAGCGCCATACTATTCTATCGGCTGTTTTCCTCCTGGCTTTGTTCCACTCTAGTCCTCGGTCCTTCAAAGATTGTCTAATGTTGTCCTCCCAGCGTACTTTGGGTCGTCCTAGAGGTCTTCATCCCTGGCTCTTAGTTTCCCATGCTTGCTGTGGTAGCCGATCTTCTCCCATTCTGCAGACATGGCCAAACCATCTCAGTTGGGATTGTTCTACTTGGGTCTGCATGGGGTTGGGTTTTTAGGCCTTGACGTATCGTCTGGTTGCGGACCATGTCTCTTCTTGTTACTTCAACCACCTTCCTTAGATACCTCATATCTGAGGTTTGGATCTGGCTTTTGTAGGTTGTAGTCATTGCCCATGACTCGCATCCATACGTCAAGACTGGGACATAGGTGGAGCGGAGACAGCAATCTTCGTCTTCTTACCAATTTTTCTTTTGCTGAGGAATCCTCGATGTATGGCTTGAAAAAGTCTCCCAGCTGCTGCTCTTCGGGTAGCCAACTCTTCTTTGATGCTTCCCTTCCGGTCTATGACAGCTCTAAGGTATTTAAAGTGGTCGACCTGCTCCAGGACCTGTTCTCCCAGTTTAATCTGATGTCTTCTTTCCTCTCGTGATATCACCATGGTTTTTGTTTTCGAGCTGCTTATGATCATCCCTCTCTTCTCCAGCTCTTCCTTCCAGACTTGCAGGTTGGATTGAAGATGTGCCTCTGATTTAGCAATCAGGGAAACATCATCAGCAAATGCCATCTCTGAAATACAGACCTGTCTCATCTTCCAGTACCCCACTGATTACTTTCTTGTTCTCTCCTTACATGCCTTGATGACATCGTCCATGAGGAGTATGAAAAGATAAGGTGACAGGATATCACCTTGTCTTACACCAGTATTGGTCCTGAATTCTTCTGACAGATGGTTTGCCGTCCTCACATAATTTCTGCAAGACTTGTAGAAGCTCTGTAAAGCATACATCAGAGGTGATGGAATGTTCTTTGCCAAACAGTCCCAGAGTTTGTTCCACGGGACCTTGTCAAATGCCTTTTCCAGATCTAAGAAGCAAAGATGGATCTCACTCTTATACTCAAGAGCCTTTTCACTCAACTGAGTGTGAAGATTAGGTCTAGAGTACTTCGATTTACTCGTAAGCCACATTGGATCTCATCCATTTGTGGCTCAGCTAGGCATCTGTGTCTCTGCTCCAGGATTCTAGAGTAGATTTATGATGATGATAATGATGATGATAAGGATGATGATAATGATAATGATGATTATAAAGATGATGATAATAATGATGATAATAATGATGATGATAATGATTATGATAAAGACGATGATAATAATGATGATAAAGATGATGATAAAGATGATGATAATGATAAAGATGATGATAATGATGATGATAAAGATGATGATAAGATAATGGAAAAGATGATGATGATAAAGATGATAAGGATAATGATTATGATGCAGATTATAATGATGATAAAGATGATAATATAATGTTAATGATTGATAAAGATGATGATAATGATTATGATGATGAATATGATGATGATAAAGAGGATGCTGATGATAAAGATAATGATAATGATGACGATGATAAAGATGATGATAATGATAGTGATGCTGATAATAATAATAATGCTGATAATGACAAAGATGATGATGATGATGATGATGATAAAGATGATGATAATGATGATGAAAAGGATAATGGTAATGATGATGATAAAGATGATGATAATGATAATAATGATGATAAAGATGTTGATAATGAAGATGATACAGATGATGATAATGATAATCATGATAATGATAAAGATGATGATGCTGATGATGATGATGATGATAATGATGCTGATAATAATAATGATGCTGATAATGATAAAGATGATGATGATGATGATAACTATGCTGATAATGATGATGATAACGATGATGATAATGATGATGATAACGATGATGATAATGATGAAGATAAAGATTCTGATAATGATGATGATACAGATGATGATAAGGATGATGATAATTATGATGATAAAGATAATGATGATGATAATGATAAAGATGATGATGATAATGATGATAAATATGCTGATAAATATGATAAAGATGATGATATTGATGATAAAGAAGATGATGATGATGATGAGGATGATGATAATGATGATGATGATGATGATGATGATGATGATGATGATGATGATGATGATGATGATGATGATGATGATGCACGTTTATAAATATCATAGACGGATACAACGGAAGTAGATAAAACTCAAATTTAAAAGAAAAAATTTCAATAACCACCCAGACACGTGACTAGATATTTATAAATAACATCAGAGAGAAGATTTATGCTAGCGATGAAGGTTGTAGATTGTGTGTGTGTGTGTGTGTGTGGGGGGGGGGGGTGGTCTTACAAATGTCAGCCTTGATGTTTGAACAATGACGTGAAGATACTTAGATAATCTAGCGTGTTCTACAGAGATTGCTAACATGGTAGATTTTTTTTTCCTTTTGCATAGGAGATAGTAATGGTAGAAGTGGTTGTGTTAGGAATAGTAGTTGTCGCGGGGATGGTTGTAGCGGTAATGGCCGCAGTGGTAGTAGTAGTAGTAGTACTGGTAGTGTGAGAAATTGTGGTAATAGTAATGCTGTGGTAGAAATAATAGTTGTTGTAATAGTTGTAGTAGTTGTAGTAGCAGCAGCAGTACTACTGCTGGTGGTAGTAGTGATAATAGTTGTAACAGTAGTAGCAGTAGTGGTGGTGGTAGTAGCAATGATGGTAATAGTAGTAGTAGAAGCAGTATTGGTAATAGTGGTAGTAATAGAAGCGGTAGTGTCGTTAGTAGTAGAGATGGTGGTAGTAGTAGCAGTAGTGGTAGTGTTAGTAGTTGCGGTAGAAGTAGGGGTAGCAGTGAAATTGATCGCATTTGCTCCCGTTGTGGTCATGGTAGCAGACATCGTAATCATATCAAATGTAGTAGTAACATTTGTTGTAGTATTATTATTTGTCTAAGTAGTAGTAATAGAATAATAAGAGATATTACTAATTCATTCATAACCCTCCACTCCCAAAGGAGCATAGGCCTTCAACAAACACATGCCAAGTCCTCCTGTCGCGTGCCATCATCTCAAGTTCTTTCCACGTTCTCCTCATCATTTTCACTTCTGTTTCCAGCTCTCTTCTCCATGTGCTTCTTGGTCTACCTCTACCTCTCTTGCCCTGGGGGTTCCAGAACAAGGACTGCCTTGTAATGTTATCATCAGGTTTCCTCAGTGTGTGTCCTATCCATCGCCATCGTCTTCTTCTCATCTCTTGTTCCACTGGCACTTGTCTAGTTCTTGTCCTCAGTTCCACGTTGGTAACCTTGTCATACCATTTTAATCCCTCTATTCTACGCAAGCACCCATTTATGAAATTCCGTAGCTTTTTGGTTGTTGTTGTCCATGTCTCTGAGCCATACAATAGGACTGACTTCACATTTGAGTTGAAGATTCTTATTTTCGTGTTGGATCCGATTTCTCTTGATCTCCATATATTTCCCAATGCAATGAAAGCTCCTCTTCCTTTTTGTATTCTTAGTTTGATATCACTGTCTGTCCCTCCAACTTTGTCTATATTCCTGCCAAGATATGTGTACGATTCTACATCTTGTATTGGTGTTTCTTCAAGTTCAACCCTGTTATCATTACCTGCATTTATTCTCATTATTTTTGTCATTTCCCTGTGTATTTTCAGACCCAATTGCCGTACCTCTCATCGAGTGTTTTCAATTTGTCCTGCATCTGATTACGGTTATGGTACAAAAGTGCCAAGTCATCAGCACAATCCAGATCATCCAACTGCTTAGTCAGAGTCCACTGGATTCCATTTCTGTTGTGTGTTGTCGATGATCTCATAACTCAGTCTATTGCTAGTAAGAAAAGAAATGGAGACAAGAGGCATCCCTGTCGCACTCCTGTTCTTATCCCAAACGGTTCTGTAAGCTATCCTTCGTGAAGAACTCTGCATGCCATGTCTTCATATGTTTTATTTATTAAATTAATGATCTTCAGGAGAACTCCATAATGCCTCATCAATTTCCAAAGTGATTCTCTGTGTACACTGTCAAATGCCTTTTCGTAGTCCACAAATCCGATGTATAGTGTTGAATTCCATTCCAGACCTAGTTCAACTATTATTCTCAAAGTGGCTATCTGGTCTGTACATGATCTGTTTTGTCGAAAACCTGCTTGTTCATCTCTCAGTTTCTTGTCTATGGACTCTTTTAATCTCTCAAGGATAATCCTGTTTAATAATTTTCCTGGCACTGATAGTAACATTATTCCTCTATAATTTGTGCACTCTTGTAAATTTCCTTTCTTAGGCAACTTAACCAGATATCCTTCCTTCCATTCTGCTGGTATCTCTTCCTTTTCCCAGACTTTACCAAGTAATTTATATAACATCTCTGTAGCCGTGTCGATATCTGCTTTGATGGCCTCTGCTGGAATGCCATCATGTCCAGACGCTTTTCCATTTCCTAGAAGCTTTATGGCTTTCTTTATTTCTTCCTTCGTTGGTCTTTCACCGTTAATTTGTAGCTCTTCTTCTGCTGGCTGGATGTCCGGGGGGAGGGGGGGAGGGGGTTGTGGAGCTGGTCTATTGAGAAGGTCCTCAAAATATTCTGTCCACCTCTTCATTTGCTCTTGTATATTGCTGAGCAGTTTTCCATTCTTGTCTTTTATGAGGCAACTTGTTGCTTGTATTTCTCTGTTAGCTTCTTTGTGCTGCTATACAGTTCTCTCATATTTACTTTGGCTGCAGCATCTTCTGCCTCTCTTTCCAACTCCTCAATATATTTCCTCTTGTCTCTTTCGATACTTCTTTTTACTTCTTTGTTTGTTTCTATGTACACTTCTTGAGCCTTGGCTTTGGAACTTCTGGTTTTGCTTGTGTTTAAATCTGCTTTCTTGTTTTTTCTGTCTTTTATCTTTTTGATGGTTTCTGTTGTTATCCATGCTTTTTGTTGTCGTTCCATTTTCCCCAGTATTTCTTCACATGTCTCATTCCATACAGTTTTGATTTGCTGCCAATAGTCTTCTGTATTCTCTACATCTTCCAGCTGTTGAAGCACTTGGAATTTGTTGGATATTGTGACCACAAATTTGTCTCTTGTTGTTTTTATTTCTTAGATGTCCTACATTAAATTGTTGTCTATAATTTTGCATTGCTGCATTTCTCTTGAGTTTCATTTTTACTTTGGCTATCAGAAGGTGGTGATCTGATGCCACATCTGCTCCTCTATATACCTTTACATCCTGCAATGATGATCTAAACTTCTTGTTTATGCATATATGATCAATCTGATTTTCTGTTCTATGGTCTGGTGATATCCATGTTGCCTTGTGTGGAAACATGCTTCCTCCTATAGCCAGTTGATTTGAAGCACAGAAGTTTGAGAATAGCTCCCCATTTTAATTCATTATTCCAAGCCCATGTTTTCCCATGACTTCTTCAAAGCCGGCGTTGACTGTACCTATCTTTGCATTGATGTCACCCATCAAAATTATGATGTCTCTTCTTTTTACTTTATCCATAATTTGATGTAGTCTAGTATAAAATGCTTCTTTCACAGACTCTTCTTTGTCATTAGTTGATGCATAACATTGGATGAGATTTACATTTATTTTCTTTTTAGCTGTTTCAAAGTAGCTGTTATTATTCTGGGTCCAACAGCTTCCCATTCAATGAGTGCTTTCTGTGCTTCTTTAGATAACATAAGAGCTACCCCTTCACTGTGGTGTGAACTTTCGTCTTCATGTCCAGAGGACTGCACCAATTCAACTGTGATGAGTTTCTTCTTGTCTACCCCCTTCCACTTTGTTTCACACATTCCCAGAACCTCGATTTTATATTCCCTCATTTCTGCTGCTACTTGTGCCACTTTCCCTTGTTTGTTTAATGTCCGAACATTCCAGGTGCCAAATCTGGAAGTTCTCCTAGAAGAAAGAAGGTTAGTCAGTAACACAGACTCCTTTCGGCTTTCTCTGTGTTGCATCATACGCCTCCCTGCGAGAGGACCTTCCTCTGTCTTGGATGGCTGTGTTTTATTTTCCTTAATTGACTTGTCCATGTTTGTTGAGGTTTTTTTGTGATTTAAGTTTTTTTTTACAGATGGGGTAACCAGCCTCATGCCCAACCCTCCTTAGTCGCTTTCTACGACATGCATGGCAGGGAACAGTGTTACTATTCTTTGCTCCCCTTTTGGGCCCCGGTAACACACTGATATTACTAATTGTCTAAGTGAAATGTCTCATAACGAACATTGAAAAAATCCCGTCAGTTTTTTGGCATAATACGGAAAAGATACGCATTGCACTGTGAAAACTAAATTGAACACCCATGAATGAGGACCCAAGCTTTTCAGTTTTGTCATGTTGCATTGATCATTGACTTTAAGTCATGATATGTTTGACTGCAAAATTCTAACGAGGTTCAACTAAAATAGAAAGGAGTGAAATGTCCATACGAGATTTAGAACCGTCATCAGGACATGCAGGAGAAATAGCGCAACATAATTACTTCACACCATGTTTTGGCGGGTTACTTTCTGGTGATAAAATAAAAGAGAGGCACGGGCATTGAAATGGTAGCATTAGAAGCAGTAGTTGAACTCCCACTACAGATGAATGCTTCTACGGTATGCGTCTCAAATAGCCTCTGATAGCCAAGTCCAGTTCCTGGCCCTCATGTATGGCCCATTTTGAGTCTGATAGATCTGGTTCCACTGACAGGACAAAGGATAAAGGCGAGCCACTGGAGCTTTAAAACCGGCAGCTTCGGACAGATGCGGTTCGTCTTCCGGATGAGAATGCAGATACTTGTTGGTGTTTCATGGCACGTGATGTTGCGTATAATGTAATGGTGTTTCATGGCACGTGATGTTGCGTATAATGTAATGTTAGTGCTCACCTTAGTTTGTTAACACAGTTCATCTCACAGTAGCACATACATCATTGGACACTTAACAAAGTCACCAAGATAACTAACACTGACAAACTTTTTCTAAAACCACTAACAATAATTAGCTTAATCACTGACGACAATCCAGTAAATAATAAAATGTTTATTAAGATTAAAAGTTGGATATAAGAATATTAAAGCATGCCTATTTACAAAACCAACAATATTATGTATAGTTTCATTTCCTTCTAACTCTAGTTCTATCTGGTCCTATTCTATACAATGTGAGAATCCTTGTTCTTAATTATCTCTAATTATATATTCTTGTTTCCATCATGACAAAAACCTTGAGAATCATTGTTCTCATTATTACATAAAAATGTGTCAACTCAAAAGTTACACTGATTCTCAAAATCTCATAGATTTCCAACATCATCTTTCTTAATATTCAGTGAACATTTCTCGTTACGTTTTACAGTATCTATAATTATGAATCGAGTCAGTGGTTCTCAATAAGTTTACTTACAAGTGGCATCAACAGCTAAGCGCTTGAAATAAAAACCACCACTATTCATTTATTGCCTGCTAGTCTGCAGATTCACACATTTTCACTTCACTACAACCGCTCCACCAACGGCGTGAAGATATAAATATTCATTACATATTCTATAGCGTTATCACGCAGAATAACATTATCCTTAAAACGACTTAAGAGCCGCCTGTTATTAACAAGTCACCTTAGCGGGTTAAGATTATTGGTTAACAGCCTGAGAACCACTATCTCTATTTCTTACTTTCACTTCAATCCTCGGAGTTATTCTAACTCTGGCTAAGATTATCTAGAAATGCTTTTCTTACTTTTATTATTATTATTAGCTATTCTTTACAAAAACTATCTATAAAAATCTATACTTCTTTCCTACAATATCATTTCAAAAGCCGAACACTGGCTAATCCAGCGCACGACCTATGACAAACTTCCTACATTTTTAGTTCTCTTCTCTACAAATCTCTATCTCTATCTGAATCTTAATCTCAAATCAAAAATCCCAAATCTCCAACCTAACTTGACCATGCTAACAACAGTATTTATACTCCGTCACTCTGCACCCGGCACCTGTTTTTCTCTGTTTCTATGGGAAAATGTCAGGATTTCATGATTGTGTCATCTTTGCTAACAGAAAAAAATGCTGACTTCAGCCCGTTTTGTCTTTCCAATGATTCTTTCTCACGTCCCAGATATCCGACACAAATGCACTGCTACAAATATTCTCATTAAAAACAAATACCAAACTTTCAATCATTCATATACAACATCCATTTCACACGCACAGGTGTTCAGTACTCATGGTCAAAATCCAATTCATTTTCATAAATGTAACTTATATCTGTCAACATTTCACACGCACAGGTGTTCAGTACTCATGGTCAAAATCCAATTCATTTTCCTAAATGTAACTTATATCTGTCAACATTTCACACACACAGGTGTTCAGTACTCATGGTCAAAATCCAATTCATTTTCCTAAATGTAACTTATATCTGTCAACATTTCACACACACACACACAGGTGTTCAGTACTCATGGTCAAAATCCAATTCATTTTCCTAAATGTAACTTATATCTGTCAACATTTCACACACACACAGGTGTTCAGTACTCATGGTCAAAATCCAATTCATTTTCCTAAATGTAACTTATATCTGTCAACATTTCACACACACACACAGGTGTCAAAATCCAATTCGGTACTCATGGTCAAAATCTAATTCATTTTCCTAAATGTAACTTATATCTGTCAACATTTCACACACACACAGGTGTTCAGTACTCATGGTCAAAATCCAATTCATTTTCCTAAATGTAACTTATATCTGTCAACATTTCACACACACACAGGTGTTCAGTACTCATGGTCAAAATCCAATTCATTTTCCTAAATGTAACTTATATCTGTCAACATTTCACACACACACAGGTGTTCAGTACTCATGGTCAAAATCTAATTCATTTTCCTAAATGTAACTTATATCTGTCAACATTTCACACACACACAGGTGTTCAGTACTCATGGTCAAAATCTAATTCATTTTCCTAAATGTAACTTATATCTGTCAACATTTCACACACACACACAGGTGTTCAGTACTCATGGTCAAAATCTAATTCATTTTCCTAAATGTAACTTATATCTGTCAACATTTCACACACACACAGGTGTTCAGTACTCATGGTCAAAATCCAATTCATTTTCCTAAATGTAACTTATATCTGTCAACATTTCACACACACACAGGTGTTCAGTACTCATGGTCAAAATCTAATTCATTTTCCTAAATGTAACTTATATCTGTCAACATTTCACACACACACAGGTGTTCAGTACTCATGGTCAAAATCTAATTCATTTTCCTAAATGTAACTTATATCTGTCAACATTTCACACACACACAGGTGTTCAGTACTCATGATCAAAATCTAATTCATTTTCCTAAATGTAACTTATATCTGTCAACATTTCACACACACACACAGGTGTTCAGTACTCATGATCAAAATCTAATTCATTTTCCTAAATGTAACTTATATCTGTCAACATTTCACACACACACAGGTGTTCAGTACTCATGATCAAAATCTAATTCATTTTCCTAAATGTAACTTATATCTGTCAACATTTCACACACACACAGGTGTTCAGTACTCATGATCAAAATCAAAAATCTAATTCATTTTCCTAAATGTAACTTATCTGTGTCAACTGTCATGGTCAAAATCTAATTCATTTTCCTAAATGTAACTTATATCTGTCAACATTTCACACACACACAGGTGTTCAGTACTCATGATCAAAATCTAATTCATTTTCCTAAATGTAACTTATATCTGTCAACATTTCACACACACAGGTGTTCAGTACTCATGATCAAAATCTAATTCATTTTCCTAAATGTAACTTATATCTGTCAACATTTCAATCCTTTCTCTTATACGTTGTTTTGTCTTTGTTTTTGATTACCAGTGTGAGAATTATAGTATAAACTTAGAGTAGCTGTCAGTTTACGCATGCCAATAGCATAAAATGCACAGATGTGCAGAACGGTAAGTGACCCGCACTTGATTCCACCAAACAACACTAGCGACCCCTGTTGTTGTGGTTAAGCGTCCCCCTGATTGACAGCTCCTGACATCCGGGTCAACTAATTGTGCAGCGAACTTTAGTTTGTAATTATTGAATGTGAGAAGATATCATGCACATCCTGGTTTGCACGTTTTAAATTAGCTTTCTTGTTTTATTATATTTGACTTTATTATCTAAAGCAATGCTCCCGACGGAGCATGCAGCCCTGTTGAATTGTTCACTAATTCCCTATTATATGTTAGCTTTCTGTTTTATAATGTTAAGCTATTGTCGTGAGACATTCTAAATACACATATATAAATTAAAAGGTACATGTAAAGCCTAACACATAAATTCAATAAAAGGATAGAGAAATGGTTAAAGACCCGTGCTTTCCAATAGCGTACGCCTGTGTTAATAGAACGTCATGCTAGTTGAACAATAAAAACCCCTTTTTATGCTTCGTCTGCAAATTGTAACGTTTCCACGTTAATAATAAAGCCTATAGCAGCATACACGCGTTTCCACAACACAATAAAACGTGTACTGCATTTCTAAGAAAACATTGAGCTAGGCACACCACGTAATGACCTAAATTAATACTTCCATTAATTTCATTTTATACACGGCGTGATGAAAAGACAGATGAACTTAGGATAGAGAGAAGGGAGGGCTGAAAGCAGGAACGCATGCAACACTAAACACGCGTCTCGCGATATACAATTAATGCCACCCACACCAAGCGAAAGGCCAGAAGCAATACTTTTTTTTCAGATGGACAGTGATAAAAAACACTACCCATACGAGAGTTATGATTAAAAACCTGAAAAATGCTTATTGGGAAACATGACATTATACTGGTTTACGTTTGAAAGCCTGACAGTACCCAGACACCACATCGATCGAAGAAAATGCATATTTTGAACGCCACCTCCTGGCTCCATTAAAATTATATATTTGGGTTCCTTAGGACTTGCTGACAAAGAATATGTTAAGTGTTACGCAAATAGTCTAGGAATTAACAAATTATAGCCAAAAGAAAATAGTGAGGGTGTCAGACAACACCAAAATCAGAATCGCTCAGTGGCAGATTTTGAAACCACCATTGTACGGGAAATGGGCCACCATGTAAAATCCTATTTGATTGGATAGAAGTAAATGTAAGGCTAAACACGATTAGTCGGGCTACAAATACTATTTTTTGTTGTTAGGGGAGACGGAAGGAAGGGTACTTTTTTTCAAACGCTTGTGTAAACATGGCACGATTGGTTAGACCCGCCAATATAGGCAATTAGGAGCGTCAGTTCAGTACCACATTTTCAAATAAACTTTCTAAAGCAACAGTGCGTTTTTTTTTTTTTTTTTGCGTTCGCCCGCTAATACTCGAGGCGAAATCTCAGGTTATTATTTTCTGTCTAACCTGACATTGATTTTACGTGAGTATCCCTTTATTTCTTGTACAGAGACAGGTGTCCCTCGCCATTCAGGCAAATACTCGCCGATTTCGGAGATACCCATTGCAGCTGGGTAGGCTCAGGAGCCGCCAGTCCCTGGTCGACGACACTCCTTCAAATGTCCTCGCCAGGTCTCGAGTTAATCCAGTCCAAATCCCGGTCGACGAAAAATCCTCAAATGCCGTCGCCCGGGTTTGATCCTGTTTCACCCGGTCGCCAGAGCGGTGTTGTAACCACTACGCTAGCGCGGCTCGCCAACAGTGCGTTGAGATTCAGCTTATATTTTTCTAAATAAAAGCCTGAGACAGCGGCAGGTCGGATTTTGTGCCATATTCATTGCCAGTCAACGTAATTGTGTATTATTTCCATGAATTGTGGTAAGCTTGATATATTCAATATCTTTTTAATGAAAATTGAATGTAAATTGATAATTTATGTCTGTATATGTGTGTGGTTCAGTAGCGAACATGAGGCAAAGCCTATATAGTGCTCCAACCTGAACAGAAGGTGTCGGAGAAAAGTAAAACTGCATGGAATTGTCAAACAGTACACTGACACCTATCTTATTGATTAGAAAGAACTAATGCTGGAATTGCAGAGGCGTAGTAACCATTAGGGAGGAGTATACTGGTGTAAATTGTTTCAGATGAAGATAGCAGTTGGCCTACCGCTCTGAACTCAGTGTTTGTTATGTATTGTGTTCAGTCTGGAGATAGATTATAAATTAGTTCTGAAATAGGAGGTACAACCTTCTTGTTTCAGGGACTGTGGTCCTAAAGTTATTGAGCAGCACCTGGTCTGAGCTTTACTGAATCTAGAGGCTGACAGCATACTCCTGGGTCCAGATAGCGACCAGTGAGGTGTCTCCAGAACACAGGAAGCTATCGAGCAGAGGAGTCTTTTCCTGCCGCCATCACGAAAGATAAGCTTATGTGGCCAGAGGAGCTCAACATTATGTGTCCCCTCTAAAATTGACATTATAGTAAAACAGAGGGACAATACCTTGTTTAAATTGATAGGAACTGGGAACATTTCCCCATATTATTTCCAAGATAAACAAACACTTGAAGTCATGATGACAAATAACAACATAGCTTGAAAAACAAAACCAGTATTACCTCATAGTCCTACTACACAACTGACACACATAGGATAATACTATTACAATATGTCACTACAAGATTCATATTTATAAATTATGTACATATAAATTGAGATTACATTTGATTGTGATTCCTGGTTCACTGTGTAGTTGAATCAGGATATCTATTAGTGAAAGTAATTAATACATATATATTTGAAACTTTACCATTGACTCATTTAAGATAGTCTTATAAAGTGTTATATGTGTGTGAGTGTCACAGTGGTGTACAGTGTTGTGAAATAAAATTAAATTGTTTATCTGTCTGTTGTTGTTATGACTTACACTTCATCATTTACAAAACCCTAGACATTCAACGTAGTCATCACAAGATTCCAGAATAATTCTGACTGAGGTATAAATGTGGTAGCAAGTAAGGTTATCTGTAAAACACTACACCTATTAGATACAGATACCTTCACAGCTGATATCAGTCAATACACTAAGTCCCCTATAACTATTTATATCATCCCACTTTACCACATATATTGGGGTCTCGCTCCCGGGATATTGAACTTTCTCCTATTATATATATATATTGGGAATAATAAAGAAGTAAAAGGTATCCTTGGGTGAAAATAAATAAGGTTGAGCTCTCAGTGCCTGTGTTGTCCTGAGTTAATTAGTCATAGATAAAATTGTTTAGTTAAATAGTTTATACATTTACCTGTTAGAAAATGGCGGACCTGGCCAAATTTCGATCTGCTGCTGTGCAGACTGCGAAAGAGTTAGGAATGGACGGGCAAATTATGATTGCTTATGTCACTGCTGAATGTGACAAATTTATTGAACGTGAGGAAAGAAGATTTGAGGCTGAAAGAAAGTTAGAGGCTGAAAAGAAAATTAAGAAGTTACAATTTGAGGCCGAGGCTGAGACTAAGAGGCTGCAGATTGAGGCTGAGGCTAAGAAATTGGAAGCCGAGGAAAGAAGACAGGCTGCAGAAAGGGAAGAGAAGAAATTAGCTGCAGAAAGGGAAGAGAAGAAATTAGCTGCAGAAAGGGAAGACAAGAGATTAGCTGCAGAAAGGGAAGCAGAAAGAGAGGATAAGAGATTACAAAGGGAACATGAGTTACGACTAAGGGAGTTTGAGTTTCAAGGCCATGCTCCTGAAAATGGTGCCAGTCCCTTTGCCTCTGATGCCACTGCTAGTCAGGGAGCCTCAACCTCAGCTATGAATTTTCATTTAGATCATTTTGTTGAGAAAGACGATGATATTGAGAGCTATCTAAATAGATATGAACTATTAGCTACCACGTATGGGTTAGAGAGAGAAAGGTGGAGCTTAAAGTTATCTCAATGGCTTCGTGGGGCAGCTTATGAAGTTTTTGCCAAAATGAACAGAAGTGATCAAGAAAATTATGACATGCTAAAGCAGGCTCTTTTGTTAAGATATGAAAAGAACGCAGAATTTTATAGGAACAAATTTAGGAATGCTAAACTACTGTCAGGTGAAACCTATCACCAGTTCTCTGCACGGTTAGAGACATACTTGGAGAAATGGACTTCTCTGGGGAAAACCCAAGATCTTAAGGAAATGGTCCTTATAGAACAATTAAGAGAGTCCATGGCTCCAGACCTGAGAAAGTTTCTCATGGAACAAGGTGCAGAGAGGCTGGGTGAGTTGCTAAATGTTGCTGAAAGGTATCAAGCAGCTCAGGCAGAGGTATCAGGTAATAAGAAGAAACAGGTAGAAAATTTTAGGGCACCACAGAACTTTAATAAATTTGATCCTAGAGATCAAAACAAAGGTAAGCACCAGTTTGATAGGCCACGGTATGATAATAAAAATAAAACCCCACAATTCGATGAAAGGAAATATGATGAAAGAAAATCTTTCAACCAAGGAAAGAGATGGTGTAAACATTGTAAGATGAACAATCATGACACTGACCATTGTAGAAGGAAACCTCCTCATTGTGCTGCTATGACATCGGGAAAAAAGGTCAGACCTGAGGAACTACAGGAACCATACCACCCCCCAGTGTGTGAAGATGTCATCTGTAATGGTGTCACCATAAGAGGTTTATATGATACAGGTTTAGATTATGATTCCGTTGTGAGTTCTCACCTGGTGCAGGCAGATCAATACACCACAGAAACAGTGGAGATTCAAACTGCAACCAAGGATGTAGCTACCATGACACTTCCCGTCGCCCGGATAAAGGTGAAAACGCGATATGTGGAAGGGATCAAAAAAGCAGCAGTGATAAATGAGCCAATCTACCCTCTGATATTGGGGTGTAGAAATGTCTTCTTGGGGAATCCCAAGAGACCTGTGATATTGGCAACAGTGCAGACCAGATCACAGTCTAAAAAGGAGGAGGATAATCCAATAAATACTCATCCAGATGAGATGAGGAAGGCACAGGCGGAGGACAAGACACTCAGGCCGTGTTTCAAGAAGTTGCCCAAATCTCATACACCTCCAGGCAAGGGAGAATTTTATATGAAGAAGAAACTGATTTATAGGAAGGCTGGATCTGAATCCAATGGTCACGGACAGCTGGTCCTTCCCACTTCATATAGGACTAAAGTGTTGGAACTAGGGCATGCGATTCCCTTCAGTGGTCATATGGGGATCAGCGCAACAGGACAGCGAATAGCTTGTCACTATTTTTGGCCAGGAATAACTGAAGATATCAAACGATATGTAAAATCCTGTCCAGAGTGCCAGCGAGTAGCACCTAAGCATTGGACTGCACCAGCAACTCTGGGGGAAATGCCCATAGTGGGAACACCCTTTGAGAGAGTTGCCGTGGATCTTGTGTGACCTCTCACTCGAACTAAGAGGAGGAACAGCTACATTCTGACTCTGGTGGACACTTGTTCTATGTGGGGAGAGGCGGTAGCCCTGTCATCGATTGATTCCAAGCATGTGGCAGAGGCATTACTCACAATTTTCACAAGGTTAGGTTTTCCCAATCAAATCTTGACTGATAATGGCTCTCAGTTCAAGGGGAAACAAACAGAAGAAGTTTTCAGGATCTTCCAGGCCAAACACTTCCATTGTAGTGTGTACCACTTCCAAGGGAACGGCCAAGTGGAAAGATTTAATGGCACATTGATGTCGATCCTGAGAAAGTTGGCACACGAAAAACCAGATACATGGGACCAGTACCTTCACGCCGCCCTTTTTGCTTATCGGGAGGTACCCCATAGTTCAACCGGTATGGCCCCGGCAACATTATTGTTTGGAAGGCCAATAAAAGGTCCACTCGAAGCTCTGTTAAGAACGTGGACTGATGAAAAGGCAGAGGAAAATATTACATCCTCATACCAATATGTGAATGAGCTGACCACTCGTTTAAAAACTGGCTGGAAACTTGCCAATGAAAATTTGAGACAAGCCAGGAAGAAACATGCTGCCTATTATAACAGGAAAGCTAAAGACAGAGATTTGGCTGTGGGAGAGAAGGTACTGCTTCTTCTCGCCGGTAGTCAGAATAAGTTACAAATTGGATGGCAAGGTCCATATACAGTTCTAGAGAAGGTGTCTAGAACAAATTATAAGATAGATAAGAAGGGGAAAGAAAAAATCTATCATGTGAATCTCCTGAAGAAATATTTGGAAAGAGAACTCAGGAAGAGACACACTTGTTGACCTTGTCCATTGCAATGGAGATGAAAAAGGAACCACTTTCATCATTTGAATATCCATTACACCCCTGTGAGACAGCGGCACAGGTGAAAATCAGTACACATTTAACGAAAAATCAGAAAGAGAGAGTGCAACAGGTTCTAGATAATCATACAGAGGTGTTAACGGACCGACCGGGGCATACAACTTTATTGGAATATGATATGAAACTGATAGACCCCACACCTGTCTGTATGAAACCTATTCGATTCCTTTTGCTAAGGAGAAAGCTTTGAAGGAAGAGATAGACTATTTGTTGAAGGAAGGAATTATTTCACACAGTGAGTCTTCGTATAGTTCCAGTGTTGTACTCTTAAGGAAACCCTCTGGAGAACATAGACTCTGTATAGATTACAGGAGACTGAATGCTATTACAGAAGCACAGGTGGATCCCTTGCCGGATACAAATCAGTTGTTTGCCAGACTAAATAAAGCTAAATATTTCTCAAAAGTGGATCTGAGTAAAGGATACTATCAGATTCCAGTAAAGCCTGAGGTTAGACCATACCTAGCGTTTAGTACCACAGAGGGACACTATGAGTTTAACAGATTGCCATTTGGATTGAAGAATGCACCTAGTGTCTTCTCTAGAATGATGAGAAAATTATTGGACCCTCTGAATAATCCATGTATCACAAATTTCATGGATGATATCCTTATAGCAACAGAAACATTTGAGGAACACATTGACTCTCTGAACATGCTGTTTAATCGACTTAGAGAAGCGAATTTAACAGCCCGACCAACCAAATGTTGCGTTGGATGTAAAGAATTAGAATTCTTGGGACACACAGTCTATCAGGGAAACATGACCCCTGACCCCAAGAATTTAGAGAAACTAAAGAAAGCCCCGAGACCACAAACCAAGAAAGACGTGAGATCCTTTGTCTCATTATGTGGTTTTTACCAAAAGTATATCAAAAACTTTAATTCCATATGTGCACCGTTAACTGATTTGACACGTAAAGGAAATCCAGATCGAATTACATGGACACCACAATGTGAATTGGCTTACCAGGAATTGAAGGAAAAGCTTACAAGCAAACCTATTTTGAAACTACCTGACTTAAGTCAAGAATTCATTGTAAGGACGGATGCCAGTAATATTGCGTTAGGTGCGACTCTGCTACAGAAATCAGATGCATTGGATGGGGAATTAAGCCCAGTGGCATATGCTCGCAGAAAGTTGAATAAAGCTGAAACCAACTACTCAACTAGCGAAAAAGAATGTCTTGCAGTAATATGGGCGATAAAGAAATTCAATATTTATCTGTATGGGAAGGCATTTAAGTTGCAAACGGATCACAAACCCTTGTCGTTTCTAGCGCAGGCTAGACATGAAAATTCTAGATTACTCCGTTGGTCATTAATGATGCAGCCATATGAGTTTAGCATAGAGTATATAAACGGAAAGACAAATCTGGGAGCTGATTTTTTAAGCCGCCATCCGTGTGATGAGAATCACTGTAAGCCCCAGAAATAATAATAAATTTCTCTATGTGTATATAGAATTATAGACTGACATATAACGTCTGTTTTAAGAGGGGAGAATTTGTCGTGAGACATTCTAAATACACATATATAAATTAAAAGGTACATGTAAAGCCTAACACATAAATTCAATAAAAGGATAGAGAAATGGTTAAAGACCCGTGCTTTCCAATAGCGTACGCCTGTGATAATAGAACGTCATGTTAGTTGAACAATAAAAACCCCTTTTTATGCTTCGTCTGCAAATTGTAGCGTTTCCACGTTAATAATAAAGCCTATAGCAGCATACACGCGTTTCCACAACACAATAAAACGTGTACTGCATTTCTAAGAAAACATTGAGCTAGGCACACCGCGTAATGACCTAAATTAATACTTCCATTAATTTCATTTTATACACGGCGTGATGAAAAGACAGATGAACTTAGGATAGAGAGAAGGGAGGGCTGAAAGCAGGAACGCATGCAACACTAAACACGCGTCTCGCGATATACAATTAATGCCACCCACCCCAAGCGAAAGGCCAGAAGCAATACTTTTTTTTCAGATGGACAGTGATAAAAAACACTACCCATACGAGAGTTATGTTTACAAACCTGAAAAATGCTTATGGGAAACATGACATTATACTGGTTTACGTTTGAAAGCCTGACAGTACCCAGACACCACATCGATCGAAGTGAACGGGAGGTAGAAGAAAATGCATATTTTGAACGCCACCTCCTGGCTCCATTAAAATTATATATTTGGGTTCCTTAGGACTTGCTGACAAAGAATATGTTAAGTGTTACGCAAATAGTCTAGGAATTAACAAATTATAGCCAAAAGAAAATAGTGAGGGTGTCAGACAACACCAAAATCAGAATCGCTCAGTGGCAGATTTTGAAACCACCATTGTACGGGAAATGGGTCACCATGTAAAATCCTATTTGATTGGATAGAAGTAAATGTAAGGCTAAACACGATTAGTCGGGCTACAAATACTATTTTTTGTTGTTAGGGGAGACGGAAGGAAGGGTAATTTTTTTCAAACGCTTGTGTAAACATGGCACGATTGGTTAGACCCGCCAATATAGGCAATTAGGAGCGTCAGTTCAGTACCACATTTTCAAATAAACTTTCTAAAGCAACAGTGCGTTGAGATTCAGCTTATATTTTTCTAAATAAAAGCCCGAGACAGCGGCAGGTCAGATTTTGTGCCATATTCATTGCCAGTCAACGTAATTGTGTATTATTTCCATGAATTGTGGTAAGCTTGATATATTCAATATCTTTTTAATTAAAATTGAATGTAAATTGATAATTTATGTCTGTATATGTGTGTGGTTCAGTAGCGAACATGAGGCAAAGCCTATATAGTGCTCCAACCTGAACAGAAGGTGTCGGAGAAAAGTAAAACTGCATGGAATTGTCAAACAGTACACTGACACCTATCTTATTGATTAGAAAGAACTAATGCTGGAATTGCAGAGGCGTAGTAACCATTAGGGAGGAGTATACTGGTGTAAATTGTTTCAGATGAAGATAGCAGTTGGCCTACCGCTCTGAACTCAGTGTTTATTATGTAATGTGTTCAGTCTGGAGATAGATTATAAATTAGTTCTGAAATAGGAGGTACAACCTTCTTGTTTCAGGGACTGTGGTCCTAAAGTTATTGAGCAGCACCTGGTCTGAGCTTTGCTGAATCTAGAGGCTGACAGCATACTCCTGGGTCCAGATAGCGACCAGTGAGGTGTCTCCAGAACACAGGAAGCTATCGAGCAGAGGAGTCTTTTCCTGCCGCCATCACGAAAGATAAGCTTCTGTGGCCAGAGGAGCTCAACATTATGTGTCCCCTCTAAAATTGACATTATAGTAAAACAGAGGGACAATACCTTGTTTAAACTGATAGGAACTGGGAACTTTTCCCAATATTATTTCCAAGATAAACAAACACTTGAAGTCATGATGACAAATAACAACATAGCTTGAAAAACAAAACCAGTATTACCTCATAGTCCTACTACACAACTGACACACATAGGATAATACTATTACAATATGTCACTACAAGATTCATATTTATAAATTATGTACATATAAATTGAGATTAAATTTGATTGTGATTCCTGGTTCACTGTGTAGTTGAATCAGGATATCTATTAGTGAAAGTAATTAATACATATATATTTGAAACTTTACCATTGACTCATTTAAGATAGTCTTATAAAGTGTTATATGTGTGTGAGTGTCACAGTGGTGTACAGTGTTGTGAAATAAAATTAAATTGTTTATCTGTCTGTTGTTGTTGTGACTTACACTTCATCATTTACAAAACCCTAGACATTCAACGTAGTCATCACAAGATTCCAGAATAATTCTGACTGAGGTATAAATGTGGTAGCAAGTAAGGTTATCTGTAAAACACTACACCTATTAGATACAGATACCTTCACAGCTGATCTCAGTCAATACACTAAGTCCCCTATAACTATTTATATCATCCCACTTTACCACAGCTATATATTATTGGAAGCAATGCTGCAGACGAAGCATGCAGCCATTGCACGGTCACATCCGTTTAGGGGAAAGGTTTCAGAAGTAAACACTGAGGATAAATCCGGAGTCGGAGTCCCTAAGGCCGTCTAATATTGATTCAACACTAACTTGGCAAATAATGCGACGTGGCTGGTACTAAACTGTATCGGTTACTGCCGTTCCTTTGGACTTATCTTCTACATAGAGATGGGGAACATGCTGCACGGGCAACAGCTTGATCTCCAAATAACTGTGCCCAAGGTGCGCCATAGAGAGGTCACTCCAGCTTCACTCTATGGTGTGGGCACAACACGGAAAGTAACAGTTACGGGTTATAAACATCTTGCCGAAATGGCGCAGGGCATGGCACTAGACGCTACTTCCGACAGTGGGCGATAACAGAACACGCCAATATGAACACCAGGCAAAATGGTTAAATTATCAGTAATATCACTGGAATCAGTAACAACTGGTTAAATTAGCGGTAATATCACTGGAATCAGTAACAACTGGTTAAATTAGCGGCAATATCACTGGAATCAGTAACAACTGGTTAAATTAGCGGTAATATCACTGGAATCAGTAACAATTGGTTAAATTAGCGGTAATATCACTGGAATCAGTAACAACTGGTTAAATTAGCGGCAATATCACTGGAATCAGTAACAACTGGTTAAATTAGCGGTAATATCACTGGAATCAGTAACAACTGGTTAAATTAGCGGTGATATCACTGGAATCAGTAACAACTGGTTAAATTAGCGGTAATGTCACTGGAATCGGTAACAACTGGTTAAATTAGCCTCAAAATCACTGGAATCAGTAACAACTGGTTAAATTAGCGGAAATATCACTGAAATCAGTAACAACTGGTTAAATTAGCGGCAATATCACCGGAATCAGTAACAACTGGTTAAATTAGCGGTAATATCACTGGAATCAGTAACAACTGGTTAAATTAGCGGTAATATCACTGGAATCAGTAAAAACTGGTTAAATTAGCGGCAATATCACTGGAATCAGTAACAACTGGTTAAATTAGCGGTAATATCACTGGAATCAGTAACAACTGGTTAAATTAGCGGTGATATCACTGGAATCAGTAACAACTGGTTAAATTAGCGGTAATGTCACTGGAATCGGTAACAACTGGTTAAATTAGCCTCAAAATCACTGGAATCAGTAACAACTGGTTAAATTAGCGGAAATATCACTGGAATCAGTAACAACTGGTTAAATTAGCGGCAATATCACCGGAATCAGTAACAACTGGTTAAATTAGCCTCAAAATCACTGGAATCAGTAACAACTGGTTAAATTAGCGGCAATATCACTGGAATCAGCAACAACTGGTTAAATTGGCAGCAATATCACTGGAATCAGCAACAACTGGTTAAATTAGCAGCAATATCACTGGAATCAGCAACAACTGGTTAAATTGGCAGCAATATCACTGGAATCAGCAACAACTGGTTAAATTAGCAGTAATATCACTGGAATTAACAACAACTGGTCAAATTAGTAGTAATATCATTGGAATCAGTAACACTGATCACTGTCACTGTAGTAGTTGCAGTAACAAAAACAGTCATAGCATTTCATATAAACATCAACAACAGAATGAATAAAGAGAGAACAGCCTTTGCTAGTCTAAAGAACATCTGAAAGCCCTCTCAATACAGACAAACACCAAATTATAGGGAGCCGCGCAAGCGTAGTGGTTACAACACCGCTCTGGCGACCGGGTGATTCAGGATCAAACCCGGGCGACGGCATTTGAGGATTTTTCGTCGACCGGGATTTGGACTGGATTAACTCGAGACCTGGCGAGTACATATGAAGGAGTGTCGTCGACCAGGGACTGGCGGCTCCTGAGCCGACCCAGCTCTAATGGGTACCTCCGAAAACGGCGAGTATCTGCCTTAATGGCGAGGGACATTTGTCTCTGTACAAGAAAATAGGATACTCACGTAAAAATCAATGTCAGGCTAGACATTAAAAATAACCTGAGATTTCGCTTCGAGTATTAGCGGGTGTACGAAAAAAAAAAAAAAAAAAAAAAAAAAAAAAAATTAAAATTATATGAGAGCTATGTACCTTCTGTGCTTCTTTATGGTGCGGAATGCTAGAGAGTAACAGAGAAGGAAATGTCGAAATTGTACTCTTTCCACGCAATCTCCCTACGGAAAATTCTCCGAATATTTTGACCGAATACCATCACCAACCAAGATCTGCTTATTCGGTGTAACCAAGACGACACGCACACCATCATAACTGGCAGACGCTGGAGTTGGGTTGGCCATGTCCTCAGAAGCGATTGATGTCATCACAAGAACAGCTATGCTATGGACCCCTGAAGGAAAGCGAAAGAGAGGCAGACCAAAAACAACTTGACGGAGAACTGTGGAGGCCGGAGGTGCAAAGAATGAACCAGAGCTGGGGTACTGCACGAAGGATGGCCGCCGACCGAACAAAGTGAAACCAGTTTGTTGCCGCCCTACAAGACGCCACCAAGCGTGATGGCCACTGACTGCTTTGACAGTCGGCGTCAAAGGATCAACGAAGAAGAACAGTTTCATATAGTAAGCGTCATATATAACAAACATTGACACAACAGAGAAAATGCAATGATTAAAATTGCACAAAAAGAAGAAAAAATATATAGTTTATGCAGTAATAAAATAAAAGTGGATACAACGGTTACTGTATGCACACTAAAAATAGAATACAACGATACCAGTACAAAAAGTGAAGAAAGTAGACATCTGTTACCTCTCACAATGTAAGAGAATGAAGGTAGAGGCAGCAACTACTGCCTTAAGATGGCTGTTTGAGACTTTATTAACAAAGGTCGTTATTGTATCAGACTCACAATCTATGCTTCGAAAGGTCCAAAATAGAAGCATCGAATCTTCAAGAACTGATATGGATCTACTATCATGGGCATACAGGGGTACACGACAATTAAAGGGCTGTCAGACTAGCTTCAAGAGCACCCATAGAAGGTGCATTGGGATTGGATAAGAGAGAAATACTCAGGGCGATTCATGTTCGTCTATTAGAGAATGACACTGCAATCGATGAATCATCAAGGCTAAGACTGCTGAAATTTGGCATCAAACGTAAGACCAGCAGGGATGGACGTATGAGAGGATGCATCCAGCATGTATACAACCAGTGCGCAACAGGAACAATTAGTATTCATACCCTTCGACATTTGCTGGGGGAAACTGAGCACCTATGGGTTTGCCCGGAGTGCAATGACGTCGATTATGATTAACAATAACAAGAAGTAAATACTATGATTACAGTACACACAGTGATGAAAGCTTACATTGATTACGGTACACGTAATAAAGAGGGATATCACACTACACATATTGAAGAAAGGACGGTTACGGAGTCTGCCAAACTCACTCATACTGTCAAAACGTCTACAATTAATCTGTATTTTTGAATGCGTCATCAATCATCAATACAAAAATTACATAAACACATTCTCGCTTATATCCATACATTCTTGGTGGAAAATGAAATAATAATAATAACACTTTCTTACGCACTTCTGTGGCAGATAAAGTCTTTGAGCAGTTAAAAAAAAATTTATGTAATATGTGCTTATTCCCATTTAAGCAAACAAAAACATTCACATTTCTAAAGTACATTGGTATGCGGGTACATTCTCACGACTCACATTTCTAAAGTACAGTGGTATGCGGGTACATTCTCACATACATTACATTATATAATAATATTTTAAAGTGAATATAATAATATAATAATATTACATGCATATAAAACAAATTATTCACAAAAAAAGAGCGGAAGAGGAAAAGAAATGTTGACCTATGGATGAGATGTTGACAGGCAAATGCTGTTTTTATGGGGGTAGATAATCAGTGTTGAGGAAGTGTTTGAAAAGTGCTTTGTTAAATGAATATTGTGTAGGTACGCTTGTTAGGTGGCGTGGAAGGCTGTTCCATTAGTAGGCTCCAGAGTAGGCTAGACTCTTTTTGAACAGGTCGATCCTAGGTTTGGGCAGACGTAATGGGTAAACGAGTAATATAAGTAGTAATGCTAATTATAAAGCAACAAAAACAACAACCAAAAAAGCTACAGACTTTTATAAACGGGTGCTTGCGTAGAATAGAAGGACTGAAATGGTATGACAAAGTCACAAATGTGGAATTGATGACAAGACCCAGACAAGTACCAGTGGAACAAGAGTTGAAAAGAAAACGCTGGCGATTGATAGGACACACATTAAGGAAACGTGTTAATAGCATTACAAGGCAGTCCTTGTTCTGGAATCCACAGGGAAAGAGAGGCAGAGGTAGACCAAAAAACACATGGAGCTGGATACAGAGGTGAAAATGATGAGGAAAACATGGAAAGAACTTGAGTGGATGGCACGGGACAGGTTGTCTTGGCATGTGTTTGTTGAAGGCCTATGCTCCTCGGGGAGCTAAAGGCTATTGATTGATTGAATGCTAATTATAACGGCGAATAGGTAGAGCAGTAGTAGACGTTATTGTAACAGCAGTACTTTTTTGTAACGAATAATCAAAACACCAGCGAAAGGACGTTCGGAGGGTACAATAGTTACACTACACAGAGTGTTGAAATGATACAGCGATCACAGTACGCACAGTGATTAAAAAAAAAATTATTACTGTTCACTCAGTGATGAAAGTATACTATGATGACAGTACACAGTGATGAAAGTATGCTATGATTACAGTATACAGTGATAATTATTTTCACAGAGTGACGAAAGGTTATGGTGATTGCAGTTGACACAGTGATGAACGGGTATAGTGATTACAGTACACACAATGATGGAAGGATACTCTGGTTACAATAAACACAAATATGAAATGATACAAAGATTACAGTACAGAGAATAACGAGATTATACAGTGACGACAGTCCAGGCAATGATGAAATTATACAATGATTTCAGTACAGACGATGATGAAGTTATACAATGATTACAGTACAGACAATGGTGAAATTATACAATGATTACAGTACGCACAGCTAACAAAGGATACATTGATTAGAACACTCTCAGTTAAGAAATACAACCATGATTACAGCACATATAATGATGATATTTTCACGACATATAGTAATGAAATTATTTAATTAATACATCACAAACTGTAATGATAGGATGCAATGGTTACAGTACACATAGTGGAAACATGACACACAGATCACATCAAACACATTCAAAACAGGAGACTATAACGACACTGCACTTACCGGTGGCCTGTTCTTGTTAAGCAACGCCTCCGTAAACTTCCTCCCCATCTCATCTGGTTGTCTGTGAGGTCTGTAAGCCTTTCCCATGTCTGATCTTCGTATTTGTTTATCCAAGGACTTCCTTCTAATCCTATTCCTATCGTGAACACACCGTCAAGGAAGATCTTCTGTCACTTCCCCGAAACTCCTAACTGAAGCATATTATCAGGGTAATCAGGAAGAATCTTTCGTAATAATCAGATTCCAGAGAAATTCCCGGGAGAACATTTTAATATCCTTGGAAAAAAATAAGTCCCAGGCAAAATGAGTCTGCTATTACCAAAAGCATATGCACCTCCAGCTAATTAGATAGTTTGGGTACAGGAAAGGGAAATAAATGTTGTTCGAGTACAGGAAAGGGAAATAAGTCTTGTTATGATGGTTTGTCTCTTATTCGTGAAGGACTTTGTGTTAGAAAAAATAAACACTTGCTAACAACCTGGTCTTTGTTACTTGTAAATTATCAGAGCAATTAAACAGGATATGTTATATGAAAAGCACACAGGAACCTCGCTCTGGGTTTTCCTTGTTGCACGAGGGTAGAATGAAAAATTTCAAAGCGAAGTTTTTAACATCACTGTAATTTACATTTTCGTTCCTTATGGAACAAGTAGCCACTAATGTATAACACATAAGGAAGGGAAACCCGAGGCCTGTAAACAGTAAATAAATATTAGACAAACATAAAGGTATGTTTTCAGGCACTCGTAAGATGTTCCTTTGCAGAAAGCCCGCGCGAAATGTATTCTTGCGCTATTGTAGTGGTGGTTTCTGTGGATTTTTGTTTTACGTGATGAGGTTGCCAGCCAAACGCTCCACATCATGTTAGTCGACTTGTACGATTTGCAAGAGGGGTTATTTCAAGCGTCATGCAATTTAGAATCAAATATACGTTGATAAATACATAAAGTTTGTCTTACAAGAAAGATAGTTAACAACAAAGGATTGTTTATGACAGAAGCTGCCTGATTTAAGCAGTTAACGAAATACTTTAATTTAATCGATACATTACCATTTACTAACCGAAGACCGGGTCTTTAAATAAAAATCAGAGTCCATATTTACAGATGATTATTCCCCTTACTTTAAAGCCATTACTTAGTGCAGTTATTTCCATCTTTATTGTACATTTTTGTGTGTACTTATTATCGGCCGGCCAAAGCCCGCCTAATCTTGAAAATATTAAAATGTTTCAAGAAATGGAGCGCCAATCCAAGTTTCAGTTCTCTACGATGATTACGCTACATACAGATTACGCTACATACAGATTACGATACATACTGATAACTCTACATACAGGTTACGATACATACAGATTACGATACATACAGATTACGATACATACTGATAACGATACATACAGGTTACAATACATACAGACAGAACAATTAAGGGAGATTATTTTTATGAAATAAAAACTCACACACACGAACTTCGCTCTAGTCTATCTTTGTTGCACGGAGGAAGGTTGTTTAATCCTGACACGTTTAAACGGAGTATTAAAAAGTTCTACCAGCGAAAAGAAAATTATCAAAATAAAAATACACAAACGGCTTCTGAATCAACCACAATTCCTTATCACATTCGTATCTTAATGTTGTTACATGTACTTACAGTTTTTTGTTATCTTTGTGCACGGAAACAACTCATTGTCGTTTGAATATAACAGATTACATTACGAATATCACAAATAAAACCTACATATTACCTGTGAAAATGAGATCCACGAAAACAAAATAGTGCTACGGGAAATCTCAAAAATATTCTTCCTTCAGGAGGAAGTGCGGCAGATAAGAACATTATATTTATAAATGACATTTTGCTGTTTGAACACGCCTTGTATTTAAGTAAAAGAATTGACTATTTCACAACGCTTCCCACAATCATAACATACAGAGCGATAAACATATGGTGGGTATGTTAGACTGCAGATATGGAAGGTAGCAAGTGTATGTGATTTTCCCTCATGGGCGGAGATGCGCAAGTCGTTATAGGGTAATTTAACGATATGAAAATAATAGTTGCGGGAGTACACATGAGAGGCGTCGCTAAAATACGCGTTCTGGTGTGTATTAAAAAGTGTAGGAAGTGTTGTAAAGGAAAAAAAAATATTGTTTTTACGGAGAACTCAGGCGATATGTTTTACGTTGGTATAATGATGTGGTTCTCAGCCGGGCGTGCGCATACCCCCAAATGTACCTTGAGATGTTGTTATTATTCAGAATCGATATTACTGCGCTCCGGGCAAACCAAGAGATGAGAAGAAGTCGCTGGCGAGGGATAGGACACACACTGAGGAAACCTGTTGATAGCATTACAAGAACCAGATAAGTGGCAGTGGAACAAGAGATGAGAAGAAGTCACTGGCGAGGGATAGGACACACGCTGAGGAAACCTGTTGATAGCATTACAAGGCAGTCCTTTCTCTGGAACCCCCAGGGCAAAAGAAGTCGAGACAGACCAAAAAAAAAAAAAAAAAAGGAAGAAGAGAGCGAGAGACAGAAAAAATTGACGAGGAAGACAAGGGAAAAACCTAGAGCTAACGGCACGCGACCTGAGAACGCTGCACGTGTTTTCTTGGAAGCCTATGCTCGCTGGGGAGCTAAACGGTATTGATTAATTGATTGTCTTCATTCTATGAGTATATTAGGAGAACTGCCGTGAGACGTGGGTAGAACGGTGGAATGGAAAAAAAAAAAAAAAAAAAAAAAAAATATATATATATATATATATATATATATATATATATATATATATATATATATATATATGTATATATATATATATATATATATATATATATATATATATATATATATATATATACAAAAACACACAAATAGTAGTACGTCTTACAAAGAGAAAGGACAAGAAAAACCTGCGTTGCGACCACAAGGCCTTCGTCAGGGACAGACAAACAAGAGACAGGAGGGAAAGAAAATGAGAATTAAGTAGAGAACATGAAACTGTAAAAATAAGAGAGAAAAAAACACTCCGTTACGTCTAGTCATATGTTGGAGCAAAGATGGCTGCCACTAAACCGGAAAGCGGAAGTGGATAGTACATTAAAAACAAAAAAATAACAAATAATGGAAACAAGGACTGGAAAACAGAGTGAGGGAAAAGTGGGGGAAAAAAATAAAAAAATGAATAAATATTAAGAAAAAAAAATTAATTAATTAAAAAAAAAACAACAATAAAAATAATAATAAAATAAAATAAAAAAGGAAAAGACAAAAAATGAGAGATTATAATTAAATTGAATAACAATAATTAATATAAAAAAAAGTGAGGGAAAAGTGATAAAAAAACAAAAATATGGGTGATCGCAGTCATAGTAGAAAGTCATAATACAACTGGGACTAGATAGAAAAGGACGCCTCAGACAAAAGAATGTTGGGTATTCAAACCGTGTCTTCATTCTAGCCTAATTTGTTAATACATTTCCAGATATGGCAGATGAAGCAGTTCGTAAACGATTACTGTTTGTGGCGACATATTTATGTGAATGTGGGTTTACCAAAAACTGACACAACACGAAATTTAAACACGAGAAAAAGACTTGACGCATTAAGAGAAATTTTATGTCAGTTATCACATTTGATGTCTAATTTCAGCAAAATCGCCGATAATCTGTCGCAGCGGGTCTCTCATTAGATTCTCTGAGCGGTCTGTTATTTATTGTATTAATTTTTGTTATTTGGGACCGTAATAATACTGTACAGAAGACTCTGGACTATCCGGGATGATATGGAACAATTAATCATGATTAATAAAATCAAGGTTAATCACAATCATTTTTTTTCTTAACCAGCAGCACTTGGGCTTTCAGCCCTTCGGCTCAATGAAATGTCATTGCGAGGCTGGGGAGCCTGTGAACGTTACTTCCAACCCGGTCAGGAGCTTCGCTCCTTCCCATCCACAGAGGGTTTATCTCAGGAGCCGTTCAGGTTATTCAGTCTAAATCCCGGTCGATGACACTACTTCAAATGCACACGCCCGGGCTTGAACCTTGAACACCTGATCGCCAGCGCAATGTGGTAACCATTACACCAGTGCGGCTCCCAAAATCACAATCCATAAACAAATATTTTTAAACTATTTGAAACAATGTATACAATATTTCATCCAAAAAAAAAAAAAAAAAAATCCACACCCAAGTGGAAAACATCGGATTTACTCAATTATTTAAAATACAACAATACAGAAGTTTTGGTTCTCCCGCCAGTCACGTTTTGGCAAATGGTGCTTTGCAGATTTCCCAGCATTAATTTTTGCTCCGTAGATTTCTCAGCATTAATTTCTGCTCCCTAGATTTCTCAGCATTAGTTTTTGCTTCGTAGATTTCTCAGCATTAGTTTTTGCTTCACAGACTTCTCAGCATTAGTTTTTGCTTCACATATTTCTCAGCATTAATTTTTGCTTCGTACACTTCTCAGCATTAGTGTTTGTTTTGTAGATTTCTCAGCATTAGTTTTTGGTTCACAGATTTCTCAGCATTAGTTTTTGCTTCACATATTTCTCAGCATTAGTTTTTGCTTCACAGATTTCTCAGCATTAGTTTTTGCTTCACAGACTTCTCAGCATTAGTTTTTGCTTCACAGATTTCTCAGCATTAGTTTTTGCTTCACAGATTTCTCAGCATTAGTTTTTGCTTCACAGATTTCTCAGCATGAGTTTTTGCTTCACAGATTTCTCAGCATTAGTTTTTGCTTCACAGATTTCTCAGCATTAGTTTTTGCTTCACAGACTTCTCAGCATTAGTGTTTGCTTCACATATTTCTCAGCATTAGTTTTTGCTTCGCAGATTTCTCAGCATTAGTTAATCATGAAGGATGCTGTCTCGCTCTTGCACCGCAGAGTTTCAGGCGTGAGGTGAAGCCAGGCTGGGCTTCAATCTTTGCATTAGTAGGGGATACCTTCTTCTTGGTCCAAATCATCGGCGGTTATTTTTTTCAACTTTAAGCAGGTCCTGATTTTATTATCGTGTTGATAAGTATTCACTACAATCCACAAAAGTCAGATCCAAACCTCAGAAATGAGGTATCTGAGAAAGGTGGTTGAAGCAACAAGAAGAGACATGGTCCGTAACCATACGATACGTCAATGCCTTAAAACCCAACCCCTGCAGACCCAATTAGAAAACCCAACCCCTGCAGAACCCATCCGTTTACCTTCGACTGTTCCCTGAAGGATCGTTTTCGAAAGGGAGTCATGACGAGTTACATGCCCAAACCAGGCAAGCTTTCGACGTTTCACTGTTGACAAAAGTGGTTCTTGGTGGCCTGCATAGGTGTTTATCTTCTCTCTAACATAGACATTTGTTTTGTGCTCTTTATAGCAAATGCGCAAAATTCTTCTATAACATTTATGCTCGAAAGCCTGAATCCTTCGCTCCGTATCTGCAGTGAGTGTCCAGCTCTCACACCCATACAAGAGAATAGATAATACAAGTGATTTGTATAATTTGATCTTCACAGGAAAACTGATGTTACTTTTCCAGATCACATTCAACCTTGTCATGGCAGCTGAGGCCATCTCAAGTCTTGTCTTGATTTCTTTAATTGATCTTCCATCACTGCATATAGTGGACCCGAGATATTTAAAGGTGTTAACTTCTTCTAACGTTTGCCCATTTAACGTAATGTTGGTCGGAACATGTTTCTTATGGCTATTCACCAATATCTTGCTTTTTTCTATATTAATTTCCATCCCATACGTTCTTGTTACTTTCTCCAGTCTAGAGGTAAGGTCTTGAAGTTCTGATTCTGATCCAGCTATCAGATCAATATCATCAGCAAAACGTAGGTTGCACAGAGGTCGGCCTCCAATTGATATGGTTGATTTATAATCGTAGAGAGCCTCTTGCATAATATGTTCTAGATAAATATTAAAGAGCACTGGGGACAGGATACATCCCTGCCGAACTCCTACAGTTGTTTTGAAAAATTCTCCAATGTCGTTGCTTGCAAAAACAGCACTGCTTGCGTCCTTGTATAGTGCTTCAATGATATCTATGATGTTGGTATCAAAATTGAATTTTTTCATTACTTGCCATAAGCCTTCATGCCAGACTCGATCGAAGGCTTTTGTGAAATCGATGAAGTTATGGTATAAATCGTGTTGATGTTGGAGATGTTTTTCGATAAGTAATCTAATATTGAAGATTTGTTCTGAGGTACTTCTTTTTGGTCTAAAGCCAGCCTGTTCCTCTGACAAGATTTCTTCTGATTTCTGTTTTATTCTGTTCAAAAGTATCCTTAACATCACCTTACTTGGATGACTAATAAGGCTAATGGTTCTGTAGTTCTTGCACATTTTTAGATTTCCTTTCTTTGGAAGCGGTATTACTAATGACTGCGTCCATTCTTTTGGCCATTTTTTTGTACTCCATATCTTCTGGCAAATTGTTGTCATGATTTTTACTATATCTGGTCCTCCATATTTCAAGAGCTCTGCTGGGATATTATCCACACCCGGTGACTTCCCTCCTTTCATCGAACATATAGCCTCTTCCACTTCTTCCCGTAATATTGCTGCATTTCCGAGTTCCCTGTTTTCGCACTTAATGTTGTTTAATATGCCTAAGTTAGTGTCAAGTTTACAGTTATATAATTCTTTACAATATTCTGTCCATCTTCTCATTACAGCTGTTTTTTCATTGAGCAGAGCCCCATTGCTATCTTCTATGACAGTTACCCTGGGCTGTTGGGGTTTTGATAGTTTTCTTAATGTGTCAAAAGCTACCTTGCTGTTACCTTTTATTAGCCCCGTATTAATGGACTCACATTGATCAGCTACCCATTTTTCTTTGGCCTGTTTCATTTTCTTCCTAATATTTTTATTCACCATACTGTATTGCCATGCTGCTTCAGGAACCTCTTTCTTAACCTTTTTCATTTCTCGCCGTGTATCACATAACTTCAGAATGTCATCTGTAACCCATGGTTTGTTTATTTTCTTTCTTTTACCAAGTATTTCTGTTGCTGATTCAATGAGCACGTCTTTCATGTTCTCTGTGATTGAGTTGATATCATCCTCCAAAAAGTTGAGAGCTGCGAATTTTCCTCCAACAGTTGCCTCAAAGATTCCCGCGATTTCTGGATCTTTCAGTTTGTCTAAATTGAATCTTAACTGAGAACATCTGTTTTGATTATAGTTCTTTTTAAGTTTAAGCTTGAGCGTCATCAATACCATGTCGTGATCACTACCAATGTCGGCGCCAGGAAAAGTCCTAGTCTTGGCTTTATTAATACTGGACTTGAATCTTTTGGATACAAGAATAAAATCAATTTGGCCATGTATCTCAGTTTTTGGGGCATGCCACGTTGTTCTTCTTGATAACTTATGAGGAAATAGTGTATTTGCAATGGTTAGTTTATAGTTGCTGGCAATTAGAACAGTTTAAACTAAAATGATTTGTCCATATCTGCAGAAGGAGAGAAGATTGGCTGCCATGGCAGGAATGGGAGGCTAGGAGCCAGGGATCCAGACTTCCAGGACGATTCAGAGTCCGCTGGTAGGACAACATTAGACAATCTCTGAAGGACCGAGGACTAGAATGGGACCAGGCTAGGATAGTTGGCGCTCTCTCTTCCAAACCTCACGGTAGAAGAGGAACAACTAAGTAAGTAAATTAATAAGTAATATTGTACGTATTAGTTAATACGACCACGTGATGCTTAATACGGCTTCAGAAACGATGCATAGTTAATACTGTTTTAGAATCTTGTTACACGTGTCGTATGCTGGACTTTTTCAGCTGCCATCTTCGTCAATTCCAAATTATTTGCCTCAGTGTGTGTGTGGTTTTTTTTTTTTTTTTTTTTTTTTTTTTGCATTTGTATTGGCATGCCGGTTAATGCGATCGCGTATAATCGAAAGTCTACTGTACATAAACTTTTTTCTGTAGTTAAAAATTGTAAGAATAGCAATAATTTTTGTTGTTGGATCCACTACAATGCAGTACATTCATGATAAAACCGAAAAAAACGAACGCTTAACCTTCTATGCATACATTAATTGATACTTAAAGACTTGGCTCGGATTTCAGGGGGTACCTCGGCAAAAAGGTTGAGAACTACTGGTGTAATGCATATTGATTGAAAGAAGAAATAACGGCCAAATCAGCAATTTTTTTTCTATCTGCCTCTAAATTCCTTCATTTCCGTTTCCCTCTATTAAAACTCATTCTAACCCGCGAGCCGTATGGTGCGCCAGACTGGCCTTTACTTTTACCCATTGGCGAGTACGGGCCATTGGTACAGCTGGCTCCATGCCGGAAGCCTGCTTCAAAGCCCCTCGCTTTTGCAGCTGTAGTTTCTGTAGTAATTTGTTTTAAGTGAGGAGGTTGTCAGCCTCATACACAACCTCATACTAGTCGCCTATTATGAATAGCCTGGGCGAGCAGTTGACATATTCAGTCTTGATCTAATCAAAGATCAAGTTGGGAGCTATATTGGGCATTAATCTGTTTGCCTGTTTACATGTTTGTTCCTTCGTCCATCCATTCAACATTCATACCTTTACCCATCCACCTGATTACCATATCTAACTCATGTACCAGACCACAGATATACATTTTTCTGACTGCTTGTTCTTCCTTGAAAGAACAGAAGTAATAATTTAAAAAAACTTAACGGTGGATAAAAACAAAGGTACATTCTGACGGAGTTGTCTTATGAAAAAAGTAGATTCAGTTAGAAAAGAGTAATAAAATGTGTCTAGACAAAAGACAATTTTAAAAAAAAGGGAACTAATACTTAGGTTATTATACTACTCGTCAAAAGTCAAGGGCCACCCTATTATTTTCAATACACTTTTATATAAGCGCATAGAATGATTAAATGAAGGAAGTTTTTAGTAAAAATGGGTGCAATATCTTCATCTGACAGTCCTCTAAGCACGTTAAGCATAAAAACAACTCACCGACAACTATGGTGATCACGTGCAATTTGGTTTGCTGACCATAAATTCACATATTTAATCTGTTTTTTCAAACATCCGTACAACCAAACAGGTGAAGTATGTAGTGGTTTTGATGGTATTGTATGGATGTTATGTTACCTAGTGTACTGTATGAGGTCAGCTGTGAAGGCTCCTGAGATAAAAGTTTATGTGAATTACAGAAGGCCCTTCTTACTACCACTTACGACCTCAAACAGACCTATTCTACTATCATGAATGTTAGCTACGTTAAAAGTCTAGGGTACTGAAATGTAATGTGTAGTAATATAATATACAGACACACACATGTAATCAATAAGTCTAATAATATTAATAAACTCTATAACACACTGAACTAACTCTGGTTGTTATAGTTTAAATTTTAGAAATCTTTTAAATTTATTAGTTCTGAACCAAGTTTTAGTTTGGTCAGAACATATGAAATGATATGGATTTATCAATGAAATGCATAAATATGTGGCATAATAAAATGTAATTTGTGTACATAGGTATATTATAAGAATGGTTAATATTACTCTTATCTAAAATGTCTTTGGGAGAACTAGTACTGGATGTTTCGTTGGAGTGGCGTCATCACGCCCAATCTGTGACTACCAAAATCATTGTCCATTGACTTATGGAATGAGGTAAATGTTTTATTTCTCAATATTTATGTCTTTATTTGATGGTGGTATAGTTGTGAATCTCCAGCAGGCCAGGTTTTCACTTATCTCGCCTGTGACGATCTGATACAGGATTCTTGTGGCCCCACTCCTCTCCGTAGCTGGAGTACAATGTTAGGCTGCACAGACACAAATGTTAGGCGGCACACACATCTGCTTGTGTACTCTTACATAAGCATTTGGCACCACTTTAGTGCCAAAACAGAAACTCACAATTCTGAAACAAAAGTTGTGCCATGTGTCAGTACTCTATCCACTGCGCCACTCTTACACACAACACAACACAACAACATTATACAGACTGGGTCAGATCTCTCTGACCAACATAGCACATCTTACCCAGTTGTTTTCACATAGTACCAGTTCCCCAAGACTGCATTGCATCTGAGATATGTTCAATAGTTTCCTCTTTCATTCAATAAGATAGGTGATATGTTCCCACTGATCTCAATAATAGATTCGCCTTCCATCGTCTTAGTTAGGTTTCCATATATTTTTTTGTTTGTCTCTAAGCCCTGGACTGCGGCGGGGGACCTAGAGCGAGCACTTACTTGTCGTAATCATTTTTCATGATATGGCAGTATCAATCACTCAAAATATTAAAATAAACAAGATAAATGCTTTCATTCTTACCAGAATTCAGAATTGAGAACACAGTTAATACTAGCAAAACTCAGCTGAGCTGCTGGCTAGAGTATGGCGTCCCACTGAATATTATGTATTATTACTTGGAAAACACCACTAGCAATTAATGACTGTGTTACTGGACAGACTTATATCAAATGGCAAAAATGTGCGTCTCTATCCCGCTAATATAAAATGCGTTGGCCAATCAGATCAGAAGACTAAGTTTTTCAATTCAAAATTTGAAAATAAAGTCAAAAGTACATCTCAATTTCTCAAATGTACGTCGGTCACATTTTATCTTTTCCCAAAATTTCACTTGTTTTTTGGACTAACACATGTAAAAACTGCACGAACCTGCTTCCTAAGTTATTTTTAGCCACTATCTCCCGATTTTGCCCCGCTAGTTTATTACAGTTGAAATTTGCATTTTCTTGTCTCAAGGGCGCAAAATTGAGACTTTAGTGAAAGTATGCCCAACAATACTGTTCGCCAGTCTGATAGGAACAATACGGTCTTTCGGCAATATCTTCCTTGTTATCTGTCCGTATGTATAGTTAAAAGTATATTATTTCTCTGCCTAAGATGGGCTATCAAACTAGCTAGGTTTTATTTTCATAACTTTATTATTAAGAAAAAAAAACCTACTTTTCTCAAGGTTAGTTTTTGAAATTTGTTGTTGAACGTTCGTTCACGCGGTTGCCGCCATATTCAAACTATAACGTCAAAGTACCGTAAATCGTCAAAGAAACGTCTGTCTCTGACAAGAGCTAAAGTCGTAATTATATCAATTCATTACATTGTGTCAACTAGTGGCGTGATTTTTTTCTTTTACTACAAATTGCGTCTTTTAGCCTTTCTAGATTCAAACACGTGTTCAGACCGTCATAGTGATTTTTATCTCCGTTTCCCTCCCGTCTACAAGGGTACCGTTTCGTCTGCATGTTTAACTAGTTAGTTTCAATGGCGGTAGGAAATGCTGGCATAGGCGAGCATGTCTCCTAGTATCTTACGCATTATTTTATCCCTACATGTTATCTTTATAATTGGAGATATTTTAACGTTGTATCACGGTAAATTCATCACAAAGTAATCGTGCTGATTGACATTTCCACGTGCAATGGCGACTTTTCATGAACAGAGTTAACTCTTAATTTGTTTTACAATCAGCAGACTTAGAGTAGTTTCATCACTTGCAAAAACCATACCACCGAGAAGAAGTCTTGACACCTTACAAAGAATAAGGGCTATAGCGTGGGTTGAAAGTGGTTTATCTGTCCGTGAGGTTGCTAGACGGTTTGCAGTGTCACACTCTACTATCCAAAGAATGTTGGAGAGATTTCAGGCCACAGGAAGTGTGAAGGATTGTTACCGGCCAGGTCACTCTAGATGTACCAATAGACATGATGACCGGTACCTCTTGTTGTCAGCCCTGCGCCATTGAACAGTGACTTGTTCCACTCTAAGACGTCAGCTGAAACAAACTGTAAACGCTAATGTCAGTCAAAGCCCCATTCGCAGACGTTTACATGAATTTGGACTGGCTTCTCGACGTCCTGCAGTCAGAATCCCTCTTACTCCTGCTCATCGCAGAGCCCGTGTTGCTTGGTGTCGCGAGCACATCCGATGGACAAGGCAACAATGGAGTCAAGTTCTCTTCTCTGATGAATCTCGCTTCACTGTGTCATTCAATGATGAGAGCGATTTACTGATGACACAATTCGAGAGGTGGATCGTTATGGTAGGGGTTCTGTCATGGCCTGAGGAGGCTTCTACAGACACGGCAGGACCCCACTCTACATCATCCAAGGCAACTTGAACGGCCCAAGATACCAGAACGAAATCTTGAGACCAATTGTTCAGCCTGCTCTGGAGGCCATAGGTGGTAATGCCATCCTCCAAGATGATAACACTTGACCCCATCGAGCTCGTGTGGTGAATGAGTTTATTCAGTAACATGGGATCATCAGGATGGCGTGGCCAGCTCGTTCACCTGACCTTTCTCCGATTGAGCACCTCTGGGATGTCCTTGGTCGAAGATTGTCAACAAATCACCCCCTGCCAATGGATGTTGCACAGCTGACTGCGTTTCTGCGTCAGGAATGGCAAGCTGTTCCTCAGGATACTCTTCTCGATGCGTCTACGCTGTCTTGAATGCCTTGCTGCAAACGGTGGTCATACCCGATTTTGAAATGTCTATTTGTCTAATATCTATTGTGTGACTTTTGAAAAGGTGGGTGACAGACTTCACAGCTTCATTGCGTTTGAATGTGTGTTTCCATTTCTTTACGTGACATGTCAATTTAGTATTCAATAAATGCCGTTTTGACTGATACCAATTACGTTTATATCACATTTGTTTTATGGTTTCAACCAAGGTTTTTCTAAGTGGCCCTTTACTTTTGACGAGTAGTATACATTGTAAATTTTAAATTTAGCATACGGCATACATACAAGTTGAAGTAATTTGGTATGTCCAGGCTCCGGGGTAGAGCCAATTAGACCACTGACTTGGGGCGCGGAAGCTCATGGGGTCTGGGGCTCCAAAAACGTCCCAGAAAATTAAACAAAAAATAACACGGAATCAATCATATGTGAGAACTGTCTTTAAAAAACAAAACACTGTAAATACTAGTGTGAAGAAACAAAATACTATGTAGAAACAGTTTCCATACTCAGTGATACATATATAGGCTAATATATATCTATAGTTGGCTAGTGCGACTAAACCCCTTTTGGCCCAGGGTGACTGATCCACTAGAGCCTGGGTTTATTAAACATTGTGCGCACCGATTGTTAATACGGAAAAAGATTATGGCATACGTTGCAGTCTAGCGGTGTTTCAAAGGAGAAGGGTTCTGATTGGATTTTCATCGGTTGTTGTTATTTCTTCTAATACGGCTGCCGCGCTTGTTGCTCTTTCGCAGTCTATGCCAAGTTGAGGAAGCCTACAAAACATCACTTCTTTTACTTCTTCTATCCTTAACCCCTGACTGAGAAAGCAGTCAGTGGTCATCACGCCTGATGGCGTCTTGTAGGGCAGCTACAATCTGATTCCACGCTGTTCAGTTGGTAGCCACCCTTCGAGCAGTGCACCATCTCTGGTTAATGCTATTCATCTCGGCCTCCACAGTTGTCCGTCAGGTTGTCTTTGGTCTGCCTCTCTTTCGCCTTTCTTCTGTGGTCCATAGCATAGCCAACCCAGTTCCAACGTCTGTCCGCAATGATGGTGTGATAGCTTTTTGACAGATCGGTATAAGCAGTTCTTATATTGTAGATCTAAGCATTTCTTGCGGGCTTTTCTGCCATTCCTAACTGTCGTAGATTTTTGATAGGTGATTAAGATAGATTCTGGTCCTGTCTGAATAGAACTGGACAAGGTGGTAACTCAGTGAGAGATAAGGTAAAGAAATAGATTTCACGAGTGAAATGGTGAAAAGGTAGAGTCTGTCCCTGGATTGAGAAAATACTCTAGTCCAGCCTATCGCTACGACTGAAATTTGTTTATCAGACAGTTTACCTTTCTGTATACATTAACACATACGCTATAACCACTCACATAAACACACACACACACAGATAAGTGACGACAACTTGACGCACAAACGTGAAACTATAGTAATGGAGTAGGGATATTGGGCCGAGCTGACCAACACAGGTAATTAAGTTTTATGTTAAGTTTATTTGTCATAAAGAAAAAAACTTCACAACATCCAGCATCAAATAGAAAATATCAAATCACATATTACAGAAATAATAAAGAAATAGACCCATAAGTGCAATTCCCTCTGTTGAGACAAGATCCCGTTAGAAGAAGATATTAACCCCCAAAAGGTCACAAGATTAGCACTATGGTATAGAATCTGACTATACTGTAAAGAACAGAGTTTCTAATTAATCTATCTTGAAATGAACAGTATTAGCAAACATAAGGGAGAAAAAAAAACAAAGTGAGTACAATGATTATACAATAGAAGAATTATTCACTCCTTCTTTCTCTCGCTTCAGACACCCTGTGGCCACATTTCAGTCTCGCTTACCTAATCGTTGATTACAACATCTGGAACATATCTCCGTGGTACGCACAACAAATCCAGGGTTGGGTTTTGGCAAAATAATCCCAAGTTCCTCCAAGACTGATTAATCCTCTTATTGGGGAACGCTTACTTTGTTACTGTTAATAGGATTCTGTTTATGTCACATCAATTAGTCCAGGTGGGAAAATACTTAAGAGATCTAATGTTCACAGTGTACAGTAGCTTGTAACTCCGATAGTTAACGAGAATGTCAAGTATGTAAATCTCTCTGGATAAATCTTCGCCACAACACAGTGGTCGGTAGTCGGGTATTGTTAGATTTGATAACTTCGCCACAGCGGGCTGAATGTAAATGGAAAAGAAAGCTGGGTAGCTATATGACCAGTTAAATTAATTCTTATAGTCTTTTGTTGGTACTCTCTCTTTCTGGATGAAAAGAAAGAGCCAAACAGGTCAACCTCGAAGACCCGATATTAATATAAGAATGTTTTTTGGTACTGTTGGACTTAGACTCATTTTCTCAGACTCGGGCCGCTGGTAGGTTTTGGTTTGTGACCCATACTGGATTTCAGGAAGAAAATACAAAACATTTAACCACAATATAGTATTCTATCCAAACCCGCGTAACGGTATAATTTATTATCCACTCGGTTATTAGATTTGATTAGAAAACACAAGTGCATAGCTTATCTTATCGTTCTTATTAACCAGTGAAATAAATTCTAGTCATTTACAAAAATTACACATAATGGATTAGAAATAAATATATATTTCGTCGGTACTACATTGCCTAGTGCATTTACTAGTCAATTAAAATATCTCTTTTTCTAGGTGGTATCGGATAATTAAATTAACGTTACAGCCGGAAAAATTAGGTATAAATTATTTTAATTTGCCAGTCAATTAACACAAAAAAAAATCCTAGTGAAATATAATGACAAACTTTAACAATTAAATCACTCAAAAATGCTAGTAAATATATTACCGCAACACAGAAATTAAAACTATCTCCAACGAAATACTAAGTAATTCCACTTTAACAATGGTCTAGGATTCGAAGCTTGATGTTCCGAAAATTCTGAGGCGACTAGATAATTGATTTTAAAGGATGAATCATTTGGTTCCCAGTTTTTCGGGCGTAATGACCACGAATTCGCGTTATAAGAGCAATGAATAGCCCTGTGTGGGCGTGGCTTGTATTAAGAAACAAAGGCGAATCTTCTACAGTTTTTGTGTCGATCGTGACCTATAATCGGCAAAGCCTCTATTATTGATAGACAGTTTTGTGTCGCTCATGACCTGTAATCGGTGACACGGGGATGTGTGTAATGTTTACATGCCTCCCTATGACATTCCTGCAGCGTGTCCAATCCTACGTTTCGGAGTGAAATTTTCAAGTAAACATTGACATGGTTATGACGACCTGTCCTGATTCGTCATCATCAGCGATATCTGCATTATGAGAATTACAGTATGTTCCAGTTTTATATGCAAGTTCGAAATATCAGGTAACTCTTTTCAACAAGAGTGACAGACATTGTACCTTCGCGACGACAGAGGGAACAAGTGGATAACTTGTACTGTTTCCAGTTTCCAGTTTCCTGTGCTGTGTACGATCACATAGCATACTGTTTCCAGGTTCCAGTTTCCAGTTTCCTGTGCTGTGTACGACAACATAGCATACTGTGTCAAAGTGGAGTGAGAGTTGACATGGGAGTCTGCTTATGGTGTGTCATCTGATGCCCATCGGTTGTAACGGGAAAAGAAGGGACTTTTTGCTATTTGCAAGATAAGTAGTTTTTTGTTTTGTGGAAACTGTGTTTATGTATGTATGCTATCAAGTCTTCTCATATCACGCATTATGTATTCTATTAACTGTTTAGTATGGGATTTAGTGCATAATAATTGAGAATTGATAAAAGTTCTATGTAGAGGAACTTGATAAGATATTAACATATAATTTTGATTCTCTTGAAGAGATATTTATGGTGTGAGGTGGAAATTAATTGTCCAAATTTCTCAGGGGAATACCTGGTGATAATTATAAATAGGCAATAAGGCGGGTACACTCAGTGATTGAATCACTATGGATCATGATATGGATCCTACAGATATAAGACCTATGTTGGAGTGTGCATTGGTGGTAGGTAGAGATAATAAAGGATTGAGAGGGCCACGACTTGGAGCATGGGTGATGGATGATTTTTTGATTAATGTGTCAGAATCCCTAGAGTCATTTGCTGAACATAACTTTAAGTTTGTTTGTAATTTGGTAATGGCTAAGGATTTGGTTAATTTGCTACGGCACCTTCGTGTGTTTTTGCAACAATATATTGAGGTTGAACACGGACATATTGTGCAAAGTATATACAAAATAATCCACAACGAAACGGAATTGAAAATGAGAAGCAAACAAAAGTAAACAAACAGAGTGCTCTACAGGAGAGGGCAATTTTTTGCAGGATAGTGCTGAAAAGAATAAATTACAAGAAACAGTGTCTAAGCTCACAAGTGAGTTACAGAAATCAAACTTGGAGCTTGCTAGTGTAAAAACAGCATTAGACTCAGAATGCAGTAGAGTAAAAGACTTGGAAGTTCAGATAGAACATAAGAATAGCGTAATAGGTAATCTCATTCGAAAAGTGCAAGAAAAGACATATATATGGGAAATTAAAAGTTCAGGCCAAGAAATGTGAAGACTTATGTAATGAAACACTTACTGATTTATTAAGTGACAATGTGATTGTTAGTCACCGACTTAAAGAAAAGTATTTAGTATCTCCCGAGAAGAGTCATGAGCTTGTAGATAGCCATGATAGTGACACTGAGGAACTTCAGATGGACTTGGAGCAGTTGAGGGCTAATAAAGAAAAGGATGTAGAAAAGAGAGTAGAGGAGTTATCGTTTAAGAAAGAGGAAATGACTGATATTGAGAAATTACTCATGGAGGAGAAGAGTAAGGTTATAACATCCAATAACTTAATAAAGAAACAAACCGAAGACATTTCACTTAGAAATGCTGAGATTAGTGATCTAAGAAAAAGAGTGGATGCATTAGTAGATGTTGTTTTAGGCATCAAGGGGCTGTCTACTGTCAATGTTGACAATAGCAGACAGAAGGTTGTTTATCACCAAGTAAAACAAGCAAGGAGTCAGCCCTTTACACTTTTTGCTGAGACAAAAATCGAGCATGGTGGACGTAAATCTTTACGTGGCAAATACAATTTTCCACGTACTACTGCTGCTAACATTACTGACTCTTGGCGTCAGGCCAGCAAAGATAATTCTACGTTATCAGCCAGTTCGGCAGATTACAAAAAAAATGGAGATAACTGTCAATTTAAAGTTCAAAAGACCAACCATTATTCTGGTTATGGAAATTCTGATAAACTGATAATAAGGAACAAAGCTATTAGTAATACTTTTTCCCAAAAAGTTGATAACCGTAAGAATTGTGTTATCACTAGTACTGAGCAATTTGGTAAGCATATTGTCACAAAGGAGAATAGAAACAGCTTTGGTGAGAGAAATAACTACATTAAAGGTTATCAGCCTTATAATGATGGTTCTAAAACACAACAAAATCCATCGGTAGATATTTTTATAAGAGGAGAAATACTAATCATAATAATGTTGCACAACAAAAGAACAAACGTGGTTATAAACAAGGTAACAATAAGAGTATTGTTTCAAATACTACTGCTTGTTATGCATTTTGAGTTCGAGAGAATATCTCGTTGTGAGTAAGTAGGATTTTATTTCAGCCTACTGCTGTGATGACCTTCATTTCGGTCAGGATGTTCCTATCCTTCTGTGTTATCGGCTATGTGACGAGGAAATGATGGCATCATATAGAAACCAGACGTTTTCACTGCCACACGTTTGGGTAAATTTTAGACTAACTTTCTGTTTTACTTCAATAAATCTCACAAAGTGATTGAAATAGACATTTTCATTTGTATTTTCCCACAGTATTCGGCTTTGCGTTAAGAAACATCGCACCGAAGTTATTTTTTCACTGTGAGAGGAATGTAGGTCAACCTATGACCAGGTGTCTAGTCAAGCGCAGCCAAGCCAGCCTGTTGACCCAGTATTGTATGACTTTACCCCGTGCGGTGTACAGAATACTGTCAAGGACCCCGGAGTTGTGGCCTATTTTTTTTTTTCGTTAGGAGTTGGTTTAAGATTTCTACAGTGTTTTTTTACACTTAATTTATTTTTTGGATAATGAATTATTGTATTGCATAGTAGCATACATTATATAATGCCGTATTGCGTATTGTGTATGTTCATATGTATGCACTGTCGTAACTCTATGTTATTGTTTTTATTATTGTTTGTGGATAAACATTATATGTATTATGTTTGCAATGAAATTGTATCATATCACTTTGTAGGACTTATCTTTAATTTTTGTAATGGGATTGTGGAATTGTGTTATTTTTATACGCTAGTCGGAAGACTATTCCACTTAGACCATATTATGTTTGACCATAGGTGCTCAGTTGTGCAGTTTGAAGCTATGATAGTTGATTCATCAAACATTAATATGTTTTGGCAGCGTTGGTTCTTAGGATAATTTTGTACTTGATGAGATTGCCAGCCCTATGCACAAACTCATTAGCGAGAAATATGCTTGTTGCAAGTGGATTTATGGAAGGGAAGTAATCTTTAGAATGGTTTTTTAGACAAATTAAATTTCGAGTTGCAACGCTTGATTAAGCGGATACTCGTTTGACTTTAGGATAGAATTATCTTTTCCTATTTTTCGAGTGACATAGTACAGATAAGCGTGTGAACGCTGTTTAATCTCAAATGTTGAGATGTATTTATTCTGTACTGTTTTGTGTCATGTGAATAGCTCGCAGCTAGTCTGCATGTATTATCGAGAGCGGTGTTCAAGACAGCCGAGTCTCGTGACTGGGTTTTTTTGCGGGACTAGTGTGTGATTTTGGGAGTTGTGTTTTAGGCGTGGACCGTGTAGGTCGAGTCCCAGTGGTTTTTGGATAATGTATGCCTACGTAGGACTTAAGAAAATGTCGACTTATATATTTCGCTGTGTGTACAGCCTATGTGATTAACTGCAGTGTAGAGATGTGTTAAGCTATTATAAGTCCAGGATTAGGACAGGCCATGATATTATTGTTAACTGCTGGGTGCAGTCATTATAGCGCTGTTATTATTATTAACTGTCAGGAGTGCAGTCTTGTGAGTCGTGAGGACATTATAGGCCATGATATTATTAACTGCCAGGAGTGCAGTCTTGTGAGTCGTGAAGACATTATAGGCCATGATATTATAGCTGCCGTGTGATGCAGGCTTTATTGAGTAATGGAGTACTGTTTAGGCCATATGAAGATTATTATAGCTGCCGTGTGATGCAGGCTTTATTGAGTAATGGAGTACTGTTTAGGCCATATGAAGATTATTATAGCTGCCGTGTGATGCAGGCTTTATTGAGTAATGGAATACTGTTTAGGCCATATGAAGATTATTATAGCTGCCGTGTGATGCAGGCTTTATTGAGTAATGGAGTATTGTTTAGGCCTTATGAAGATTATTATAGCTGCCGTGTGAGCAGGCTTTGTTGAGTAGTGTGGAGATTTATGAAGCTGTGATGAAGCGATTATAAGGCCAGGATGTGGACAGGCCGTATTATATATATTTAATGCAGTGTGGAAATTATATGATTCGTGTTTTGCTGTCGAATGTGTGTCATTTATGTCATCGTGTCTGTGTTGTAACGGAATAAACAGTATCGAACTGTTCCAGTCGTTTGCAACCCTTTTTGACTCCTGCAGGTACTCTTATGTATGTACTGTGGTGTGCGAACATATCAACACACACCCAGGTCAACATTCCAGACACAGTGACAGGACAGCAGCACACATATATTGAATTATCCTGTGTGGCGATGATATAGACCGAACCACTACACTCGCAACAGTGGGTGTAAACAGACTATAACATTTAGACTTAGCGCCGTTATCAGCGGTGGTTTCAAAGGCCTTAATAACATTAACGTTTTATAACACCAAGTATGTATCATTTGGTGGTTTTCAGTTAACAGGATCTGACATCTACGACTATTCGCGTCGATAGCCTAAGTGGCGTAGTTTTCGTATCATTGGATATAATTTAAGATGTGCCTGTGTGGCGTATACGATTAAGAAATTGTTACCTCTACAGTGATATGTACTTGAAGCAAGAGGTTAAAGTGAATCAAATTTTGTCCACCAGACTATAACATATCTAGAGGATCAGTCACTACAAGTTGGAAAGAATACATATGACTTTCACGTGACAAGAGTGTAGAACACTTGACTTTGTTATAATTAGCCCTATGTGGGCGGGGCTTGAATCTACTGTACTTCAGAACTGTGACCTAAATATTATCTGCCTGGGTGGCGCATTTGAGAAACAACGCACGCTTTATTCGTGGTAGAAGGCAACTTTACACCAGTAGCAATTGACGTCCTATTTCATGCCTATAGACTACAACAACGTTTGCAGTGGTCAAGAGCGTTCAATTAGACTTGGACAGTATTTGTACCAGCATTTGTACGGGTTGTGACAGATTTCTGCAATATTCGGGTTACCTGTGCCAGTTATCACCATCACAAGTTCAAGATGTTATGATACACGGAGTTGCCGTGTACATTTCAGACTACAGAAGAGTCAAGACTTGCAGTGTGTGCTGTATTATGGTTCCTGTCAACTTGTGCATTGTTAAGCACATATCATATTGACGAAATTACCTGAAGAGAAACGAATCAAGATTCAGTGCTTTCCCGCAGTGGAGGTTTTAGCAGTCTATGTGATATCCAGTGTCGTAGCGGAAAGGAACGGGATCATTGACAGATAAGTGATTTTTTCTTGTGTAAATTGTATCACTTCATATATGTCACTGGGTCTCCCTAATTGCTCATTCTCTAATTTGACATATGATTAAGATTTTATGCATAGGTGTTAATGGCTGTTGACATATGTCGATTTTCCTGATAATGATGTGACTTGAAAAAGGTGCTATAAAAAGGAATTGGTGATACAGAATTGAGGAATAAGCTCATTTCTTGACAAATAATTAACTTTGTGAGCTGGAAGGGTAATTGTCAAACCTTTTGCGACAGTAATTTGTCATAACTATAAGTGATTACTATATATATTTGATTAAGTAAGTGAATCACTGTGGTAAAGTGGGATGTTATAAATATTTATAGGGGACTTAGGGGTACTGACTGAGATCAGCTGTGAGGGTATCTGTATCTAATAAGTGTGGTGTATTACAAATGACCTTACTTGCTACCACATTTATACCTCAGTCAGAATTATTCTGGAATATTGTGATGACTACGTTAAATGTCTAGGGTTATGAAAATGATGAAGTGTAAGTCACAACAACAACAGACAGATAAACAATTTAATTTATTCCACAACACTTTACAACACTGTGACACTCACACACATATAACACTCTATAAAACTATCTTAAGTGAGTCAAGTGTAAAGTTTCAAATAGATATGTATTAATTTCTTTCAATAATGGGTATCCTGATTCAACTACACAGTGAACCAGGAATCACAATCAAATGTAATTACAAGTATTATGTACACAGTTTATATATATGAACTTTGTATTGACATAGTTTATTATTATTATTCTATGTGTGTAATTTGTGCAGTAGTAATATGAGGTAATACTGGTTTTGTTCAAGCTTGGTTGTTGTTTTTCATCATGACTTCAAGTGTTTGATAATCGTGGAAATAGTATTGGGAAAAGTTCACAGTTCCTATCATTTGAACCAATTAATTGTCCCTCTATGTTTAATAAACTGTCAAATTTTGAGGGGGCACACAATGTTGAGCTACTCTGGCCACAGAAGCTTATCTTTCGTGATGGCGGCAGGAAAAGACTCCTCTGCTCGATTGCTTCCTGTGTTCTGGAGACACCTCACTGGTCGCTATCTGGACCAAGGAGTATGCTGTCAGCCTCTGGATTCAGCAAAATTCAGACCAGGTGCTGCTTCAGTAACTTAGGACCACAGTCCCTGAAACAAGAAGGTTGTACCTCCTACTTCAGAACTAATTTATAATCCATTTCCACACTGAGCACAATACATAACAAACACTGAGTTCAGAGCGGTAGGCCAACTGCTATCTTCATCTGAAACAATTTACACCAGTATACTCCTCCCTAATGGTTACAACGCCTCTGCAATTTCAGCTGTAAGTCCTTCTATACAATAAGATAGGTGTCAGTGTACTATACTGAAGCACATTAAAAACGCACCACCTGTATAATCCAAGAACAGAGTGTGAAATGTAAATATAAGTGTGTACAAGTTTACATATTTGGAATCTTTATTCATTTTCCTATGAATCCATGCTGGTCATTAATTTGTACATTTGATTGTTATGAAATTCATTGCATTCTGTGCAGGCAAGGGAGAAAACCAAAAATAAAAAAAAATGCACGTGCGTTATCCTGCTGGAGAAGCTGCAAGTCTGGATAAATTGTGAACGCAGGAGTAACCAGTGCACCCAGAACCTCATCTCGATATGTCACAGCATTAACATTTTCACGGAAGACGTGAAGAGGCAAGCGATGATGAAAACTGAATCCTCCCCAAATGTGAATACTGCCACCTCGAAATCGGTTGACACAGCAATCTGCAAAGCGCTCTTCACACCGTCGCTAAATCCGCATACGTCCATCTGCAAAGGATATGTTGAATCTGTTCTTTTCTGTGAATAGGACAGCATTCCACTGCAGTCTAGTCCATCTGATATGTTGCTCTGCCCATTGCAGGCGCTGCTGACGATGTCTGTGAGTCAAGTTTGGCCCAACATAAGGTCGTCTTGCAGTAAGGCCTGTATCTCTGAGTCGTCGTATGACTGTCATTCGAGAGACTTGCCCATGTCTACCCACTATTGCTCTTGCTGTTTGACTTGCCGGGAGAGTCAATTCCTTAGGTGACTCAGCACAATATGACGATCTTGCGCAGGGGTAGTAACTCGTGGTTGGCCACTCCGAAGTCTATCCCGGGCACTGCCAGTGGTTCCGTAACGTTCATTGAGACGTACAATAGTGCTGTGGTGGCAATTCATCCTTCTGGCAATGGCCCGCGAGCTCATTCCGGTCTCCAACATACCAATGGCTCGTTGGCGGTCGTTTTCAGATAGTCGTGGTATTTCAAGCACATGTACTGGGTGTTTTGTCTCAACGGCCTTTTTATACCGAGTATACTGCCACAACGCGTACACACTTTCAGGGTCATAGCTGTTGAGAATCGTGTTGCACGTGCAACTTTCATCGTTTTCATGTAGTCTGTACACACACCCATGGGTTGAATCTTGCACTTTCCATTCCAGCAGCCATTCGCTCTCTACCTCATGGCAAACACGGGGAAAATCCATTCCCACACTTTTTTTGCCAGCTTCTCGGCATCGGTATATATAATAGTGGTGCGTTTTTAATGTGCTTCAGTATATTTGGTAATTCCATGTAGTTCTACTTCTCTCCGACAAGTTTGGTTCAGGTTGGAGCAACATCTAGGCTTGGCCTCATGTTTGCTACTGAACCACACACATATATACAGACACAAATTATCAATTCACATTCAATTTTCATCAAAAAGATATCAAATATTTCAAGCTTACCACAATTCATGGAAATAATAAACAATTACGTTGACCGGCGATGAATATGGCACAAATTTCGATCTGCCTATGTCCCAGGCTTTTATTTAGAAAAATATGAGCTGGATCTCAACGCACTGTTTCTTTAGTAAGTCTATTTGAAAATGTGGCACTGAACTGACGCTCTTAATTGACTATATTGGCGGGTCTAACCAATCGGGCCATGTTTACACCGCTTTTAAAAAAATGTACCCCCACTACGGTTTCCCCTAACAACAAAAATCAGTATTTGTAGTCCGACTAATCGTGTTTAGCCTTACATTTACTTCTATCCAATCAAATAGGATTTTACATGGTGGCCCATTTCCCGTACAATGGTGGTTTCAAAACATGCCACTGTGCGATTATTTTTTGTGTGTTGTCTGACACCCTCACTATTTTCCTTGGCCACAATTTGTTAATTCCTAGACTATTTGCGTAACACTTAACATATTCCTTGTCAGCAAGTCCTAAGGAACCCAAATATATAAGTTTTAAGGGAGCTAAGTGGCTGCGTTCAAAATATGCATTTTCTAGGATAGTCGTGTATTTTCATTTTTATTTTATCGATTTAGAACCGCCACCTGTCCTGCCTTTTCGACTGTTCTGTCAGGCTTTCAAACGTAAACCAGTATAATGTCATGTTTCCTAATAAGCGTTTTTCAGGTTTTTAAACCTAACTCTCGTATGGGTAGTGTTTTTTATCACTGTCGATTTGAAAAAAGTTAGTGCTTCTGGCCTTACGCTTGTTGGGGGTGGCATTAATATCGCGAGACTGTGGTAGTATTGCCTGCGTTCCTGCTTTCAGCCCTCCCTTCTCTCTATCCTAAGTTCATCTGTCTTTTCATCACGCCGTGTATAAAATGAAATTAATGGAAGTATTAATTTAGGTCATTACGCAGTGTGCCTAGCTCAAGGTTTTCATAGAAATACAGTACACGTTTTATTGTAGAAAGCGTGTAGTGATGCAGTAGGCTTTACTATCAACGTGGAAACGTTACAATTTGCAGACGAAGTAGAAAACAAGGGGGATTTTTGTACGCCATTGTGACAGCACTGTACTTTTACCATTTCTCTTTCCTTTTATTGAATTTATGTGTTAGGCTTTACATTTACCTTTTAATTTATATATGTGGATTTAGAATGTTCCACGACAATCACTATGGATGATGATGATATAGATCCTGAGGATATGAGGCCTGTATTGGCTTATTTGTTGGAAGAAGGTAGAGATTATCAAAAATTAAAAGGCCCACAGCTTGAGGAACATGTGATAGACAGATTTTTGGTCAATGCGTCAAGAGCCCTTAAGTATTTTGCTGAGGAGAATTTTCACTCTCATCCTCATCTAAGGATGGCTAAAGATTTGGCGCAGTTACTGGTTATGGATCTTCGATTGTTTTTGTACAACTGTATAGGTATTGAACGCGATCAAATAATGAAGAGTATACGTAAGATAATGCGCAACGACATTTCTGTTGATCAGAAAAAGAGGTTAGAAGATGAGGAATTAAGAAGAAAAAAACAACAAAGGGAAAACATCTTAGAGGGTACCGCTGAAGTGAGTAAAGTACATGAAACAGTGTCTAGACTTACGGGTGAATTGCAAAAGTCAAACTCAGAACTTGCTAATGTGCAGGCAAGTTTGGATTTAGCATTGTTGAAGATAAAGCAATTGGAAGTCCAGATGAAAGATAAGCAAATTGAGGTAGAAAATATTACACAGGAGGTCCAACAAAATAAACAGATTTATGAGAAATTGAAAGTTGAGACCGATAAACGTGATAGGGATTATACAGAGTCACTTCTTGATTTGATGGATGATATTGCGAATCTTGGTCTCCAACAGGAAGAAAAGAATGCGATGATTCCAGAAAAGATTGATGAGCTTAATAATAGCAATGATTATATTAAGATTCAGTCACTACAACTAGAGTTGACTCAGTTGAGAGCAAATAAATAACAGTACGAGAAAGAGACATTAGTGGAGTTGACGGCTGAGAGAGAGAAGGTTGCTAAGATTGAAAATTTACTAGCAGAGCAAAGCTGCAAAGTTTTAAGAGTTGAAAGTTTAAACAAGAAATTAGGTGAAGAGATCTCACATAGAGATGTGGAGATTGCACAGGCAAGAAAACGAGTAGATGGCCTGCTTGACATCGTCTTGAATAACAATATGTGGTCTTCTGTCAATGTTGACAATGATAGACAGAAAGTTGCGAAAAGTCAGCCCCATACACTTTTTGCTCATAGAGAGGTCATTCATGGTAAAGACAGATCTTTTCGTCTTAAATATAACTTTCGAAGTTCTAATATTACTGATAGTTCCAGTAATAATTCTTGGCGTCCGACCAACAAAGATTCTAGTGTAACAGCCAGTTCTGTTGGTCAGGAAAAGAAAGGTGATAAATTTCAGGTCAAGACTCATAAGAGCAAATATTTCTCGACTATTGGAAATTCTCAGAAATTAATAACAGGGGTTGAGGCTATTACTACTTTTTCCAAAGATGAAACCCATATGCGGAACAATAGAGATACTATTGTTTCTGGCAGTTGTCAAACTCAGCACAGTTTGAAACAATTGGTAAATATATTCCCATAAGGGAAAAGAAAAACAGTTCTAGAAAGAGAGATAACCCCAAGATTAAACAGTACCAAGGGAGATCAGTAAATAATAATTTTCCTTCTCCAAGAAGCAGTAAACAATTTTACAAATCTCAAAGTTTTGATTGTAAGAATGTTGGAAAGTATGATAGAGATAATAGCTTTTCAAATGTTGCTTTATATCAATCACCAGAGTAATGTTCCTCAACTAAAGACTAAAGTCATTATTTGTGAACAAGGCAACGGTAATAATAAGTATTTTGATCATAGAACAAATAATAAGCGCAATTGTGCTAATCTTGTTCAACATGAGCCCAGAGTCATTTATAATCAAGGTAAACAGAGTAAAAATAACAGTGGATGCTTGAATACTATTACTTGCTCTGCTTGTTGTTGTGAATATAACACTTTGTTTCAGTCTACGGCAGCGGCGACATTCAAGGTCGATCATGTTGTCCCCAAGTATTCTGTGATATCTACATGTGATAGGAAGAGCTAGTGACATCGTGAAGAGACCGGTGCTTTACACAAGCCGGTGCTGGGTAATTGTAAATTTGATTTCTACGTTTTTCTCATTAAATTTCACTATTGAGTAAAATGGAAATTTTCATTAGTATTTGTTGACAGAAGCGACTTTGCGATAAGAGTCAAGGCTTCTGTGACATATTGACGGTCAGAAATGTAGGTCAACTTTCCGCTCGAGTGGTCAACCGAAACCTGTCAGCGTCTAACTAAAATCTGAGGTGTTGCTTTCTGAAGGTCAAGCATGTTTACAAGAGAGTGGGAGACTTCACGTCTGATTTATTTTTTTAAATGTGAAGATAGTAAATATTTTTGTATTCTATATTAGTACATGACATGTTGTTGTTTTGAAATAACATATAATTTTGTTGTAATGATTATTTCTATGCATCTTTTGATTGTCATATTTTTTAAAAATTGTTGTTATTTTTATGTCGGTAGTTTGATGACATGTGAATACATTTTTATGCTATTTATATATTATTGTGTTGATAATGTGTAGTATGTAATTATTATCCTTTATACTACTCTGTTCAACTTAGAATTTTTGCAACTGTGTTGTTTAGGATAGTTTTGTACATGATGAGATTGCCAGCCCTAAGCACAAACTCATTTATTGTGTTGATGTAGTGGTTACTTTTAGATAGTCTTGAGTGTTCATTATTCACTTAATTTAAATTTTTCTCATGTTTTGATGTCATGATTAATTAATATATAGAACATACAGAGAAGATGTGTATTATCTGTTATGTTGTGAAATGTAATTTTGAAAATAGCTTGCATGTATCATAAATGATCTTGTATTTGGATTTGTCAACATATTGTGAAACTTTGATTTTGCCAGAACTTGATTTCTTGCCAGTGAGGCATGCAGATTATTTACTTAGCAGATTTTTTGGAACATTTTTTTTTTTTTAAGCAAATATTTGATGGGACCTTTTTTATATTTCATAGTAGCAACAGATTGTAGATTTATTTATAGAAGTATATTATATCAAGTTGAGTAAGAGATAAAGTTATAGCTAAATAGCATTGTACTGAGCTGAACGTAATTGTCAGCAGAAAGAACTTAAAGCTTCAATTAAACTTACATATGTTGATTTAAGGGTTTGTTCGAGATAGGATTTCTGTTTTATATTTCACTCATTTTGTTAAAATGTTGATTTCATTATTAGGTTTTAGTGGTCTTGAATTACTTAAAAATTAAATACTGTTTTTGTGTAACTTATCGTAAAAAAAAATATGTTTGTACGGTACTTTTGAAAAAAAATGATTTTTTTTTTTTTGGCATTGTAATTTTGTGTTGTGTGTGCCCAGCATTTGACTGCGTGATATCATTTATATGTAGATTGATTAGTTCTTGTAAAAAGTTGTTTTTTTTATTATGATGTATTTTTTATTTTAGCGCTTGATTGTGCGTTGGTCGTATTAGTTATAGCAATGCTATTACTTGTTTGTTCGATGCCTATAATTTATTTATTTTTAGTTATGTATAACTCTTGTAACTTGGTTAAATTACTTATTAGGTTTTGTTTAGTTATAAATTATTTTTTGGTGGTGTTAGTATAGATATTGTAACAAGTTGATCCTTTGAAAGGGCAGTAATTCGGATTATGTTTTTGGGCAAAGTAGATTATGAGTTACAATACTTGTATACCTGATTAAGCTGAGGTTTGTTTAACGTTATAATAGAAATATATCCTTTTTATTTTGAGTGACAGAGTACAGGAAAGCGTGCGAACGCTTTTATCTCAAATGCTGAGATGTATTTATTCTGTACTGTTTTTGAGCTGTGTTCAAAAACAGCGGAGTCTCGTTTTGGGTTTTTTGGCGGGACTAGGGTGTGTGATCCCGGAGAGGAGAGTAGGGATTCGGAGCGTTGGACCGGGAGTGGTCAACGCTGTCTGTGTGTGTTTTTCGAGGATGTATGCCTACGTAGTGCTTTGAATAATGTCGACTTAATGTTTTTGCTGTGTGGATAGGCCATATTATGTATTTGTGAAGCTTTGAGGAAGCTATTATGAGTCCAGGATTGGGACAGGCCATATTATGTATTTGTGAAGCTTTGAGGAAGCTATTATGAGTCCAGGATTGGGACAGGCCATATTAAGTATTTGTGAAGCTTTGAGGAAGCTATTATGAGTCGTGAGGACTTTAGGCCATAATTTATGTGAACTGCTGGGTGCAGTATTATAAGTCTAGCGCAGAGATGAGTCGTGAGGACTTTAGGCCATTATTTATGTGAACTGCTGGGTGCAGTATTATAAGTGAGTCATGAGGACTTTAGGCTATAATTTATGTGAACTGCTGGGTGCAGTATTATAGGGCAGTATTATAAGTCTAGCGCAGAGATGAGTCGTGAGGACTTTAGGCCATTATTTATGTGAACTGCTGGGTGCAGTATTATAAGTGAGTCGTGAGGACTTTAGGCCATTATTTATGTGAACCGCTGGGTGCAGCATTATAAGTGAGTCATGAGGACTTTAGGCCATAATTTATGTGAACTGCTGGGTGCAGTATTATAGTGCAGTATTATAAGTCTAGCGCAGAGATGAGTCGTGAGGACTTTAGGCCCTTATTTATGTGAACTGCTGGGTGCAGTATTATAAGTGAGTCATGAGGACTTTAGGCCATAATTTATGTGAACTGCTGGGTGCAGTATTATAGCGCAGTGTTATAGCGCAGAGATGAGTCGTGAGGACTTTAGGCCTTGATATAGATCTGCTGATGAATGTTGAAGAGTATTGTATTGCAATGACTTGTAATGTGACTGTGTGTATATCAATGTAAACGTGATCGTGCTGTGACTTAATAAATCGTCATTAAATGTCACCAGGCGTTTACCACAGTCCATGATTCTTATGTACGTGCCTTGTGGTGTGAGTGTCTACCCTATCACACACCCACTTGCAATATTCTACACGTCGTAACAAGTGACCAGTATCATCAAACAAATTTAATAGTATCATCTTCGGGGAGTATCAGTTAATATTCATCCTCGGTAACAGTGGTGGACCAGTTCAAATTGGAACGAATGGATATGACATTCGCGTATCAAGAGTTTCTCTAACTTGAGAGAGTATTTAACAGACGGAAGGATAAAATCGTTATCGATACAGTCCACATATCTGTATCATTTGATAGATTTGTTTTCGGGTTCTGACACCCGCAACAGTCGTTTTGAGAGAACTTCATGCGTGACCTGAATCTCATGTGCTTCAAACCGTGACCTGGTTTGTAGTCTGCCTGTGGAGCGCATTTGGGAAACGCCTTATTCGTGGTAACAATCAGCTTTATAGCACTGTCGGTGACGTCCTGTGTCGTGCCTGTGGAAAACAACAACGTCTGTAGTCTACATTTGCTATCAGATGTGCAGCGAAATTATCAAGCAGCGAGCCAGCAGTTTATGAGGTGATACAACGTCTGAAGGATAGCGTGTACAAGTCGAGTGTATGTGCAGTTGTACCAGTCATTTTGCAAGTATAGCTCGAGTCAAGAGCGGGTTTGCTGTGTTCCTGTTACGATCATCATGTGCTCCTATGCAGTATTCGAGCACATACCTTACTAAAGCGAGGACCTGAAGGGAAGAGAATCTAGATCCAATACCTTTCGGCGATAGACTGTTTTAGCGTCAGAATTATGTGATATTTAAAGTCTTGGCGGAAGGGAATGGAAAATTGACAGATAAGTGATTTTTGTTTGTTCTGTAAAGTGTGTCATGTCACTCATGTCCTCAGGCCTTCTGAATTCTATGCATTTCTTTTTAATTCTGTTGTTGATGTTGTTTATGTCTATAGTGACATATGAGTAGAATTTAATGCATAAGTAGTTTATGGCTATTAACATGTGGTATTGACTACCATGATATGGATATGACCATATAAAGGTTCTTTGAACAGAAATTGATCTGACAGTAATTAGGAAAGGTTGCAATTTGTTGTATGGTTATTTAGCTGTCAGAAGTAAAAGGTTCATTGATACATATATAGTGATCTCAATAAATAAGTCACTATGGATGATGATGAAATGGATCCTGATAATATGTGGCCTTTATTGGAGTATTTATTTCAAGAGGGTAAAAATTTTCATAGATTAAAAGGACCAGAACTGGAAGCACACGTGATGGACGGATTGTTGGTCAGTGCGTCGAGAGCACTAAGAGATTTTGCTGAGAATAGATTTCAGTCCATCCCTCATTTAAGAATGGCTAGGAATTTAGCAAAGTTGCTGCTGCTCGACCTTCGTGTATTTGTGTATAAGAATATTCATGTTGAACACGACAATATATTGAAGGGTATACACAATATAATTGCTGACAATCAGGAAAAGAAGCTAGAAGATGAGGAAGTAAGAGTCAACAGACAGGAAGAAAAAAAATTGCTTAAAGGGTAAAGCTGAAGAGAATGAACTTAAGGAAAAATTAGCTAAACTTACAAGTGATTTAAATAGATCAAACCTGGAACTTGCTAGAGTACAAGCAAGTTTGGATTCTTCACTATTGAAGGTTAAAGAATTGGAGGTCCAGATAAAAGTTAAGCATGTGGAGGTGGAAAACCTTACACAAGAGATCCAACGAAGAAAAGACATGTATGAAAAATTAAAAGCGGAAACCAATGAGCGAGAAGGATTATACAATGTAATGATACATGATGTATGTTTTGATAAACTTGAAGAGAAGAATACTGTATTTCCAGGGGAAGTCGATGAGTTAGTGAATAATAATAATGGTGAGAATGAAACACAGTCAATAAAGGTAAATAAAGAGCAAGATGGAAAAGAGACATTGGTAGAGTTGACCTCTGAGAAAGAGAAGGTTGCTAAGATTGAGAAATTGCTAGCAGAAGAAGGTTGCAGAGTTTTGGCTCTTAATGATTTAAATAAGAAACTTAGTCAAGAGATTGCGCATAGAGATATTGAAATTGCAGAGGCCAGAAAACGGGTAAATGGCCTGCTTGACATCGTCTTGGATAAAAAAAAATGTGGTCTTCTGTCTATGTTGACAGTGATAGACAGAAAGTTGCGAAAAGTAAAAAAAAAAGTCAGCCCCATACACTTTTTGCTCATAGAGAGGCCATACATGGTAAACATAGAACTTTTCGTGGGAGATACAACTTCCCTAGTGCTAGTGGTACTAGTGACTCTATTGATAATTCTTGGCGTCAGGCTAATAAAGATTCTTGTGTTTCAGCCAGTTCTATTGATTACGAAAAGAAATGTGAGAAATTGAAAGTTAAGGCTCCTAAAATCAATCACGTGTTTACTGTTGCAGATTCTGATAAACTTGTAACAGGGAATAAACATAGTACTATATTTTCCAGGAATGAAACCCACTATGGGCAGGAAAATAAACATTCTAAGGGTTCAGTTACTTGTCAAACTCAGCACAGCCAGTTTGACGGGATTGGTAAACATATTCCCATAGGTGAAAAGAAGAACATTGATAGTAAGAGATATAATCACAAGATTAGACAGTACCAAGGGAGTTTATCAAGTGGTAATTTTGATTCTCCAAGGAATTGTAAACAATTTAGCGGATTTCAACATTTTGATCCGAAGAATTCTGTAAGTTATAGTAGAAATAACTGTAAGAAAAACTATCAATCTGGTAATGATTTTGCTACTAGAAAGCAAGTCTTGTCTAGTGGACATTTTTGTCAAAGAAGATATGTTAATAACAACAATGCTAACTTGGGTTATAGACATAACATTTGTCATAATAGAGGAATTGACAAGAATATAAAGAGAGATAATAGCTCTTCACATGTTTCTCTACATAACTTGACTCAGCAAAAGTCTAGAGTCATTGTTTGTAAACAAAGCAACTGTAGTAATAAATATTTTCATCATGTAACAAATAATAAGCGCAAGTATGCTAACTTTGCTCAACATGAGCCCAGAATCAGTTGTAATAGAGATAAACAAGGTAACAATAACACTGGTGTTTTAAATACTATGTCTGATAATGTTGTTCATCACGAGAAAGTGTCTCGGTGTTGTGAATGTAACATTTTGTTTCAGTCTACGGCAATAATGTCTTCTGTGATGTCTAGAGATTATAAAAGAAGAGCTGAAGGCATCGTGAAAGGACCATTGCTTTACAAGGACCAAAGTACAGGGTAATTGTCATTGTGACTTCTACGTTTTTTCTCCTTAGATTGTACCATTCATTAAAATGGAAATTTTCATTCATATATTTTGACAGAAGCGACTTTGCGATAACAGTCAAGGCTCCTGTGTCATATTAGTAGTGAGAAAAGTGGGTCAACTCAGCATCCGTGTGTGCGTTCAAGCGTAACTTTTTCTGTGTCCCACTAAACATCTGATGTTTTGCTTGCTCAGGGTCAGGACATATTGACAGGAAAGCGAGAGATTTCCATCTGATTTTTTTTACTTATGTAAACAGTAAATATTTTCTTTTGTATTTGTTAGTATAATAAATGATATGTTCCTGATTTGCAATAACATGTAATTTCGTTTGAAATATTTAATGCATCATTTGATTGCCATGATTTTTTGTTTTTATTGTTAGCTATATTCCATTGTTGAACTTGCAGTGGTTTGTTTTGGTTTGTTGTTTTTGTAGCAGTTTTGTTAGGATAACTTTTTGTACATGTTGAGTTTGCAAGCCCTATGCACAAAACTCATTAGTTGTAATGGTGCAATAATTACTTTTAGATAATTCATGAGCACTTGAATTTTTTCTCATGTGTTTTATGTGATGTATATTTTTTGAAGAAAAAAAAAAAAAAAACTTACATTTGTTAATGTGTGTCTGTTTAGAGATAGATTGTTCATACGTCCTTCATTTTCTTGAAGTCGATTTCTTTGTTAGTTTATTCATTATAGCTTTGAATTGGTTGTAAATGTAATACTATTTTTATGCAACTTAGTGATACGAAACTTTTTTGTATTTTTTTTTTGAAAATGTATTTTTTGAACGGTGTAATATTTTTTCTGTGCCAATGTTAATCTGTATATTATGGTTAGTAATGTGTAGTGTCATTAGTTCCTTGAAATTGTTTTTTAATGTTTGATGTATTTTCTGTATTTAGCGCGTGACTTTGAGTCAGTGCAAATCTTTTTGATAGCGTTTTATTTTTTGTTTGTGCGATATCTTGTATAATTTATTATTAGTTATGCATAAGTTTTATAATTTGGTTAAATTACTTACTATTCTTTTTGTCATAAGTTTTTTTTCACTTGTGTTGTTAGTATAGATATACTTTGTCATTTTGTGTTATAATTTTTTATCGTAATTGTATTAACTTATATTATATGATGTGTGATTTAAATAGTTATTGTAAGGTATTGTTACAACTTTTTCTACATGTGCATCTTTACTTTTCATCTGTCTTTGTTGACTATTCGTCATCTCTTTACATTTTTTCTGTTGTCTTTTCAGCATAATCTGATATGTTGTTTATACTTCCGTGTTTCATCTTTGTCTCACTTTATGCTTCGTGTATACTTTTTTCTGTTACGCTACTTAGATTTTCATTCTTTGTATTATTCAAGTAATGATGTAACTTTAGATCAGGGATAGTTGTATTTGCTTTACATGATTTGACATTGTGATATTATTTGTTGTTTTTCATATGATGATTTCACATTTTACTTCTTTTCGAATTATACTTTGTTTACTTGATATTATCATTTCTATTACTATTGTTTGTTGCTTGTTTGAGTATTATTGTATATGCTTAACTTAGTTCTGTAATAGATTAATTTTGAGATACTTAGCTTGGTTTTCTAATAGATTAATTTTAGTAATCATACGTTGGATGATTGTTATTTACTTTACATTTACTGCTAATATTTTGTAGATATACTATTTCTGACTTATCATAAGATGAATTTTGTAAAACATATGTTAGAACTCCATTATCTTTTAAATTTTTTCGTTTTGGGAGTTAATTTTCAAAAAAAAAATGATAGAATCATTTTTTTTCTCCTGGGTGTGGGAAACTGTAACAAGTTGATCCTTTGAAAGGGCAGTAATTCGGAATATGTTTTTGGGCAAAGTAGATTATGAGTTACAATACTTGTATACCTGATTAAGCTGAGGTTTGTTTAACGTTATAATAGAAACATATCCTTTTTATTTTGAGTGACAGAGTACAGGAAAGCGTGCGAACGCTTTTATCTCAAATGCTGAGATGTATTTATTCTGTACTGTTTTTGAGCTGTGTTCAAAAACAGCGGAGTCTCGTTTTTGGGTTTTTTGGCGGGACTAGAGTGTGTGATCCCGGAGAGGAGAGAGGGATTCGGAGCGTTGGACCGGGAGTGGTCAACGCTGTCTGTGTGTGTTTTTCGAGGATGTATGCCTACGTAGTGCTTTGAATAATGTCGACTTAATGTTTTTGCTGTGTGGATAGGCCATATTATGTATTTGTGAAGCTTTGAGGAAGCTATTATGAGTCCAGGATTGGGACAGGCCATATTATGTATTTGTGAAGCTTTGAGGAAGCTATTATGAGTCCAGGATTGGGACAGGCCATATTAAGTATTTGTGAAGCTTTGAGGAAGCTATTATGAGTCGTGAGGACTTTAGGCCATAATTTATGTGAACTGCTGGGTGCAGTATTATAAGTCTAGCGCAGAGATGAGTCGTGAGGACTTTAGGCCATTATTTATGTGAACTGCTGGGTGCAGTATTATAAGTGAGTCATGAGGACTTTAGGCTATAATTTATGTGAACTGCTGGGTGCAGTATTATAGGGCAGTATTATAAGTCTAGCGCAGAGATGAGTCGTGAGGACTTTAGGCCATTATTTATGTGAACTGCTGGGTGCAGTATTATAAGTGAGTCGTGAGGACTTTAGGCCATTATTTATGTGAACCGCTGGGTGCAGCATTATAAGTGAGTCATGAGGACTTTAGGCCATAATTTATGTGAACTGCTGGGTGCAGTATTATAGTGCAGTATTATAAGTCTAGCGCAGAGATGAGTCGTGAGGACTTTAGGCCCTTATTTATGTGAACTGCTGGGTGCAGTATTATAAGTGAGTCATGAGGACTTTAGGCCATAATTTATGTGAACTGCTGGGTGCAGTATTATAGCGCAGTGTTATAGCGCAGAGATGAGTCGTGAGGACTTTAGGCCTTGATATAGATCTGCTGATGAATGTTGAAGAGTATTGTATTGCAATGACTTGTAATGTGACTGTGTGTATATCAATGTAAACGTGATCGTGCTGTGACTTAATAAACCGACAGTTAAATTACACCAGATGTTTACGGCCATCCATGACTATTATTTACGTACCTGTGTTGTGAGTGACTGTTCTACCACACACTCACAAATACATACCAAACACAGATACGACGGCACACCTACGCCACCCATACAAGTCTTCATTTCATTCCTTCTTTTCTGTTGTCTGTTCGGTAAGGATTTCATATATTGTTTATACTTTCGTACCTCATCTTCGTTTTACTTGATTCTACTTGTATACTTTGTCTTCTTTCAACATTTATACTTCCATTATTTGTATCGTTGGAGTGGTTATATGTTTTGTTATAATATATCTACTTATGATAGTTGTATTTATTTTACATGTAATTATCCAACTTAATATGAGTATATGGTATTGTTGAGTTCTTACTTTCCTTTTTTACAGATCATTCTTCTTTTGATCGATATTGTGTTTTCTCTTTCGATTGGTTGTTTTCGGTTTGGTTTGTACTGAATATACGTAACTTTATTTTGGAACTAATCATATTTGTATATTTAGCTAATTACTTTTTATACTTAGCTGATTATGCTGTATGCTTTAATTGCCACTTTACACTTTAATGCTGATATTTGTTGTAGATATAATTTTGATTTAAAATAAGATATTTTTGTAGGCACATGTTAGAGCTTCATTGTGTTCAAAATTTTTTGTTTTTTGGGTTAATTTAAAAAAAAAATGATAGAATCATTTTTTTCCCGGAGCGGGTGGTAACTGTTGCAAGTGGATTTATGGATGGGAAGTAATCTTTAGAATGGTTTTTTAGACAAATTAAATTTCGAGTTGCAACGCTTGATTAAGCGGATACTCGTTTGACTTTAGGATAGAATTATCTTTTCCTATTTTTCGAGTGACAGAGTACAGATAAGCGTGTGAACGCTGTTTAATCTCAAATGTTGAGATGTATTTATTCTGTACTGTTTTGTGTCATGTGAATAGCTCGCAGCTAGTCTGCATGTATTATCGAGAGCGGTGTTCAAGACAGCCGAGTCTCGTGACGGTTTTTTTTGGCGGGACTAGTGTGTGATTTTGGGAGTTGTGTTTTAGGCGTGGACCGTGTAGGTCGAGTCCCAGTGGTTTTTGGATAATGTATGCCTACGTAGGACTTAAGAAAATGTCGACTTATATATTTAGCTGTGTGTACAGCCTATGTGATTAACTGCAGTGTAGAGATGTGTTAAGCTATTATAAGTCCAGGATTAGGACAGGCCATGATATTATTGTTAACTGCTGGGTGCAGTCATTATAGCGCTGTTATTATTATTAACTGCCAGGAGTGCAGTCTTGTGAGTCGTGAGGACATTATAGGCCATGATATTATTAACTGCCCGGAGTGCAGTCTTCTGAGTCGTGAGGACATTATAGGCTATGATATTATAGCTGCCGTGTGATGCAGGCTTTATTGAGTAATGGAGTACTGTTTAGGCCATATGAAGATTATTATAGCTGCCGTGTGATGCAGGCTTTATTGAGTAATGGAGTACTGTTTAGGCCTTATGAAGATTATTATAGCTGCCGTGTGATGCAGGTTTTATTGAGTAATGGAGTACTGTTTAGGCCATATGAAGATTATTATAGCTGCGTGTGATGCAGGCTTTATTGAGTAATGGAGTACTGTTTAGGCCATATGAAGATTATAATAGCTGCCGTGTGAGCACGCTTTATTGAGTAATGGAGTACTGTTTAGGCCATATGAAGATTATTATAGCTGCCGTGTGATGCAGGCTTTATTGAGTAATGGAATACTGTTTAGGCCATATGAAGATTATTAAAGCTGCCGTGTGATGCAGGCTTTATTGAGTAATGGAGTATTGTTTAGGCCTTATGAAGATTATTATAGCTGCCGTGTGAGCAGGCTTTGTTGAGTAGTGTGGAGATTTATGAAACTGTGATGAAGCGATTATAAGGCCAGGATGTGGACAGGCCGTATTATATATATTTAATGCAGTGTGGAAATTATATGATTCGTGATTTGCTGTCGAATGTGTGTCATTTATGTCATCGTGTCTGTGTTGTAACGGAATAAACAGTATCGAACTGTTCCAGTCGTTTGCAACCCTTTTTGACTCCTGCAGGTACTCTTATGTAGGTACTGTGGTGTGCGAACATATCAACACACACCCAGGTCAACATTCCAGACACAGTGACAGGACAGCAGCACACATATATTGAATTAGCCTGTGTGGCGATGATATAGACCGAACCACTACACTCGCAACAGTGGGTGTAAACAGACTATAACATTTAGACTTAGCGCCGTTATCAGCGGTGGTTTCAAAGGCCTTAATAACATTAACGTTTTATAACACCAAGTATGTATCAATGCTTTAGTTGTTTCAGAGAATCTTGTTATTCATAAAATTTATTTTTTTTCTTTTTTTTTTATATTTTGGTGCTATGTCTAATTAATATATTACCATATACAGAGGTTATATGCGGTAACTGTTATGTTGTGAAATGTAATTTTGAAACTAAACTTGTATGTGTTATTTATGATTTTGTATTTGTATTTGAAAACATATTTTGAAACATTGGTTTCTGGTATTTTTTTTTTTGCCATGTGCTTTTTTCTGCTGAATTCTGTTTAAACTAGTATGCGTTTATTATGAGTCTACTTAAGAATTTGAATTCTTTTTGTTAGATGTCATTCATTTGGTTAAAGATGATTTCATTTTTTGTATATTAGTTATAGTTTTAATCTAGAGAAAATTAAAATACTATTTTTATTTAACTTAGTTTTAAAGAAACTTTTTTGTATTGTAATCTTTAGGGAAATGTATTTTTCGTTGACATTGTTATATTTTTTCTGCGCCAAAGCGCGTAATAAGGTGTAATAATATATGTTAATATTTCCGAATTTAAAATAGTAATATTTTTTTTTGAGATTGTGATATTTTTTATATATCGCACTTTTTTGTGTGATGCCTGTGATAAGACATTTTAGTTATGAATAAGTTTTGTAATTTGGCTAAATTATTTATTATGCGTTATTTAGTTGGATTGTTGTTGGGATGTATTGTTGTCGTTTTTCTATGCATTCATCTTTTGAATTTCCATTTCTTTGGAAGCGGTCTATACTTTGGTTATGCTTCCATGTTTCATCTGGATGTTACTTGATACTATTTGTATACGTTTACTTCTTACACTTCTTATACTTTCATCCTTTATATTGTAATATGGATTAGTATATGTAACTATTGGTTACAGTTCTATTTATTTTATGCAAGAAATTGATTTGCTTAATTGTTACTATTAGGTATTATGGATCTTTCTTCCTATCTCGATTTCTTTGACTTTACTTTCTATTTATTGTATCCTGCTTGGTCTACAGTAATCATACTTAACTTTGTTTGTAAATGATTATTTCAGTGTATTTAGCAGATTATTATGGGTAATTTGTTTATTGTACACTTGCTTTATTATTTGGCGATGTATTATTTTGACCTTAACATAAAACTATTGTGGTAAGCATATATTAGAGCTTAGCTGACCCCTTATTTTTCATTGATGCAGTTTTTTCAAAAAAATGATATCATTTTTTTCTACGGAGCGGGTGGTAGTATGTTAAGGTCCAAAGGGAAGTGATCCTTAGTATGTGGGTTGAACAGTATGAATTTAGAGTTGTGGCGCTTGTGGACTTGTTTAATTATGAGTTGTTTAAACATTTATATGTTAGAAAACAAAGTGTACAGAAAACGTCGTGAGCGCTAGTCAGTTAGTTATTCTGTACTAGTTTCGGCCGGCTGTGAATAGCTCACGGCTAGTCCGTGAACAGCCGAGTCCGGTGACTGTTTGGCGGGAGATGTGTGATCCCGTGCAGTCTAAGTTTGGGCGTTGACTGGATAGTCAGCCCTGTGTCTTGTGTGTGTTCCCAGGGTAGTGTACGGGAACGATGTTTGGCCATTTTTCGAGGTGTACCATTATTTGCCTATTTTAGGTGTGATTATCTGCAGATAAGAGAAGATAGGTGTACTTTATGTTAAGGACATGTTCTGGGGGCCTTGGTCCCTACAGGCCGATGTTTTGAATCAAATTTACCTCCCTGATAGATTTCTATTGTGCAGGAACGGCGCTAGGAGATGGTAAGGCCATTGTTCCTTATGGAGGGAGAGTTTTCTGGTGAATGTACTTTATTTAAAGAGATTATAAGGCCAGGATTTGTGCAGGCCAGATTACTTGTAGACTGCAGAGCGGACAGTCTTTTGAGTATATATATATATATATATTTAAGCCTGTGTGGCGTTTTGTAACTGCAGTATCTGCAGTCGTTCTGGTGGAACATTAGAACTGCGAGTATATATATATAGATTTAAGCCTGTGTGGCGTTTTGTAACTGCAGTATCAGCAGTCGTTCTGGTGGATATACTGATGTAACATTAGAACTGCGATGTAAACAGGGTTTACATCATACTGAACAGCTGTGACATTCTGCGCAATTGATTATTATTGGTTTTGTGTATGCTGTTGTACCTGTGTAGTGTATCGTACCGGATTGATGTTGCTGTGTGAATAAATTATGTGCTGTCAATTGGAAATGAACACTAGTCTGATTCGTTGATCTATGCTTGACAGTACAGGGTGAGTGACTGTACCCTTCATACCATTCACTACAGACTTTATACACAGTGACAGTATACTGCTAGCCCATTTATCATCTGCTCTCTGTGGGCGCATGTACTTCAACAGGTTAATCACTTCAAAAGAGATATACTCTTACCAGCCCTACTTCAACACTGAGACTTTATCAGGTATATATATATATGAAATAGGTCTTAATTCGCTAGTTCTTGCGAGAGATCACGCCTTGCTTGTATTTATGGGGAAATCTGCGGTCGATTTCTGAATGAATGCTTTATTTCTCACTTCTGCGGACCGCATAGACTTTGGCAACGAGCAAACAGTCTTTTGATTTCCGCTCGTTCCGTAGCTAATTACATTCTCTGGTACTCACGAACAGACGGCTGAGGTCGGTAACTGTGGTTATCGCCCCTTTGATTTTCCTTCTACGTGCATCATAGTCTGATCTGTCATTATTTCAACGATTGCCCAATCGCTCGCGTGATAATCCAGTTAACTGCTCTTACTCGCTAGTTGTTTACCTGTCCCGTCGTGGACTAGTTAATAAGTCTGTTTGTAAACCTTCCTATTGCCTGTAAGACAATAGAAAAAAAATAGGCGTGGCTACAATTATGAGTTTGACAGATATAGCAGTACATGGGTCTACGATTAACAAAAACGTGCATACTAATAAGGAAGCAAGGTGGGAGCCAGGTGGGAGCAAAGACGGGGTGATATATGTAATCTATTTGCATAATCTATCATACTAACCTTGTTGAGTAGGAGTCATGAGCTCCCGTTTCTTTCGCGAGTATTCTACCCTGTCTTGGTAAGCATTTAAAGGATCCTACAATCTGGTTTAAAGCCTGAAGGGAGTGTACTGGCATACTGTGCTTTCCTCGTCATCAATGGGGGCTCTCCAAAAATGCAGGGCTGAAATGTCGCGTCCTTGATCTTGGCTCCTCCGAGGAATTATCACGTCCTGCACAGAACAACTTCTCAGCTCCTACCGCCTGTCACATATTCATTGTGAGATCCTCCTGCACGCTGCCAACCAGGTAAAAGCCGGAGTAAAGTCAGGGGCTTAAGAGGTTTCCCAAAATCTTTGTGTGCGATGTTAGGTTCTCAACATGTTTCATCACTGGGAAATCATAATGTTAGGCCACTTTGGTATGGCTACTCAATCCTTGAAGCATTGGTCAGATGGTTTCCAGGATGCTTCATGGTATTGGTTATAGGCTTAACACTGGAATTCACGAAAGATAAAAGTGATTTGCTTTGCATCCCCAAATTCCATCGGTGAAAGACATGTATTCCTTACAGCTCAGATAGCGACGGGACTAAATGCACTTTGGGGAATTCCCATATTTACTTCTAGGAACACTCAAGATGTAATTAAAGAGGATCTTTCAGTGAATTCGAATTCTGAATAATAACTCTTCAGTGTGTAGCTAGTTTGACGAGACACGGATTTAAGTAACGTGGCTTAGTTTTCGCATACGTGAGAAATGGATTTAGGTAACAAGTTTAATAACTAAGAGATGAGAAGAAGATTCTGGTGATGGATGGGGCACACATTGACGAAATCTACTACAACGCAAAATAATGAGCTAATAGACAGACGGACAGACGGACAGACGGACGGACGGACGAACGGACGGACCGACGGACGGACGGACGAACGGACGGACCGACGGACCGACGGACCGACGGACGGACGGACGGACGGACGGACCGACGGACCGACCTCCGACCGACCGACCGACCGACCGACCGACCGACCGACCGACCGACCGACAGACAGACAGACAGACAGACAGACAGACAGACAGACAGACAGACAGACAGACAGACAGACAGACAGACAGACAGACAGACAGACAGACAGACAGATAGATAGATAGATAGATAGATAGATAGATAGATAGATAGATAGATAGATAGATAGCATCTTCGTCCAGTGCAGTTTCTGGACGATCACTGAAAGATAAAGAAAGATAAGGTCTCCTGTTCACTCAAGAATGTCATAAGATGGGACTTATATGGTGTTGTGCCTGAGTCTAGCAACCGCATCATGTAAAAGAAATTGTTACAGAAATAACCTCTACAAAATCTTTAGTAACATCGTCCTGCAAGAGAATAAGGCAACCCCATGCGCCATTAGTAGCGAAATGGTAAATGATGATAAAGATCATGAGAATCTCGGCCTTTATCTTCAAATGATACGTCCACAATTGATCAATGATTAATACGCATCAGTTCCTCAAGAAGCATAGGCCCTTAAAACTCTTTGACTCCGGAACAACGCTCAGAGCGTTGGTGTAGCGAAATCTGTGAAAACAATCGCTAAATTCAGTAAGATTTTACTCCTATGATAATACATAAACCCTTCCGGGGTTGTCTGCCTATCTGCTTCCTCAACGCCAGTAGAGCGCTATATTTTATATCGTAGTAACGCGTAGACAATGATCCTGCAGTTAAATATTACACGCTTTTCTTAGTTTCGTCCTTGAGACTAACAATTAACGATCTGCCAGAACTGTGACACCAAACTACCGTCTGAATTAACGTAATATTTTAACTTTAACGCCACTAATTGTAGCAATCCGGACAATTTCCCGATCTGGGGCACGAAACTGCGGCAAGTATTAACGCAAATGTTAACGCCCCCTTGCAAAACCCCTCTTCGCTCAACACGCGGTTCTAATACCATATCCACACTGTTGGACACGCCAGAATATATATATACACACACAGTGTATTTCAGGCTAAAAAATTAACTATAAGGTAACGTAAAGAAAACGCGTTGTAGAATTTTTGTGACGTACTACAAAAGGCGCTGCTACGTTCTGAATGAGAACGGCAGTTAAGAAAAAGAAAAAAAAATTACGATGTAACGTGGAAATTAAAAAAAATATATATATATATAGTAAGTGGTCGTGTCACTAGTTCGTTGTTTACAGAAATTTGAATTTGAACCAAAAGCAAAGCATATAAAGTTAGATAGTAGGAAAACGATAATAGTAAATATAATGAATAAACGTATAATAATGTAACCACTGTGTGACAGACAGCAAACAGGATCACAAATTACTTGTCAGAATTATAAACTAGTAGTAAATAAAGAAGATATTGACAGAAGACAGATGGACGAACAGACTACTTCTTTCTCAGCTTGACAGATAGAGGGGGAAGGGTAAGGTAGTCCACGATTTGAAAATTTGAGTTCAATTTGAAAATATGACGCTAGAATGCCAAATAGGTCCTGATTGGCTGGAGGCAAATATACTATGAGGGTGATAAAAATCATTTGGGAAAGGCGTTCGTCGCCACTTTAGAAAATTGTTCCTACAATAAAGTTGTGTTAAAAGCAAGATCATAGTACGGTCTTGACTTTGCTGATCTGCACCAGCAAGCGATCTGGATTTGACCATATATATCGCAATTAACCTTATTAGTAGGAAATTTTCATTTGATGCGGTAAGAAATAAAATCTTTGTATCATTATTATGATTATTAAGATGTATGTATTATTGAATATGTATGAACATTATGTGGGAAAAAGATTATCTAGAGTGAAGCCAACATCAAACTTTGTGTTGTTTCACAGAGTTGTTAGGAAATATAGTAACAGGTTGTAGAAAAGCCCGACAGGTTTTCTGACACTTTGGGAGAAAATAAAATTAAATAGTAATGGGGACAGTGTTGTACAGTATTGTGACATAAGACCAGGAAAACCACTGGCCGTCTTCTTCAGCAAGTCACCGTCTTTGTACATGACTTGATATTATTAACTTAAAATGTTTCCTTTGTCAAGTAAAGTGTCAAACTGTAGTTTGAAGTTTATTTGACCATGAATGGGGTAACAAACCAATTAAGAACGTTAACTAATTGTGTAGTTACCATGCTGACTCTGAATATAATTGAAAATGTTTAGTTAGGGAACGAGAGAGTATATCAGAGGGTGATGTAGGACGCATTTATATTGTTCCAGGGTTTCATCTATGACTCGAAGTGAGCCCAGGTCAACTGAGATCTGTATATTTCTGCAACTAAAGAAGTGAGGCAGTATCAACTGTGTGCCTCCTTGTTAGTTCAAGTTCAGAAGCCTGACTATTTGTTGGAAGCTGTTGGCGTGACTATACTTCATCCTGCACATCAGAAGCCACAAAGTTAAGCCAGTGTCTGCAGGCATTTGATAGATCAAACCAAATTACTCTCATTTCCCAAGTGTTTAATAAATTATTCAGATTGTGATGAACTCAGACGTGCTTCCTAACAGTACCCATTCATAGGAGAAATAGTAGAGTGACATGGTCCCAGATTGACACATGTAATTAAATTTGTGAATAATAATATATACAGTGATAAATTGAATCATTTTGATGTAAATATTTTGATTGATCATTTTGAAGTTCAATATTCCAGTATACACAAAATTGTGATACTGGAACAATAACTTTTAAAAAAATTAATTCACATTTTAAACGTAACTCTGGGTGTTGTTAATTACTTTTCCTATAGACTTAGGTGTATTTGTTGTCATATTATTACATCACATTTTACATTACCCTAGACACTAGCCAGATAACATACATACACCATTATTTTACTTAGGAGAAAATACGTCGCAGGTTGAGGTCGTAGGGTGGTAGCAGAAAGGTGCTCTGAGAATACAAACCTATTATTTATTAGACTCAGGGACCTTCACAGCTTGACCTCACATCTGCATAAATTCACATTTCAGCTATTTAACATCAAAACCCACCACAGTTGGTCAGATTTGACACCCGTGCCAAAACAACTTTCTGAGCTTTGTTTTTAGTCTATCACGAATTAAAATTACGGTACAGGTTGGAAAATAATTGCAGAGTCAAAGAGTTAACAAACGCATACCGAATCAGAGAATACATGATGAGAGATCGCAATAGTTGGGTTTGAAAATACACAGATAGAAGACAAAGAATATGAGAGTAAATGAAAGTAACCCTTTCTATGTCTTCTTCATAATCCTTGTTTCTATCTTCAGTTCTCTTCACATGTTTTCATGCCGACTAGCGATGTGATAATTTTATTCTTGAAATTTCGATTCTTGCGTATTGTACACATTTTCCAACTCAGTCTTCACATATGCCATGTTATTACAGTGTCCTGGATCTTGTCTCTTTTATGCAAATAACATCTCCAGTAATAAAACAGATCATAACAAAAATATAACAGAGACAAAGTCAGTCTGACATAAGAGACTTCCAGAAATAAGCCATGAGGTCAGAAATATCAAGACAGAATTCAAAGTGTCTTAGCGTTTGATATGTGGTTATTTCGATAAACGATTATTCTGTCTAAGACTGTTCGTATATGGTTCAGCTTTACAGAAAATATATTTGTAATCTTACATTAGATATCAAGTGTAATAAGGGATTTAACACTCAAAAGGATATGAGTCGTTCCAAAAAAAAAGAAAAAAAAAAAAAAGATTATATGCAAAATGTTATTCCAAACCTTAACCTGAATTTATACATATGTAATTTTTTATTTGTATTTATTTATTTTGTTACGTCATGAAAATTGTATGAACTACAAGCCTCAAATAGATACAGAGACAGAAAATAAAGTAGTTTGGCCATCATCTCATGAGAATGGAGCCCTATCAAATCCCAAAACATGCGACAACAGTTGGAGATCTGGATTTTGGGCTCGGGGACGACCTTGAGGCAGACAGATAGGCAATATTTCAGAAATCCTACTCCCACACTGGCTTACAGCGGCCAATGCTCTCCACTTAGCCCAAGAACGAAAAAAATCAGCTCACCATGACGTCTCATGGCACAAGTGAAGCCAAGAAAGTAAGTAAATATTTACAACATTAGTCTTTGGCTGCTGGGATAACAAAATTTGAAAGCCTCATACTTTAAAAAAAAAAAAAAATTTCACTCCTTTTGGCTAGGCGCGTCCGGTTCAATCTAGTCGGTTATATTAGGGCGAATGTCCAACTATAAAAGACCTTTAGGTGTCGCTACAATATAGAACGACCAGTTACGGGTTGAGCCTCATACTGTACCCTGTCAGGTTACAGGAAAATGTAGCAGTATTTTGGTCCGCCTGATTCCTGCCCCCAGCAGAACTGGTATTGTCAATGCCCCTGCCCCCAAAATGCTGCTGACAATGGCTGGTATTAAGGATTGCTACACCTCTGTCAGAGGCGCTACCGCGACTCTTGGAAATTTCGCCAAAACTGCATATTCTACAATTCACAACATTGTTATGGTTTCGTCTCCCGGAAGAAGACAACGGCGATAAAACTATGACAATGAAAATAATTTACGATAAAAAGATGTAGATTACATTTGAAGAAGTATCTAGGTCCAGAAAAAGACACAACAAAAGACACAGCAGGGTTGTGGAGTCGACCAAACAAATTTCGACTCCTGAAATTTTAGAAGGTTGACTCCGATTCCCGACTCTGAGTACGGTTTTTTTTTCACTAGTCATAAGGTATAAAATTCGAAGTCAGACATTATTTTTGGACTCCAACTACGCCTCCACTAAAAAACTACCGACTCCTGACTTCGAGACGACAGCCACGCATTTCAGGCAGCTATGTCATACTGTAAGAATTAGCAGCCAAATAGGAACGTTTCAACAAGTAAAAAAGGGTGTCAGGCAGGGATGTGTGCTGTCACCGGATCTGTCCAATCTGTACAGTGAAAATATAATGAGATCTCTAGCGGACATGCCAGAAATATCATTCGGCGGACATAATACAAGTATAAACAACATGAGATGTGCTGATGATACAGTCTTAACAGCAAAAAGTGAAAAGGAGCTGCAGGAAATGGTTGATACAATGGTATCATGTGCAAATAAAGGCCTTAGCCTTAACAGCAAAAAGACAGAAGTAATGGTCGTCTCAAAGAAAACGAACGAACGAAATCTTTATTTCATCAGGGTAAAGAAATAGGCATAATTGCCTTTTTACATTTCTGCCCTGCAATACAATTTTCAGCGTTTTACAAATTAAAATTAAAATATTAACAACTTCAGACAGGATTAATTAATATTATCATCACAATCAGAAACTGAGCATACACAAGTACATGTACTCATAGTCATTCACGCACATAAAGAGAGAGAGAGAGAGAGAGAGAGAGAGAGAGAGAGAGAGAGAGAGAGAGAGAGAGAGAGAGAGAGAGAGAGAGAGAGAGGTCAAGCAATAAAGCTACTTAATATATAAAAAATTCAATTGAAAATGAAAATATTACAATGACAGTTAAATGCTCGCGGAAACGTTGAAATAACTGAAACAGAATTGTCATTAAATGTGTGTACAAGATTTCATAACATGTGAATGCAGATGTATTTTGAATGAGATGTAATTATCAGTTTTGACAGACTTGGGTAGGGAATTCCATGCTAAAGCACCTGCATAACTAAAACAACTTCGGAAGAGGTCAGTTCGAGGTTTTGCAAGGTCCAAAAGTAGGTCGCCTCGTATAAAATATGAGCAGTATTTATAGCGAAAGAACATTTGCAAGTATGAAGGCGTTCTGCCGTGTAAAATTTGATGCACAAACAGGAGATCTTGGAAGAAGAAGAATTTTTTAAGAGGAAGAACATTCAGCTGTGAAAATAGCTGAGCACTGGGAATGTTATCATTCAGGCAAACAAGTCGTAGCGCCCTTTTATGTAGGGATTCTAGGCGTTTCAAAAACGACAAGCTACAGCGACTCCAGATATTTGAGCAATAAGAAAGGTGACTTTGAATATGTGCATAATAGAATATAAGTCTAGAGTGTGGACATAAAAAATGTTTGATGTTTTAGAGTTGAAACAATTTTTGTGAGATCTTGTTTGCGATGAAATAGACATGTGACTTCCAGCTTAGAGTCGATGACCACACCCAACAGGCTGTGGTCCGTAACTTGCTTAATAAGTTCTCCGTCTAGAGATAAAGATAACGTATTTGGTTGACAGTGCAGAATCTTTTGGCGGGTTGAGATAATCAAAGATTGAGTTTTGTTTTTATTAATGGACATACTATTAATAGTGCACCAAGCTTGTACAATGTCCAGGTGATGCTGTAAAAGATACTGAACAGCTCTGAAAAGGGCTTCCCCAGAATGCACAATCAAAGTAAATGGAACCGTTTTAAAACAAGTCAATAAATTCAAATACCCGGGAACATTAATAACAATGGATGGAAGATGTGTCTCAGAAGTGAAGAGCAGAATAGCTCAGGCAAAAGTAGCATTCTATAAAATCAAGAGTATTTTATGCAACAATTCTTTGTCATTGGAAGTAAGAAAGAGAGTTCTTCATTGTTATATAGAACCATTCGTGACACGTGGGAGTGAGTATTAGTAAACAAATAGGGAAGACACTAGAGGCAACAGAGATGTGGTTTTACAGAAGAATATTAAAAATACCATGGACAGCCAAAAAGAGTAACATGGATGTCCTGAAAGAGACCAATGCACAAAAGAAACTTAGAAAGAAGTTAGAAAGAAGCAATCCACTTTTTTTGGGCATGTTATGAGAAGAGGAAAGCTGGAATATATCGTAACAACAGGTAAGATTGAAGGAAAAAGAGATAGGGGAAGACAAAGAGAGCAAATACTGGACAGTTTGACATCGTGACATGGAAAGAAGTCAACAGCAGAATTGATAAATTATACTGGAGACAGGAAGTTGTGGAGAGACATAATCTACTACGCCACTAGGCACGGTACTTGAAGAAGAAGATGTCATACTGCATTGCAAGTATGGAACAAACAGTACAGTATTTGTTTTATCTGTAAATGTGAAAAAGAAAAAGAAATATAATATGAGATGAAACAGCGGTAAATGGTAAGGAATTGTTGATCAAATTTTGGCGTAATTAAAAAAATTGTATTAGGAGGTGGGGGCACGGGGTAAAATTGTGTAAAATAATGGTGGTTCCAAAGCAGATACTGCCATAGGGAATAGAAGTGTTAGAAACTTCACTAACTGGGTCCAACTTTATGAGATGGGGGTGACCGGTTTCCTTTCTCCCTGCCTTTGCCGTGTCTAACTCAAGAGCAGAGGCAGTTAACCCTTTATACCTGTGGAGAGTGTAGCGTGATTACCAGGTTTCCAACCCCGTAATTTTTAACTCCAGAAGCAAGCGTTCTAACCCCTCGACGTCAAAGAAAAAAATACGATACTACAAGAGCTAAATTAATTAAAAAAGACAACATGAGATAACTAGAGATCATTAGTTCGAAGAATCATTGAAAGTTCGTTTTGTTGTTTTCTCCTTTGTAGTAGCTACTAAACGAAAATAACACAAATTACGCCTGACATCTTTTATTAAGTACAAACACAGGATACATTAATTTAAAAAAAATACAAACAATGTGAATAAATATTAAATGGATCAAAGAGATTCTTCGCGGAAATATTCCAGACGAGTGATCAATACGAAAAAATACACACACACAAAATATATGAACATGAAGAAACAACTTGAGGAATTCAAGTATTTTACATGTAAAATACTTGATAGAAATATACTGTTCAAAAAAAGAAACGCATAGCAACTGAAGGCACACACATAGCCATAATTTTGACATTCAATAACTTTTTCAATTTAACCAGTTAATTGTTCAAATTGCACACAAGAATACCATAGGGTTCAACCAATCAATTGACAGTTGTTTTGCATCTGGGTCACGAGAGTTTTTTGGCGTACGTACTTTCCCGTTAGTATGGTGTGTGGCCTCCTCTTGCATCGATCAGCGACTGGCATCTCCTGGGCATGGATGCGATCAGGCGTCTGATGTGGGTCTGTGGGATGGCTGCCCACTCCTCCTGGAGTGCCTGGAACAGATCACGACGATTGGCTGGAGCAACGTCTCGGCGACAAACACGTCTATGTAGCTCATCCCACAGGTGCTCAATCGGACTCATGTCTGGAGACAGGGATGGCCAGGGAAGGGTGAGAATGTTGTTGGCAGTCAGGAACTGCGTGGTCAACCGTGCACAATGGGGTCTGGCGTTGTTCTGTTGAAACACAGACCTTTGGGCAGCCAAAAGTGAAAGGACATGGGGTCGAAGAATTTCATTGACGTATCGTTGCGCATTCAAGCCTCATTCAATGTGCACCAATTGACTCTTTCCGTTGTAACTGATCATTCCCCACACCATTGCACCTCCACCACCGTGCGGCAGAGCTTCATCAACGCAATTTTGGGCAAAACGTTCATTTCGCCTACGGTAGACCCTACGCCGTCTATCATGACGCTGCAACAAAAAGAAAGATTCGTCACTAAACCAGACACGTCTCCATTGATTGTCAGCTGCCCAGGGACGATGCTGGTTGGCCCAAAGAAGTCGATTTGGCGATGGCGGCGCGTAAGGACAGGTCCTCGGTGAGGTCGTTGTGCCCAAAGTCCAGCGTCATGCAGTCTATTCCGGACAGTTTGATCAGACACATGACGTCCTGCAGGCAATGACTGGGCAGTTGAGGAAGCTGTTGTAAACCTGTCTCTGAGGTGACGAAGCCGAATAAAGCGATCCTCCGCTGCTGTTGTCACTCTGGGTCGTCCACTGCGATGCCGGTCTTCAACTGAGCCAGTGGCTTGGAACAGGTGCCAAAGTCGACTGATGGTACTCTGATGCACGTTTAGATGCCTGGCAACCTGACTTTGACTTTCGCCTGCATGCAGTCGGCCAATAGCAATGTTCCTTAAATTTATCGATAGAGACGCCATAAATGTCTGCTTGAAAATGAACTGAATTTTGTGTGTGTAGCGTTATCCTTTTATAGGGTTTCAGTTGCATAGTCAGTGAATAGTGTTCACCCCAAATTTTGTTGCTTTCACGTGCGCGAAACATGAGCTGCGGTCCAAAATTGCGTCATAAACACTATTGACCACTGCGTTTTAACGATTACAAAAATGAACGCAATTCAGGTCAACACGTGCATTTGACATTGTAAAGAACATTTGAGGCTGGTTTTTATATACCCTAGCACCAAAGTTTACTTACAAACTCATAAAAACGCGCACTCGGATAGCTATGCGTTTCTTTTTTTTTTTGAACAGTATATAATGAAAAGTAAAAACAAGTGCCGATGAAAGGTACCAACTGACGCTTGTTCACAAACCTGTATACAGCACTGTAAAAAAAAAATATGTCATTTGTGACCCGTGATATCCCCAAAGATTATAGGTCATTAACAAACGCATGACAAATCAGCCTGCTCCGAGCCATCAGGTCTAGGTCTTTATTTGTTTGCCTCACACCTTTAATTTCTGTTTCTAGCTCCATTCTCCGCGTGTTTTGTTCGATGTATCTTTACCTTTCTAACCCTAGGATTCCTGAACAAGGACTGCCCTGTAACGCTATCAGCAGGTTTCCTTAATGTGTGTCATATTCTTCCTCCGTTAGTTATAAAAAACAAAACAAAAAAAAACAAAACAAAACAACAACAAATAAACAATAGTGTGTCCGTACAAATCTTGAGGAACAAAAGCCAGAAACAATAATGGATAAACATTAAGCAGTCACTTCCAAGTGGGGTACCGAAGACGCGTCAACAGGGAGGAATGCAGTAAGCGACCCATAGCTAGACTGCTTGCGTGAGGGTCAGCGAACCAGAGCTGACCAAGACCCTATTCCCCCTCCAAGTGGTGGTCCTGGAAACATGCTGCATCACTGCAGTCTGGCTGAGAGAGTAGGAATCGAAGAGGGAAGGCAAACCAGTCCCAAAAAATGCCGTGCTGAAGTCGGATGTGTCGGCCGAAAGGCGCAAATATCGCAGCTTCGCTGTGAATGGACACAACGCAACTAACGTCCTTTTCAGGACGAACGAGGAAGAAGAAGAAGACTTCAAAGTGGTAAATAGAAGAGAAGATGAATCAAGAATGCAAGATGGGACAACCTATGAATATAAAAGTATAGAAAGAACTAACGTATTCCATGGAACGTAACGTAGGTCCGGAATAAAGTATGTCTGTCATTTTCTCAGACTTCAAAAAGCAAAAAAAAAAGAAAAAAAAAAAAGACTAGATACCGTGTTGCGTATAGATCTGGCATACGATACCATGTTGTTGTGAAATATGTCAGCGTTAACACATCTGAGATGTGACCAATAAAACCACGTTATTAAGAGAACTTCATAACGATACCGCGTTGTTGAGAGAACTGTATACTGATATCATATTATTGGGAGAACTGTATTCCGATATGTTGCTACTCAGAAGACTACGAAACGATGTCGCGTGATAAAAAGAACTGCATAACGATACCGCGTTATTGGGAGAACTATATACCGGTACCATTATATTGGGAGAACTACGTAACGATATTGCGTTATTGGGAGAACTGTATAATAATACCGCGTTACTGGGAGAACATCGTTAGGATTCCGCCTTATTGGGAGAAATGCAAAACTATTCGGCATTAATAGGAAACTTCGTTATAGGGAGAACTGCGTAATGATACCACGTTATTGAGAGAACTGCGGAACTGTGTCGCGCTATAGGGAGAACTCCAGTCACCGTGCCACGTTATTGGGAGAACTGGGGAACTATATTGCGCTACAGGGAGAACAGAGTAACGATACCACGTTATTGGAAGAACTGGGTAATAATGTCGCGTTTTAGGGACAAATGCGTAACGATACCACCTTATCGGAAAAACTGGATAATAATATCGCGTTATAGGAAGATATGCGTAACGATGTTGTTGCTGAAAAAAAAAACTAAGCAGTCAAGACTATATTTACGAGACAAAGGCTGTCCTGGATAAATGTGGCACCCTTTGGTCAAACACGTCTGTAATTGTGTAGACACTGCGCCAACCCACAAGGCAAACTTTGGGCACTTTAATATCAGATATAAGAGATCGAAGTATTCACTCTTTTTAAGACACTCGCTCACAGAAAAGACACTCGCTCACAGAAAAGACACCCGCATACAGAAAGGACACTCGCTCACAGAAAGGACACTCGCTCACAGAAAAGACACTCTCTTATAGATGGTTTAATAAGAACTCATACGGCAGGACACCAGCCACAACAGCCAAGACAATTACTACTTGACAAATGAGAGACAAAAGAACAGCCGGTCGACTGTAGCAGAAGTAGAAAGATGTGTGCAAGAGAGACATGAAAGCACTTGACATAAAATCCAGCAGCCTGGGAAGATGAAGCTGCCGAATGCACCAAGTGGCGAAGCTCCCTACGGCGCCACCTCAGATTGGGCGAAAAGAAGCTCTCACAACAAGCAGAAGAGAAAAGAACGTGCCGAAGAGAACAAAAGGAAATATAAATCAGCTGATGGATTTCAGGGGCGTATTCCCAGTCAGTCATAACTGCAGGGGGCTACAACTATTATTCTCATAAATTTTGTTTTCTGTCTGTGTACTTTCAGACACAATAGTTATGCCCCCTCATCAAATATTCTCACTGTACCTTGTGCATGACAACGGTAGATTTTATATACTTAATCTGACACAAAGTAGCAAACCTAACTTCAGAATAACGGAAAACTAGAACTGAAGATGGATTGAGGATATTACCAAAATTTGGAAGAAGAATGCTATGACAGTTTATTCATAACTCTTCAGCTCCCACAGGAGCATAGGCCTTCAACAAACTTATCCAAGTCTTCCTGTCACGTGCCATCTGCTCAAGGCCTTTCTATGTCTTCACCATCCCCTTCATGTCTGTCTCCTATTCTCTTCTCTATGTGTTCTTTGGTCTCTCTCTAGTTTTCTTGACAGTTGCTATGGTGATACACACCACACACAGTAGAAACACTGCACAGCCCACGGCGCTTGGTACATTAGTGGAAGTCTAAAAATAACACACTAACTCAACCATAAATATAATTCTACTATATAAAAAAGCGTTAAAGAAAAACCTTCAGACCACAACGTCTTTTATATTTGTACTTGAGTCTTGATATAACCGACAGACATTGTGTCTGGTTTAAACGGAGCGCGTCTGGCCAAAACGAAGCACAACTCCTGTTTATAAAAAGTTAACTACATTTCTGCATTACGAGGAACCTTTTATCGATATTTCTACCTTAAAAATAAACAGAATGAACAGAAACATTGCATTTTACAGAAACTTATTTCTGCCTTATTAAGCAACACAATACCAACAAGAGACGAGTTCCACGACATAATAATGTTTAACTTCAACAAATGAATCCATTAGACAGGGTTTACGACAAATTTGTCATAGACAAAATTATCTTATGATTGTAGGCTGTGCATAAAGTGTCAATATCCCTTGACAAATATTGGGTCATCATGAAAAGACGGGGAATTTTTAGAATGGCAGCATACTGGCTATGCATGGCAGAACGTGTGCATGGGTTTTTTTTTTTTTTTCTTGAAGACGTTCTGTAGCGTAACGTTGGTGCAATTGCACTTATGCAATGCTTTGTCAATATAAATTTCTTTCCACTATTTCTTCTTCATTTTCTTAGTTGACATCTAACCACACTTATTTATATGAAAAAATAGGCGGGATGTCTATCGCGGGTTGTATCCCTCGCTCTGCAGTTGTGGTCCGGTAATGGCCAAAGGTAGCAACCTCCGCTCAAGATTGCCCTTGGCAGAGATATAAATAGAAAGTTGGGGATTCTATTTCAGGGAGTCTTACAGAGATTTTTAGAATGACAAGTATAACAACTGAGTCATATTAGTTTGTTATAAATTGTGCGTTCTACGCCCACTTCTGTGAGAAATATATGATTTGGCTCGTATTAAATGAGCCCCAAGCTGAAGGTGATTCAGCAAAATATTAATTTTTATAGCTCTCGCTCCTCTCCCCCCCCCCTCTCTCTCTCTCTCTCGCTATATATATATATATATATATATATATATATATATATATATATATATATGTGATGGGGCCGTAAAGACACCCCGGCTTCCCCCTTCATGTTCAAGGCATATTTATCGCCCATATATTTTCGATGTGCGCGCAGCACGCTGGGATGTGAAAAGTGATAGAAGATATATTAGTTTAGGGCACAATAAAGCCTAAACTATAATTGTGTTATTTGATAGTCGTGTGTTATATTTGATAGTTGTGGGCCATATTTGTGTTTTCATTCCTAATAGAACAATAAAGGCGAGTGTTATTTGCGGGGCGCAATTACTACGCGCCGCGCAGTAAGTTGAGTGATTCGCTCGAGGGCTTATATAAAGAGATAGCGAGCAGCAAACAGGCCAATTTGAAGATTCAGACGAGACGAGACAGAAACGAAGTTAGGCTAGCCCTGTGTCGGTAGAAGAAGAACAGAGACATGACACATTAGCAATCGAGCACAGCCTGGGTGTTTGTTTGGTGTGTGGTTTGTTGGTTTATTTGTTTAATGTTTGCTTCGTGTGTTTAAATATCACTGATAGGGTTGTAGAAATAAATACAGCCCCTGCCTCAAGAATCAGAGTTTTATTGTTGAATCGGGTCGGTTGCGAGTGTGCAAGAGAGTGATCAAATATCACATCATCATCATCATCTCGCCCACCCTATTACACACATATATATATATATATATATATATATATATATATATATATATATATATATATATATATATATATATATATATATATATATATATATACATATGTGTGTGTGTGTGCGTGATAGGGTGGGCGAGAGATGATGATGCTGTTGTGATATCTGATCACTTTCTTGCACACTCGCAACCGACCCGAACAACAATAAAATATATATATATATATATATATATATATATATATATATATATTTTTTTTCCCCAGGCTGACTGGAAATATTTACGCAATATAAATGTAGTGTCTTAATACCTCACTGCTAATAAATATACTTCCAGACTATCGTCTTGAGTTTATCTAACAAACATCCCATCCTTGATGGACACAACACTTAATTATCTATCAATAGCCCGTCTGTATAGACAATAAGCTGGAAACAGACGATAGACCAAATGTTGAATGAATCGTATTGTCCCCGCTTGGCTAGTGATGACCATTTACAATCAGAAAAATAAACGTGGCCTGTATAGTCAAGCCTAAATGGTGTGGGTTGACGTGGTGTGCCCTACCGAAGAGAAGATAATATTGGTATATGGAGGCGTAAAAGTAAGATAACGACCGGATGAAGGAAAAAAAATGATGGAATGAATACTGACCGAGAGGAGTGTAGAAAGTAAAACTGGATGAAAGAATAGTATGTCTTTTTGTCACAGTGTTTAAGGCCGCGGTAGGCATCCTAGAAGCTGTGGTAATCTACTTTACAAATACTGCGCTGTCTAAAAATAATTATGTCTGTTTTCAGGTATCAAAGTATTTGGAAAGAGGAATGAGGAATAAATACAGCATATATGTAACAATCTATTTCCAGGAGTTTTATCTACAGAGCTGTTGAAAATTTGATCTAAATTATATTTTACAGAATTTTAACTTCAAAGAAATCATCGCTTTCCTTTCATAGGTAGTACGAATCTCCTATCATAGGTAGTGTACGAATATCCTATCATAGGTAGTGTACGAATATCCTGTCATAGGTAGTTTACGAATCTCCTATCATAGGAAGTTTACGAATCTCCTATCATAAGTAGTTTACGAATCTCCTATAATAGGTAGTTTACGAATCTCCTATCATTGGTAGTTTACGAACCTCCTATGATAGGTAGTTTACGAACCTCCTATTATAGGTAGTTTACGAACCTCCTATTATAGGTAGTTTACGAATCAAGGAAATTTTAGTAAGGGTATTTTTCTGGGAACGCGGAAGAAGTACTGTTAAATTCTGGGAACATGGCACTTTTAAGTCCCGGCGGGAGAGACCTACTCCAAAATGTCACCTGCATTAATTTGTTTTTTCGCCCTTCCCCTCTGTCCCCTACAGATCCGCAAAATCGTACCTTAGATCTACCAGTACAATGACGGGTTGCCGTCCCCTGGTCTGAGGCGTATCTCGTAGCCTTTCAGTTTCTCCCTCAAATGATTATATCAAGGTCGTGCTGTCAGCTCGTTCTACTCGTGGAGCCGACATTCTTGTCGCAAATGTTCGATTATTTGTGTGTCTTCCACATGTCCGATTTTTTAATTTATCCAACACATGGTATTTGAGTCTGCAGATCCCGGTTCCAAGTCGGAATTTTCAGCTATTTAATAAAACAGACAACTGAAGTCAGATAAGAAATGAGACAGTGCTTGATTCATTCATCATTTCCTTTTCGTCCGCTGTGAAGCATGGGACCACCAATTGAGCTGGTCCTTTTGCATGAACCTACTACAACAGCAGTAATGTGTTCTTTCAAAGGTAGTTTCTGTAGTACTTTGTTTTACGTCATGAGACTGTCAGTGCTACGCACAACCTCATATTAGTCGACTCTTATTACATACATCATGGACAAATGTACGTATTCTCTCTTGACCTCCTCAGAGACCCCACCCCCTCCCCCAGGGATTATACAGGGCAGTGATTGATTACCAATAGCGAGCCCCGTAAATATGTCACAGTATAATAACTACACCTTCATGACATTATCCTCTAAGCTCGTATCAAACTGCGAGAGGTCACACAATCAACATACTTGTAAACGCCATTCACAAAGCGTACAGGAAGGCATGCTGACAATCTCCCTTTTTAATAATAACAATGAGACACGTATGAATTCAATAACAATAACCATATGGCTGGATCAACAATTCCTACTACCCTTGGAATATACAATAATGCTGTACAAAACCCAGCGACCATAAAGAGAGCACGATAAAATGCAATACGGCTTCTAAAGCCGGCAAACTGACATCTTTCTCTGTCAGGCTTCGTGTTCACTCCACTCCATTACACTCGTTTGCACCATTTCCTTTTAAAGCTGATGTGCGCACCAAAATATATGTTTATTCCATCAAAGCCCATGTGCGCAACAAAAGATATTATGTGACAATACATATTGTTAAAAGTTTAAAGATCTTTCTTCTCAATTACAGCGATATAATAAAAGATAAAGGGAGTCCCATATCAGATACTGCCGTAGGGGAGTAAAGCTTCACTATACTGGGTCCAGCATCGAGAGGTGGGGTGACCAGTTCTATTCTTCGCTGTCTTTTCTTTCTGTAACTCAAGAGCAATGTCAGGTACCCTTTTACAGCAGGGTAGATTGGAGCATGTCGATGGCGTGAATCGAACAAGGTACCTTTGCCGCAAGAGACCAGCGCTCTAACAACTCTGTCAATCGGACACTCCAGCAAAATAATACTTTCTTAAAATGCTAAACACAACTTTTTCAATCATAACACAGTTCATTTGAAAGCCAAGATTGCATTTCTCATTCTATATAAACTTTAAGCATTAGCCTAGGTGAACTTGAAAGCGCTAATTCACTAACTATATCTAAAATTATTTAACAACCTGACCTCACAAGTAATACCACCCGGGCATGACAGCATTCTGTGTAGTGCTTATTTCAACTTTCTATGAGAGACAAAAATGTACCCACTGCTGCCAATATGACGTGCCCCTTCTGTCGCAGAGTGAAGATAATTTGCCTATTTGAAATTTTCTGTCCATCCTGTATATTGCTTTATTTTCTGTCTATCCTAAGTTTCTGGAAAAAAAAATGTTTCTCACGCACTTAACTCAGGTGAAGATTCGGTCAACCAGCGTTCAGGTCTGTTAGGATTTTCCAGACTCGTCTGTCTAGAAATTTATGGCCTGTCTTCTTCCTCATTGTTAAAACTTTTGAGCTCGGAAACCACAGCACGTACAAGTGACATTCAATATGCAAACTAATTTGCAGCGATACTTTTGGCTTTCGTGAGAACTTTAAAAAATGTAGCGGGTAAATCGAAATTAATTTTTTCTTTAAGAAACTAGTTTTTAGACTTCACTTGGTGATAAGCATACGGGAAGAGTAAGACGCATTTCTTAGTCTTGTAAAGTAAAACTGTGCATAGGGAGACTTGAGTTAAACACACAAAGTGCCCTCTAGTTTAACTTATCAGACTAAAATTCCGGAGCGGGTATGTATTCGCTTTTCCAGTATATAGGAAATTAGCTCAAATATATAGATATGAACTAGATTACTATCATGGTGAGAGTCTAAGTGTATTATATAAACGGGTTTCCTTTATCATGTATGTATCATAAATGCTTACGAAAATTCATTTATTTTCACTGCTTGTATTTTAAAGCGATGTTATGTTACAATGTTTGTATCATTCATAATTTCAATGATCATTTTACTTTTCAATGTTTGTAACATTAATGTATGAGCATATTATTATGAATGCGGAAAGGAATGAACGGTGGAAAGCACAGGAGGATTCTCTAGAGGACCCTCATGTAACTTTGTCTGACAGGGGAGGAAGCAACAGTCTTGTTATTGTGTATGTACCTGGACTGGCCAGCTAATTCATTCACAGCAGACAGGAATGTTTAAGAATGGACTGACCTATTTTAGGAACGAGACGCATGCATGGATATCAACATGCCGACGCTGGACACTGCTTAAATTGTTTCTGTTGTAATCTGCATGTTGCAGCAGAAGAGTAGTTACACATGTATTTTTGTTTTGTCTAACAGATTATGCAGTGCAAGTCTTGTCTCGTATTGCTGAAAAGAGGTTACCTCTGGCCAGTGGCCATATAGTCCTCGTCCACCAGTCACAATAATTCCCTTCAATTATTTCAATTATTTCAATTATTTCAATTACTTCAATTATTCAAGTATTTCAAACATCCTCAACACCAAACCTCACCCTACCATACTCCACCCATTTTAACCCTCCATCCCACCTTTGGAAGCAAATTCGTTATCTGTGGATATCGCATCAACTGTGGATACGTTACACCTTTCTTGGATTTATAAAAATCGTGTTCAGATTCTGTGCCTTTGTGGATACTTTATTCGAACAGTGAAGTTAATTTCAAGCATTGGATTACGATATATTTTTCCAAGAGAACCCCAGGATATAAGTTGTTTCCAACATTCACACCAAAGGAACAAAGGAACAAACATTCATTTACACACAAACAGTATTTCACATATTTTCCAGCAAAAGCCTATCAGGCCTGCCGGGAACTTTACTAACACAATTCATTCATAATCCTTGTTTTCACTATTTGTGTAATAATTTTTTTTTCTTCTTTAAAATCATCAAATTGTTGTGAGTTTGTTTTCTCGTGATAATCTTTATTATTATTTGCTGTAAAATCCTTATTGATTTATTTACATTTCTAAATTGAATAAAATTGAGTTAACCTCGATAGGATTGTTCGTTCAGTTCAGACTACCAAATCCTCAATCTAACTTTACTTCTTTACCCTACTATTTGTGAGTGACACAGTGTGTGCAAAAGAGTAATATTGTCGCCAGAGAAAACAAGAAGAGCTGTGTGTGTGGTTTTTCTTAGTGAAGAACTCACTGACTCAGCCTGTGCCTTCTGCCTATCTCTCTTGCGCACCACTATCACACGTCCGTGTGCACTATTGTCCATCACGCCTATACAGCTGTCAAGCTTTACCTACTATTAATTATATTTTCATGCGACAATTATTGGGAATCTCGTCCTTGGATTTGAATTTCTGGATTCTTATTTCACAGTGACTATAGGGAATCTTGTCTTTAAATTGTTCTGCAGAAACTGTAAGGAATCTTGAACTATTAGTCTATACTGTGGACTATAATTTTATAACGCCCTAGACAACGACACTTCTGGTAGTATCTGAACAGAACAATTATAATTTTAAAGTAACAGAACGTTGCTGTCACTAATTTAATTCAGGGTTATTTAATTACGTTAAATAGTTAACTAAGGTAATTAAGTGGTACATTTAACAGGCAGTAGAGTGTGTATGTGTGTGAGATATTGAAGGGAATTGTTTATACTTGAGTATTACTCAAGTGATGAGACCTTAATTCAGCAGAAATAAGGAATTGTCAAAAATCCAATTATACTAAACTTCCATTAATGAGTTACATTACTTCATAGAATTAATAGTACTCCCTGGGGCTTAGTAAATTGATTATCAGTTAGTTGTATTGGTTTGTTGTATTACAATACTTCATAGAAATATTAGTAATACCCAGAAACTAGTGTAACATACTGGGAGAGTGTAACAACCTGCACAGAAATATAGAAAATGACTGATTTACTAAAACTAAGGATGGGTCTTTTAAAATACACTAAAGAGGTTGGAATGAGTGAAGAAGAAGGTAATGCATTCATAGAGGCCGAAATAGAAAAACAAAAGAGAAGAAAACGAAAGGATACGGGCTCATGAGTTCCGGCTCAAAGAACTAGAGGTTCAAAATCGTCCCGCTTCTCCCACTAACGCTTCATCACCTGACAACGCCTCTGCTGGTCTAGCACTCAACTCACCTGCAATGACTTTCCCAATGGAAAAATTTTGCGAGCGAAATGAACAAATTGATCTGTTCTTGGATAGATATGAGCGAACTGCTTCATCGTATGGCCTGCCCAAAAGCATGTGGAATCTTAAACTTTCTCAAGGATTAAGAGGGACGGCTTACGAAGTTTTTACAAAATTAACCCCAGCAGAACAGAACGATTATGACGCTCTCAAGCAAGCACTGTTACGGCGTTTTCAGCTTACAGCCGACAATTACCGAAAGCGTTTTCGCCGATCTCACAAAGAAGGAGGAGAAACATTTGGCCAATTTGCTGCTAGGATTGAATCATATCTCGAAAAGTGGCGCGATTTGGGAAAATTTCCTAAGACTTACGAAGGATTACATGAACTCTTCCTGGTAGAGCAAATCAAGGAAACAATGTCACCAGAGATGAGAAAGTTCCTAGTGGAGCACGGGGCAGACCGACTCGAACCAATCCTTACGTTAGCAGAAAGGTTTCAAAATGCTATAGCAGAGACTCAAACCTTCAAACGGAAACCTGCTGAACTTCAACCTAAACCAATCACCCAGCCCACCCAAAATCAGCGATCACAGGTAAACGCTCCAACGCAGGATACACGCAGAGACCGGTCAACTAACTCAAACACGAAAAATGCACAGGAAAAAACCCCCCTTACTTCATGAGGAGGGAGAGGAAATATTGTCATCATTTTAAGCAGACCTCGCAAAATATAAAAGGAGGTAGAAATCGGCCCAGCCCCCACTTGGCGGCGTGTTTAGTAGGAGACGCACCAGAACAGCGTCAAGACAGAACAAAATGTGGTAAACCAGAACTGAATTCTGTAACGGATCAGATTATCGCAAACGGGAAATTTGTGCGCTGTCTTTATGACACAGGATTACAGTTTGACTGTATATAATCGCTTCACATTTGGTCACACCTGAGCAGATAACCTCGGAGACAGTAGATCTGTGTGGAGCCGTGAAAGGAGACACTCCTATGACATTGAAAATAGCAAACGTTTATATTGATTCAAAATTTGTTAAAGGATGGATTCGAGCTGCCATTATGGAGAATCCAATCTATGACGTAATTCTTGGATGTCGCTATGTGTTCTTGGGGGAACCAAGAAAACCTCTGATAGCTGCAGCAGTAACTACAAGAGGTCAGGCGAGGACAGAACAGGAACCAGGACCAGTGACAAACCTGCTACCACGGGAATTGAAGGATGCTCAACACAAGGATCCAACACTGGGACCATGTTTTAAGAAACTGCCACTTGCCAGTAACCCGCTGAAAAAGGGAAACTTTTATTCAAAATCGGGATTACTATACCGTAGGTCGGGCAACACTGGACAAGAACATAGCCAGTTGGTTGTTCCAACTACTTATAGGTCACAAATTTTAGAGATGGGACACGCTCTTCCTTTTAGCGGCCACATGGGACAAAATGCTACCATGCAAAGAATAGCAGCGCACTATTACTGGCCTGGGATGAACGGGGACATCATCCGATTTGTGAAATCCTGTGCGCAGTGCCAAAGGGTGGCACCAAGACACTGGACACCCCCTGCTCCATTGGGGGAAATGCCTATTGTCGGTACTCCATTCGAAAGAGTAGCTGTAGATATAGTAGGCCCACTCTTAAGAACAAAGCGGAGAAATTGCTGTATTTTGACTCTAGTCGACACCTGTACTATGTGGTCAGAAGCAGTGGCGCTCCCTTCTTCTGATTCTGTGCATGTCGCAGAAGCGCTCGTGAGTATTTTCACAAGGCTCGGATTTCCACAGCAAATACTCACTGATAATGGATCGCAGTTTAGAGGACATCTGATGGAAGAAGTCTTTAAGATCTTCCGTACTCAGCATATTCACACCTCACCCTATAATCCTCAAGCAAACGGACAGGTAGAGAGATATAACGGAACCCTCATCACCATGCTGCGAAAATTAGCACAAGAAAGACCCGAAAACTGGGACTTATTCTTGCCGGCTGCCTTATTTGCCTATAGGGAAGTGCCGCATGCCTCCACTGGTCTACCTCCTGCAACATTATTATTTGGACGGCCAATAAAGGGACCCCTGGAAGCATTGCTTAGGTCTTTAACCGACCAGAAAGCAGACGAATCTATTGTATCTGCATCAAAATATGTGCAAGAACTAAAGGAAAGGTTAAAGATAGGTTGGGAATTAGCCAACACTAACCTCCGACAAGCTCGTGCCAAGCATGCAAAACGGTACAATAAGACTGCGAAGGAAAGAGTACTACAACCTGGAGAGAAAGTACTGCTGTTACTCCCAACAGGGAATAACAAACTTCAGATAGGATGGCAGGGACCATTTGAAGTACTCGAGAAAATCTCTCGAACAAACTACAAAATCTCCATACGAGGGAAGGAAAAGATTTATCATGTTAACTTACTTAAAAAGTACATGGAACGCCTCGCTGCTCCTCAAGCACATCTCCTGACCTTAGCGGTTGCAATGGAAGCGGATAATGACCCCCACAAATATGCTGAATACCCGCTAAAACAGGAAGAATCACACACGGATGTGAAGCTCTGTGAAACATTAACTGAATTGCAACAGCATGATGTCAAACAACTGTTAGCCGAATATTCAGAAGTGCTCACCGATAAACCGGGACTAACCAACCTCTTGGAGTTTGATATAAAAGTATTAGATCCTAAGCCTGTCAGGACTAAGATTTACCCAGTCCCATACGCTAAAGCCAACGCTTTACGAGAAGAGATTGACAAGCTACTGCAAGATAACATAATCTCTGAATCGACATCCCCTTACAGTTCAAGTGTAGTGCTTCTACAGAAACCCAACGGGGAAACTCGGTTATGCATCGATTATAGGTTACTCAACACTGTAACAGAGTTCCAACCAGAACCATTACCGAGCCCTAATGAACTCTTTACAAAGCTGAGCAGAGCAACCATTTTCTCTAAAATAGACCTTAGTAAAGGCTATTACCAAATTCCGGTAAAGGAAGAGATTAGACCATTGCTCGCCTTTAGTACCAGTGACGGACATTACACGTTCAATTTAATGCCTTTTGGATTACATAACGCACCTGGAGCTTTTACCCGGATGATGAGAAAACTATTACACCCTTTACAAAGCAACACCATTCATAATTTTATGGATGATATTCTCGTCGCAACGGCTACATTTGAAGAACATGAAGAAGCGTTAGCCCTGCTCCTCAGGCGGCTCAAGGAAACTGGTTTAACAGCACGCCCAAGCAAGTGTCTGATTGGATTCAGAGAACTTGAATTTTTAGGACATACGATCACTCATGGTTGCTTGAGGCCAGTAGAGAAAAACGTTGACAAAATCCAAAATGCAAAGCGACCCATGACGAAAAAGGACACTAGGTCGTTTTTGTCACTCTGTGGTTATTATCAACGGTTCATTGAGAACTTTAATAGTTTGACTGCACCGTTGACTGACCTCACAAAGAAAGGTCAACCTGAAAAGGTAACATGGACGGCTCAATGTGAGAGCGCCTACACCACACTCAAAGAAAAGCTGACGACGAAGCCCATATTACGCCTCCCTGATCTCACAAAGACCTTTGTGCTAAGAGTAGATGCCAGTAATCTTGGAATAGGATCAACGTTGCTTCAAGCTGATGAAAACTACCCGGAAATGCTTTTTCCCGTGGCCTATGCTAGCCGAAAATTGAACGCTGCAGAACGCAACTATTCAACCATTGAAAAAGAATGCTTGGCTCTAGTGGAGGGAGTAAAAAGGCACCACGAATTTCTTTATGGAGTCTCATTTGTCGTGCAAACGGATCGCGCACCCCTCACGTTTCTAGCAGCTTGCAAAAACCAAAATGCAAAAGTAATGCGATGGGCTATTTTGCTAAGTGTCTATTCCTTCAGGGTCGAGTACATCCCCGGTCCTGAAAATGTAGAAGCAGATTTTTTAAGCAAACATTCAGTAGAGGAACTCGCTAGTACTGCAGAAAATCATCTTTTAACGCCGGCAGATAAGAAACAATCTGAGGGAACCTCGGAAGAAGGAACAGAGAAGGAATTAATGGACGACACTGGGAATGATACACACTAGCCAAATTATCATCTCTCTCTGATTTAGTTGGGCAACTAACTTAAGTTCGGGGTATCTGTCGCAGAGTGAAGATAATTTGCCTATTTGAAATTTTCTGTCCATCCTGTATATTGCTTTATTTTCTGTTGTGGTGAAGTGGGATGTTATAAATATTTATAGGGGACTTAGTGTACTGACTGAGATCAGCTGTGAAGGTATCTATATCTAATAAGAGTAGTGCATTATAGATAACCTTACTTGCTGCCACATATATATATATATCTCAGTCAGAATTATTCTGGAATAGTGTGATGACTACGTTGTATGTCTAGGGTATGTGTATGATGAAGTGTAAGTCATAACAACAACAGACAGATAAACAATTTAATTTATTCCACCACACTTGACAACACTTGTGACACTCACATACATAAAACACTCTACAAGGATATCTTAAAGGAGTCACTGATAACTTTTCAAATAACAATATGTATTCATTGCTGTCATGAATGAATATGTGTCCTGATTCAAATACAAAGGGAACCAGGAATCACAATCAATTTTAATTACAAGTTATATGTACAGAATTTATCAATATGAATATTGTAGTGACATATATTATTAAAAGTATCCTATGTGTGTCAGTTGTGTAGTAGTAATATGAGGTAATACTGGTTTTGTTTTGTTCAAGCTCTGTTGGTATTTGTCATCATGACTTCAATAGTTTGTCTTTATTGGAACTAGTATTGGAGATGTTCTCAGTTCCTGATATTAAAACAATTTACTTCCCCTCTTAAGTTTATGTTACAATGTTATTTTAAGATGGGGGTACATAATTTTGAGCTCAGCTGGCCACATCAGCTTATCTTGCGTGATGGCGGCAGGAAAGGACTCCTCTGCTCGATTTCTCCCCTGTGCTCTGGAGACACCTCACTGATAGCTAAATGGACCAAGGAGTATGCTGTCCGACTCTGGATTCAGCAAAGCTCTGACCAGATGCTGCTCAATACCATCAAGACCACGGTCCCTGAAAACAAGAAGGATGTACCTTCTACTTCATAACTAATTGATACTCTAGTTCTACACTGAGCACAATACACCACAAACATTGAGTTCAGAGCGTTAGGCCAACTGTCAGCTTCATCTGAAATACTTTATACCAGTATTAACCTCCTTAATGGTTACTACGCCTCTGCACTTCCAGCATTATTTCTTTCTAGTCAATCATCTAGGTGTCAGTGTACTGTTTGGCCATTCCAAGCCGTTTTACTTTCCTCCGACACCTTCTGTTCAGGCTGGAGCATTATAGGCTTTACATCATGTTTGCTACTGAACTACACATATATACAGGCATAAATTAACAATTCACATTCAATTTTCATTAAAAGATACTGAATGTTTCAAGCTTACCACAATTCATAGAATAAAACACAGATACGTTGACTAGCAATGAATTCTGGCACAATTACTGGCACAAATTCCCATCTGCTTATGTTCCAGGCTTTTATTTAGCAAAAATATGAGCTGGCTTCAACGCACTGTTGCTTTATCAAGCTTATTTGAACTAGTGGTCTCGAACTAACGCTCCTAAGTGATTATATCAGCGAGTCTGGCCAATGGAGCCACGTTTCGACAAGTGTTTGAAAAAATGTTACCTTCCTACGTCTCCCCTAACAACCAAAGATAGTATTTATAGTCCGACCAATCGTGTTTAGTCTTATATTTGTTGCGCTCCAATCAATTTGGAGTTTACATGGTAGGCTATTTCCGTACGTAAGGTTTTTTCAAACACGTTATAAAAAAATTTTATGAGCAGAAATGATTTCATGCTGTCAGGCATCCCCAATATTTTATTTTGGTTATAACTTGTTAATTCCTAGACTATTTGCGTAACGTTTTACATATTTTGTCAGCAAGCCCTAAGGAACCCAAAAATACTAATTTAAAGGAGCTACGTGGCTGCGACGAAGCCCATATTACGCCTCCCTGACCTCACCAAGATCTTTGTGCTAAGAGTAGATGCCAGTAATCTTGGAATAGGATCAACGTTGCTTCAAGCTGATGAAAACTACCCGGAAATGCTTTTTCCCGTGGCCTATGCTAGCCGAAAATTGAACGCTGCAGAACGCAACTATTCAACCATTGAAAAAGAATGCTTGGCTCTAATGGCTGGAGTAAAAAGGCACCACGAAGTGTGTTCGCGTTATGGAGCCTCTTGTAGTGCAAACGGATCACGCACCCGAGACGTTTCGTGTTCTTTTGCAAAATGCGTTCTTAATTTTGGGCTATTTTGCTCTCTCTATCCTTTAGTCCATCTGTCTTTAGTTACGCCGTGTATAAAATGGAATGAATGAAATATTAAAATTAGGTCATTGATCAGCTTGGTATCTCAATGTTTTTGCAAGAAATACAGCACACGTTTCATTGAAGAACGCGGGTAATAATACAGTAGGCTTTTACTATCAACGTGAAAGCGTTACAATTTGCCGACGAAGTAGAAAACAAGGGGGATTTCGAGTACAGTCATTGTGACAGCACTGTTCTTTTACCATTTTTCTTTTCTTTATTAAATGTATTTGTTAGGCTTTATATTTACTTGATAATTTATATATGTGGATTAGAATATTCCACGACATCTGTCTATCCTAAGTTTCTGGAAAAAAAAATGTTTCTCACGCACTTAACTCAGGTGAAGATTCGGTCAACCAGCGTTCAGGTCTGTTAGGATTTTCCAGACTCGTCTGTCTAGAAATTTATGGCCTGTCTTCTTCCTCATTGTTAAAACTTTTGAGCTCGGAAACCACAGCACGTACAAGTGACATTCAATATGCAAACTAATTTGCAGCGATACTTTTGCTATCGTGAGAACTTTAAAAAATGTAGCGGGTAAATCGAAATTAATTCTTTCTTTAAGAAACTAGTTTTTAGACTTCACTTGGTGATAAGCATACGGGAAGAGTAAGACGCATTTCTTAGTCTTGTAAAGTAAAACTGTGCATAGGGAGACTTGCGTTAAACACACAAAGTGCCCTCTAGTTTAACTTAACAGACTAAAATTCCGGAGCGGGTATGTATTCACTTTTCCAGTATATAGGAAATTAGCTCAAATATATAGATATGAGCTAGATTACTATCATGGTGAGAGTCTAAGTGTATTATATAAACGGGTTTCCTTTATCATGTATGTATCATAAATGCTTACGAAAATTCATTTATTTTCACTGCTTGTATTTTAAAGCGATGTTATGTTACAATGTTTGTATCATTCATAATTTCAATGATCATTTTACTTTTCAATGTTTGTAACATTAATGTATGAGCATATTATTATGAATGCGGAAAGGAATGAACGGTGGAAAGCACAGGAGGATTCTCTAGAGGACCCTCGTGTAACTTTGTCTGACAGGGGAGGAAGCAACAGTCTTGTTATTGTGTATGTACCTGGACTGGCCAGCTAATTCATTCACAGCAGACAGGAATGTTTAAGAATGGACTGACCTATTTTAGGAACGAGACGCATGCATGGATATCAACATGCCGACGCTGGACACTGCTTAAATTGTTTCTGTTGTAATCTGCATGTTGCAGCAGAAGAGTAGTTACACATGTATTTTTGTTTTGTCTAACAGATTATGCAGTGCAAGTCTTGTCTCGTATTGCTGAAAAGAGGTTACCTCTGGCCAGTGGCCATATAGTCCTCGTCCACCAGTCACAATAATTCCCTTCAATTATTTCAATTATTTCAATTATTTCAATTACTTCAATTATTCAAGTATTTCAAACATCCTCAAAACCAAACAACCATCACCCTACCATACTCCACCCATTTTAACCCTCCATCCCACCTTTGGAAGCAAATTCGTTATCTGTGGATATCGCATCAACTGTGGATACGTTACACAAATCTTGGATTTATAAAATCGTGTTCAGATTCTGTGCCCTTTGTGGATACCTTATTCGAACAGTGAAGTCGTTACACCAATCTTGGATTTATAAAATCGAGAACCCCAGGTTCAGATTCTGTGCCCTTTGTGGATACCTTATTCGAACAGTGAAGTTCCATATTTTCAAGCTATTGGATTACGATTATATTTTTCCAAGAGACCCCCAGGATATAAGTTGGTTTCCAACATTCACACCAAAGGAACAAAGGAACAAACATTCATTTACACACAAACAGTATTTCACAAAATTTTTCATCAGCAAAAGCCTATCAGGCCTGCCGGGAACTTTACTAACACAATTCATTCATAATCCTTGTTTTCACTATTTGTGTAATAATTTTTTTCTTCTTTAAAATCATCAAATTGTTGTGAGTTTGTTTTCTCGTGATAATCTTTATTATTATTTGCTGTAAAATCCTTATTGATTTATTTACATTTCTAAATTGAATAAAATTGAGTTAACCTCGATAGGATTGTTCGTTCAGTTCAGACTACCAAATCCTCAATCTAACTTTACTTCTTTACTCTACTATTTGTGAGTGACACAGTGTGTGCAAAAGAGTAATATTGTCGCCAGAGAAAACAAGAAGAGCTGTGTGTGTGGTTTTTCTTAGTGAAGAACTCACTGACTCAGCCTGTGCCTTCTGCCTATCTCTCTTGCGCACCACTATCACACGTCCGTGTGCACTATTGTCCATCACGCCTATACAGCTGTCAAGCTTTACCTACTATTAATTATATTTTCATGCGACACCTTCTAAGAACCAAAATATATATTCAGAGTTTGAAAATAAATTTCACATGCTTACAGACTGCCTAAAAACAACCGCACTGAAATATGAAAACATCAAATTCAATAAATAAACTTTCTACTAACCAATTTGGAACACAAACAAAAAACTCTGCGACATTCAATAAAATTCCTCTATCTTCGGTTGCGTGTGCACAGTATTCCAAGCACTCAGTGAAACAGACTTAAGACAGAAAAGAGGCTTTAAATAAGATTTAAATATATTTTAAAATTATGCGTATCGATTTTTAGCTCGCAAGGTTATTCCAAATTTCTCCCATCTCCTGGGTTCTTTAATATCATTCTATATTTTTGTCAGTCGCGGAGTAACTTTCGTACGATACTTGGATAACAGCGCTCATGAGATTCGGAATAAGCTGACGGTTTGACGTCGCTGGTACCAGGCACTTATTTCTGGCGTCAATTGGATGGTTATTTATAGAGCGACAAGTAAGAGAATTATAGGATCATCTGATGTTATTTATCTGATGTTGATGATCATTATCGTGGTGCGTGTATATCTACACACACACATACATAAAATACGTGTACGTATGTGCTTTTCCATGTGTGAATATATATATATGTGTGTGTGTGTGTGTGTGTGTTTGTGTCTGTTTGGCACTATGTCTGTTTTACTTATCACCATGCATATCCGCCTATCTATCCGTCGGTCATGTCTGTCTATCTATCTCACTCCGTCTATCCATCATTACAATAGTCATTTAATATATTTGGTTTGGTTTGGTTTTAAGGACTACTCATCAGTGTTCCCATCTGCTCCCTTTGATCACACAAGGAAGATCTCAACACAGTGCACGAACTCCATAGCACCGGCGAGAATCTCAATGTTGGTATATAGGAATCACACATTCTATAAATATTTTTGTGGTGGGTAGGTTTCTAATTTTTAAATTTTACCAGGGCAGCGGCCTGATAGGCCTACTCTTTACGATTTCCCACTGCCGTGTGATTTTTAATGTGTACAACTTGCATACGGGACCTCCTATTTTTTCGCCCTTATCCGAGAAGGCTAGGCATCCGATCTCACTAGCCAGGAGACAAGGGGGGAGTAGGAACACTGGTTCTGAAAAAAATATTTCCATAAATTAAATTCTTTCAACTGGGAATCGAACCTGGTACCTCTAGAACTAGAGGCGAACGCAATACCTCTTAGCAACTCCGACACTCTGAAAGTTTAAAATAATTTTATCACTGAATGACAAAATAAACCAATGAATATATCACTCAGTCAATGTAAATTCAGTCAGTCAATCAGTCAGTCTTCCTGTTTGTCCATCTGTCTCTCTACATATATTTTGTTTAAAAAATGACCTGTGGGGAAAAATGTATGACCGGCCTACCGATCGACGGTTCTTCCAACCGACTCACTTACCTACCTACCCACCTACACTCCTACCTACCCACCTACCTACCTACCTACTTATCTACCTACATACCATCAATTTGACTGTCTATTCATCTTTCCATTCTTGTTCCTGCTTGTATGTCAACCAGTTTGTCTAACTGTGACTGTGTCTGCCTCACTCTATGTGTGTGTATATACATTTATACGTACATACATACATATCTATTGAAATATATAAACGACATGGCAACGTATAATTTAACCACACCATCGTATTCTTGCTAACTTCTGCAACATCATATCTCAAAATATCATGTGCCGAATATCAATTTGCTTGCAGTCAAGTGGCCAATCTTAATAGCGAATGTTGTCATTGGCTGACGTTCGCTGTTAAAATGTAAACCTCTAAACCGCTTATCTTCAAATTGCTCGTCAGATCAAATCACCATCCTTTTGCAATGCTCTCAATGTTCTCAGTAGACTCACGTTTTCACCAAGGTGAAACTGTCACTGCTTTGACCTTTTCCAAACGGTTCATTCCCATCGCGTTTCACCACTCATCAAACCTCTCCCACCATTTTCTCCGAAACTAGTGAAAATATGGTCTCATCTTGTCTTTGCGGATTGAGCTGTGAGGTTGCTTGACGAAAGCTTGGTTTAATGAGAAAAATGTTCTCTATTGTTTTGCATGTCTCTCGAAATTACGCCAATTCGAAAATAATGAGAGGAATGGAGAGAAAATGCGTTAAAATAATCCATACTATTATTATTATTTTGCGTTTTTGTTTTATTGTTCTTGCTTTTTATATTAATTCTCATGTGCTTTTTTGTGAAAACTATGTTAATTTAAAAAAAAATTTTTTTTGACAGAAGAATCTCATTAAGTGTGTTTATATATATATATATGGCTATGAATTGTCAGTGGTACACCATCTCACATATCTGGGGGTCTACTATCAACGAAAAAACTGTCTCTGGACACAGAAATTGTCAGCCGCATTGACAAAGCTGCAGCCACCTTTGCCCGCCTTACAGCGCGTGTTTGAGGAAACTCCAAATTCACAACGAAGACCAAAGCTGCGGAATATAACGCCCGCGTTACCAGCATACTTCTATATGGCAGCAAGACATGAACAACCAATGCTAAGCAAGAAAGGGCTCAATACCTTCCATCTACAGTGTCTACGCCACATCCTCGGTATTTCGTGGAAGAACAAAGTGACAAATGTCGAAGTGTTCAAAACATGTATACACTTCTTAGACAGCGCAGACTACGCTGGCTTGGCCATGCCCGCCGCATGGAAGATGGTCGCATCCCGAAAGAGATCTTCTACGGACAACTGACAAATGGCAAAAAGATGTTGATTCAAAGATGTTTGCAAGAGAGACATGGGGGCACTGGATATAATCCATCAACCTGGGAGGTTCAAGCTGCCGATTGCACCAAGTGGCGAAACTCTCTACTGCGCCACCTCAGACTGGGCGAAAAGAAGCTCTTTCGGCAAGCAGAAGAGAAGAGAAAACGTTGAAAAGAGCTCGAAAAAAAGCAGCTGAGGGCTGTCACCTCAGGGGCGCATTCCCATAGTCAGTTATGACTGAAGGGAATATTATTATTGTTCTATATACACGAGTCTATATTTTAAAAAGTCTTAAGAGGTTCCATAAACGGTCGTTTCAGGCGTAAACATCAAAATGCAGTGAGATAGAACTTTATGTAAACGTCATGAAAACATAATTACTTGTTGTTTCTGTATTAGTCTCTATGAGGAGGTCAGAAACCGTTGGATTGCGTGTACGGATAGATCACAGGCGATTATCTGATACATGTCTCGTTCTTGTCATCAGTTCCACGTTAATAATCTGGGGTGGTAACCATTTCAATCATTCTACGAGGGGCGTTCAGAAAGTAATGCACCACATCGTTTTTCTCAGCTAATAATGAAGATAGAAGCATGAAATTTTGCACACTTCAAATATGGCATGTGCAAATTGTGTGCACTAAATTGCACCGCAACCGGCTAAATAATACGGCTGCCCTAAACCGTTGAAATGGAGCGTGTTAGCAACTTGCGTTATAAACAGCGAATTGTGATAGAATTTCTCGTTGCAGAGAAGGAAACTGTTGTGAATATTCACAAGCGTCTGTGTGATGTGTATGGAAGTTTTGCAGTCGACAGGAGTACAGTCAGTCGCTGGGTTCAGAGAATCAAAGAATCAAGAAGTGGAGATACGGAGCTGCTTGATCGGCCGCGCTGTGGACGTCCTTCCACAGCCACCAACGCAGAAATGTTGAAATGCGCTGAGAGCATTATTCTTACTGATAGGCGAATCACTACTCAACAATTGGCCTTACAGCTGTCAGTCAGCATTGTTAGTGCAAATGCAGTTATAAAAACTCTCGGATTTTCTAAGGTTTGCGCAAGATGGGTTCCTCGAAGTCTCACAAATGACCACCGATTGCAAAGGAAAGCAATTTCTTCTGAATTGTTGGAGCGTTTCAATGCTGATGGAGAGAACGTTTTGGCTAAGATCGTTACAGGCGACGAAACCCGGGCACATCATTTTGAACCTGAGACAAAAAGACAGTCAATGGAGTGGCATCATCCGCAATCACCACGAAGAAAGAAATTCAAGACAATTCCTTCAGCTGGAAAGGTCATGATCACTGTCTTTTGGGACATTGAAGGTGTGATTCTTGTGGGCGTTATGCCAAGAGGAGAGACAATCAATTCGCAAGCTTACATTAAGACACTGAAAAAACTCAATCAACGTTTTCGCAGAGTTCGGCCGCACAAGAATCCAGCAGACCTGCTTCTCCTTCACGAGAATGCGCGCTTTCACACAAGTCTGGCAACACGGGAAGCAATCACCAAATTGGGTTGGACTGTACTACCCCATCCACCATATAGTCCCGATTTGGCACCCTCTGATTTTCATCTATTTGGTGAACTTAAATATGCACTCTGTGGGACAAGGTTTGAAGATGATGAAGGAGTGATTCATGCAGCGAAGAAATGGCTACATGATCAAGACAAAATCTGGTACGGGCTAGGAATACATGCACTTGCTTCGCGCTGGCATAAAGCCGTACAAGTTGATAATTATTTGAATAATATGTTTATGAAACAGAAGATTAAAAAATGTCTTGGCGCAGATGTGGTTTACTTTCTGATTAAACCAGGTTGGCTTCGAAAAGTACCACGCATTAGCTGTTTTAGGGGCTAAGCTTCGCTTCGTGAAACTTCAAACACTTTACGCCAAGCATTGGTGGCACGTGAGGTTTTCCCACGGATTAATGGCTTCGTAACGCCAAGCTGGTCACGTGTCCCACCAATGGTTAGGCTGAGTCTTTTTTCCCCGGAATGAACAAGAGACGAAGCCATTTTTTTAGTCAGTAATGAATTTAGAGCGGTGGAGACAAGACGTAATTCTCTTTGCTCAGTGATATTCTATAGAGGAGATTGACTTCGCACAATTAAAGCAACTGTGTAATTTCGAAACGTAGAATAATTTGTTTGTGAATTCATGAAAACTGTAAGTATTGCTAAATACTGAATGCAATAACTGTTAGAGCCCACAGTCATAACTGAAACGGAGCTACGCTCGAAAACTGGGTAAAGAATTGTAAACCCAGGCATATATCTGAACCTTTTACCAAGAATGAAGGTCCTTAAGCTGAGAGAAAGTCAAACTAAGGAATACTAATGAATAAGAGAAAGTTTGGCTCTTCATTGAAATGAAGAGATAAGAAAAACGTGAAATCTAGACCACATTAACAAATAAACGAAGGAACACTAGAAGGATAGAGGAGCCACGCCATGTTTTAGCAACTTGAAAAGATTACGAGATGCAATAAGGAATATTGCATCATTAAAATAATGCATTGACTTTTTATGCTTGTTTATTAAATGTCAACATGCTATTATGCAAATTTGGTGTGGTTACCATTTGACTTAACCCAGTTCTTGTTGGAAATTGAATAAACATTTGTTTCATTGAACACAAATGCTGTTGACGAATCATATGTTTGCAGTTAGCCATCATACCAATTATTAAAGGATCATGCCAAAGCTAATCGTTGCAGGTGCAACACAAATAATAACCATATGCTCTAAAAATAAAACATCATAGAGGATTGTCCCCGAACCTGGTAAATTCCTGTAAGTCTGTAGAGAGAAATCATCACCTCTAGCAGGCTAGCTAGTAATCAAAATCTAATACTCTCGAGTTAAACAGCAACCCCCACTACCCTGCCCGGCCACACATCTCAATTTGGTGCCGTATGACCAGTCCTCTAAAAAAGAGCAGAAGCGAAGATGGATCAATTAATGGAAAATTTTCAACAGCTTGGTGTGGACCAACAACAACAACAACCACAGAACCAACCTGTAAATGCACAACCGTTGCAGCCCCCAGTCAATCCAAATATGGAGGAACCCACATTGATAGCGCTACAGCGCCTTACTGAGAAACTTAGAAAAGAATAGCAATTATGCAAAATTATCCCAAGTTAGGTCCATAGTACAACCATTCGAGGGAGATAAGAAGAAATTCAGGATGGTTGTCCGACATGGACAAATTTGCGGCAATAGCAGAAACAACAAATGATGAAGAGAAAAAGAAAATCGCTCTGTTAGGTTCTGATTCGTACGTGACTGATTTTTTAAGAAGGAGGTCCCAGCAGTACCCCACAGAAACCTACGAGTCCCTAAAAAAAGAGCTCACCCAGAGATATGGGGAAATCATAGACAAAATGCATGCTTGGTCAGTCCTTAGAAGCATGAAACAGGAAAGAGATGAATCGGTACAACTTTTTGGAGATCGATTCCTCAATATGGCAGAAGAGGCATTTTGCGGAGAAATCCCTACCACACCTGATGTAGAAATACAGTTAGTGGGGATATTTGCCGATGGCCTTAGAGCGGAAAATATCAGAAGGCATCTTATTAGAAAAGACACCAAGACTATTGCTGAAACAATCCAAGCAGCAATACAGGAGGAAAATCTTCACCGAAGGTTCCAACAAAGAGCAGGTAGGGAACCCCGACCAGAATATAGGGACTATGATGAGCATGAGCCTATGGAAGTTGACCATACCAGGAGGCAATGGACTCGCCCACGAATACGTGATGATAGACCCCGCAATTATAGACCCCCCCACACAGAGGCAAAACGACGTCAATAATGTCAATACAAACGGATGCTTTACATGCGGTAGGCTCGGACATGGTTACAAGTCCTGTAGAGCAAATTACAATCATGCACCACCCAGAAGAGGAGGTTACCAACCACAACAACCCGCACCACCCCCACGTGATTACACCAGAAATCAGTATACCAGAGGCGCACCTCAACCCCTCATGCGTCAGGGAAACGGCCGCGCCACTCACTAAACAGGACCGTTAGTGAGGGCAACAATCACAGAAACTGGTCCAAAACAAAAGAAACAACACAGAACAGAAATTGTCAAGTGGGCCCATCCAGTAAAATACAATATGAAGAAATGTTGCATGATGGAACTAAAATACATCCGGACCCCAGTTCCTGCATCATGTCTATACAGGGCCAACAATATAGGGCACTGGTAGATACAGGAGCATCCATCAGCCTTATTAGGTTCCAGCTGTTCAAGAGGATCCAACACTTAGTACGATTTCAACCGTCCAAAACACACCTAGCTTCAGTCACGGGACAAAGACTAAATTCAGTTGGGACAGCATGGCTAAAATTTTCCTTAGGCGAAACAAATTTTGAACACCCATTTGTCATTACTAAAGGAATGTCTAGAAATCTTATCCTAGGGAGAGATTTTTTTAACAAACACAAAGTTCGAATATACTATGACCTCCACAAAATCAAAGTCAACAATACGTACATAGATCTCCAGGACGATATCCACATAGCGTCTTTAGTAAGGATTACAGCTCCCATAACGGTGGCTCCAAACTCCCTGGTCATAGCAAAAGGCAGAGTAAAAAATTCTGAGTACATAACACCAGGGCAATCAATTCAAGTACAGCCCCTAGCAGAAGAAAGCATTATTGATGACCCATTGTTGCAAATTACAGAGGGAATCGCTGAAGTCTCGAAGTCCAGAGATTTCCCCATCATGATATTGAATATGTCAGGAAAAACTACCACTATAAAAAGAGGCACAGTTGTAGCGCAAGTGGATACGTCAACAATAAGACAAACCAAAACCAATAGAGACCATCCACAAATTGTCTCAACCACTCCCACTGGACATAATGCACGAAATCGCAGTACAAATAACCATAGTACACGGAAAGTAAACAGTTATAAGGCAGAAAAAGGCAGTAACATCAGTCACAGTCATGTTACACCACAGCATACCCTACCCAGATGGCAGAAACGAACCAGTCCATACATAAGAAGAGAAAGGCCACAGTATGAAAATGACTATAATTACTCATTCTTGCGCCCCAGCACACCAAGAGAAAAGATGAAGTGCTGTATATCACAGAGTAACAGAGAAACAGAAATTGTCTTGCCAGGAGGATATCCAAAGCGACAAGACAGTGATACATGCCCCATGGAGTATCAATATAACTCAAAAACAGGTGGATATGATAAAGTCCCAAAACCAATTGAAATTTCCGAAGAAAAGGAAGAATTCTTATATGACTATACCACAGGAGGATACTATAGCAGCAAAGTTGGAAACAGAAAGAATGAAAAATTTTCGCCCAGGGAAAGAAGACAGCCCTATAGCACAAACAGAAGAAATACAGTAACGTACGCGGATAAGCGCAGTTACGACAGAAATAATCAGAAAAAATGGCACAACAACGACTACCCCAGAAATATAATAAGAAATGAATATACAGTAAATGCAGTGACAAATGGAAATGCACACAGTACATGGCAGAGGAGACAGTACCAAGCACAGCCCAATGAACGGCAAAGAACTACGCAAAAGAAAGCCACATACCAGGAGCAGAGATTTTCACAAGATGCAAGAAAAATGTCCCAAAATTATGGGAATGAAACGGAGGCATCAAGACAGACCAGAGATATCATAGCAGATCATAAATACAGAGAGAGAATAGCTCAGTTACTTGCAACCCTGAATGCCACAGAAGATAATAAGCAACGTTTGAAAACGTTTGTAGAAAAGCACCAAGATGTATTCGCACTCAATGACATGGAATTAGGCAGAACTAACACTGTCACAATGGACATTCAAACAACCACAGAGGAGCCAATACATATGAAACCCTATCATACGCCCTTGAAAAATAGAGAACTCGTGGAAAGGTCTATAAATGAAATGCTACAGGCAGGAATCATCGAAAGATCCCGTTCCCAATGGTCCTCACCCATAGTGATCGTAACAAAGAAAGACGGCTCCAGTCGCTTTTGCTGCGACTACCGTGCCCTTAACAAAATCACAAAAGTCATTTCCTACCCCCTCCCCAGGATAGACGATCTACTTGCGACGTTAGGAAAGTCTACATACTTTACCACACTTGATGCAAGGTCAGGCTTTTGGTGCATCCCCATGACACCTGAGGCAAAACAGAAATCCACATTCTGTTCACATATGGGAAGTTTTTTTTGGAATGTTATGCCATTTGGTCTAAAAGGATCTCCAGCAACATATATGTCACTCATGGATGAAGTGTTAAAGGGTCTACATCCATTTGCCCTGGCATACATAGACGATATCCTGATACATACCGCAGGCACGATGGAAGACCACCTCCGCAAGGTTGAAACAGTGTTTGATAGACTCAGGCATCACCAAATAAAGTTAAAACTGTCGAAGTGTGAGTTTCTAAAGACAGAAACAAAATATTTAGGCTTTGTCATCAATAGACATGGCGTCAGACCTGATGAAGATAAAGTCAAAGCCATAAGAGAAATGCCTAGCCCCAAGACGGTGAGACAAACACGCTCATTTATTGGTACAATAGGGTACTATAGACGCCACATCATCAATTTCTCCAGAGCAGCAGAGCCTTTGATAGCCCTTACCCGCAAGTATGCACGCTTCAAATGGACAGAAGACTGCCAGAGATCCTTTGAGTATCTAAAAAATGCCCTAACCACCATCCCACTGCTTGGACATCCAGATATTTCTCAGCCCATGATACTATACGCCGATGCCTCAGATAACGCAATTGGTGCTTGTTTGGTCCAACCTGTACTAGAAGATGAAACACCCATCCTACCAAACATTCCAAATGAGAAACCCATTGCATTCCTATCCCACGCATTGTCAAAGTCACAAAAACGGTGGACCACCACTGAGAAAGAAGCATATGCTATTCACTATGCAGTACAAAAGTTTGACTTTTACGTCAGAGGAACTAAACTCATTATAAGAACTGATCATCAACCTTTGGTTAACTGGCTCACCAAAACACAAGAACAGCCAAAGAAGTTACAGACATGGGCAATGAATTTACAGTCCTACGACACCACTATCGAACATATCCCAGGCGAAATGAACACCTGTGCAGACCTCTTATCCAGGATTAAATATGATGATGAAACTGAAGTGAAAACAAATAGAGTCAAAAATGATGGCACATCCTCAGAGATTGACGATAATGCTAAAGAAATTAATGAAATTACTTCATCAAGTCGAAGAAGTACCTCAGATTCCGCCACTCAAGTAGAAGAAGAAAGCCAAGAGATGTTTGACATGAGAGTAGAACAAGCGAAAGATGCAGAAATTGTCAAGCTGCTCACATACGTGAAAGAAAACCCAACAAAAAGTAAAGATTTTACAGTACACCCAACGGATGGAATTCTATACTATATTGATCAGAAACAAGAAGGGACACTAAGAAAAGTCATTCCAGCACATCTAGTCCCAGAAGTATTGCTACAGTTTCATGATAACAACGGGCACATGGGAAGAGACAAAACAATTGATGTCATAAAGAAAAGGTATTATTGGCAAACTTTCTACAAGGACATTACAGAATATGTAGCCACCTGTAGAACATGTAAATTGAGAAACATGAAGCCACATTTAATTCCCCTTCAAGAAATGCAACCTTCCCATTACCCCATGCAAACAGTGAGCATTGACTTATCAGGTCCTTACCCACTCACCCAATCAGGCAACAAATACCTCCTGCACATAGTTGACCAATACTCTGTTTGGCCAGAAAGTTACCCACTCAGTGATGCCACATCGCAGTCCATCACGCAAATTTTTTTTACAAGAATTCATTCCCAGGCATGGCTGTCCAAAACGAATCATTTCAGACAACGGTAAACAGTTTATAGGTAACCCATTTAAAGCCACCTTACACCAGCTGAATATTGAGCATACTACAACCACTTATTATTGCCCAAATGCAAATGGCAGAAATGAACGCATGCACGCCACCCTACATGATATTATTAGCAAATATATCAAGGGGAACCACCAATACTGGGACCTATACATTAACCAAGCTCTTGAAGCCATCCGAGTAAACGTGAACGATACCACAGGAATGTCACCCTTTCTCATGCTATACGGAAGAGAACCAAACTTTCCGTTAGACAACCTACTTCGCCCACAAAGAAAATACATGGGAGAAGACCCCATCGAAATAATCCTTCAAGAAAAGTATAAAGCTCACCAGATTGCACAACGAAATACGCAGAAGGCATTTCACAAGAAACAGAAACAACATGATAAATCAGCCAAGCTACCAACATACAAAATAGGAGACAGAGTATACTACAAGAAACATGTACGCAGTTCAAAATTCGATGACCGATGGTTAGATGGCTACAAAATCATGAAACAAACTACGCCTGTAAACTTCATTATTTGGAATGAAGAGAAACAACACCAAACAAAAGCTCACGTAAAACAAATAAAAATTGATAATCACCGGCCCATTCCGCCTCTGACGACAAATACAAGACCAGTCAGAAAAGCCACCCTAAATTATAATCCATCCAGCACAGATTCGTCTGACATATCAGAGTCAGAGACGACAGACTCTGAATTTTACCAAGACGACCACATACCCAGACCACCCACAGATGAAATACATCGAGCAAGACAACAACGAGACTCGTCCGAAAGCGAAGAAGATATCCCACCACTTGAATTGCGTAATCGACTCCAGGACAGAGACCTGCGCATTAGAAATGAAGAAATAATGCCTCAGACGTCACACGATGACAACAACCAAGCACCTTATATCCACACTCAAACTTACTCCCGCAGTGATAAATCGTCAGCTGATACCTATCACACCCCCAGTTCAGGCAGTTCTAGTTTTAACACTAGTGAAAACCAAACACTGCTATACCACAAGAACAAGATTGCTCGTTCAAAACAATCAGATCCTGAAGAAACTATACCCAAGCAGATTGTTGAACCATATACCAGCGATCTTTATGGAGACGAAACAGAACAAGACAGCATAGATTTGTCAGACCCCAACGAACATAATGACAGAAAAATGGTAGAATTATACCAACAAGAAACAGACATTGATACAGCTAGTTCCATTGAAACCAGTGATGCGGATAGTACATTATTTGTACCAGTCAGCTCCAGCGTCAAACGCGCCTATAAAACAGAATCTGATGACTCAATCCCTAGCAACAAAATTCCGCGTATACAGCACAACTATATCAGACGAAAGATTCTGAAGAAACGCAATCATGTTCCAAAACCAAGCCGAGAAGTGTTAGCCTCATCTCAACTAGTCAAAAACAACAGTGTGCAAATTACTGTGCCCATTGTAACCGGTGCTAACGTTCAGCACAACCAGGTCAGAAGAAAAATCAAGGCGAAACATATACCTGCCTCAAAACCAACAGATGTTCCAGCCATACAAACCCCTACCACAGTGAAACCATCACCGCAATCAAAAGATGTTAAGCCATCACCGCATTCGTCAATGTCCTCAGTGTCCCAACAATCAGCAAATGCAGTGTCGTCGCCTATCACACCCGTCACCACTGCTACTCAGTATGATGCTCGCCTAAGCAGTCGGGACATTGCAAGGTTAGAGATGGCAGAGAAACTGAAGGAACTACTAAAACTTTGCTGAGACACGCCCCTCAAGTCTTCAATGTACATGCCATCCCATGTACCGTCACCGCGAATGTGCACTTAATTTTTAACAATGTACTAACTCTCCCCATGTACTCTATTTTCAGTCTTGGACAGTTCAAATGACTTGCTTACAGACTAAGATGTCAAAGCCTCACTGAGAAAGTTATTTTTTCCAGCCTTAGAATAATGATGCCCAGAAAGAAATCAAGACCAGCCCACGGAGGATTCTAGTTAGACATTTTATTTGGATTATTGAAATAAAGATGACACAGATGATACAATGTTCTTTGTTTACAGACACCCTTATTAGTCAGACAGTTTTTGATATTCAGAATGTTACACAACTTTACCTATAACACATGTGTCATACTATTCTGTTGTAACATTGATCTCTACTTTTGAAACGAATCATATTCCATGTTTCATTCACCAGACTTCTTGTCCTTGCAGATCCAGAGTCCTGTATTTTCATGCAGACACTGTACACCAGTAGTTTTGTTTTTCTTACCCCATACTAATATTTCTTTGATCTATATTATGCTAAACTCCTTTATATCTATCACCTTGATCAATCATACTGTTCATACTATGACATCTCTCAACAGCACATAATTCATACCCAAAACTAGTATTGTAGGTTATGCTATTTTTCTCCACAGGATTATTTCAAATGTACATTATTATTTTAGACCCAGATGTATATTAGTACTGTCAAAAATTTTACTGCCTATCACAAATACCCCAATGACATTTGCGCATGCTGAATTTCTGCAAATGAAGAATCCCTTGAGAGCATTAGTATATGCTAACCCCAGATTGAACAAATTGCACCTATTTGTTGATGATGCCTTTGCCCATGTTAAAGAAATAGCATTTGCACATGCTGACCTAGCAAATGAAATACCCCATTACCGCATGATAACCACTAATGACACATGAGATGAAGAAGCAACAGGTTATGTATGATGAAGATGACATTTTATATTAAGGTGAAACTTTATGTTGTCACAGCTGAGATTTTGTTGAAATGTTGATGCACAAAATCCCCCACATTAACATTGGAGGAGGAATAATCTTAGTCTTTCGTGGTTACGAGATAAGACAAGGATATAATAGAATATTTGATGAATACCATGGAACAAATCAGAGCAGATGATTGTTGCACATATGAGGACCATATTTGAAGTCATTATTGAAGGATTATCAGTAGACAAGAGACATAAATGAATTATGATAATCCCATGGAACCACAGGTACTAAGGACACAAAATGGAGATTAAATAATGGAAAAAAAAAAAAATAATGACTGAATAATTGCTACACCCAGAGGTAAAGGAAATAGAGATACATCCGCATTTTTGGAGAAGATATTTTTTTTTTTTGATTTTTGCTCATTGCCTTTGTAATATGAACATTGTTGTATAACAAATGACTATTCCTTATCACGAATTACAGAATGTTGTAAGATAGTTAGAATAAATTGACAATGTACTATACTCATAACATACCCAGAATTACAGGAGAGAAAATAAATAAATGGTTGATGAAATTGGACATACTGAGATTTGCTCACCCCGAGGATATTGGATAAGAAAATAACGTTATCCCAAGGACAGACATGTCACAGATATAGTACATGGACAATTAATAAGGATATATTTCCAGTACAGAATAAGAGGAATAGGAAGGATCCACATTTTAAAATATTGGAGCACCATGAGCGATGAATTGGACTTATAAAGGAAATGGAAATGGTACACTGTATGCAAGGATAACCAGAAATAATATGGTTAAATAGTAGTCAGAGTGCAAGGAACTTTGTCTTATAAGAATATTGTAGATTCCTCACGATCAATTGAATATTTTTTCTTCCTTTCTATGTCACATTTTTTGAGTGATGACCCCAAAAATTTTTTTTTTCATCTCATATTGTCAAAAGTTCTTACATCTCAGTTAAATGTTTCCATAAATAATTGTTTGATGTGTTTTGCATAAATGTATTGCTAGATAAGGTACATAGGGAGTTACTAAGGATGAATTCTCAAGATAACAGGAGGACTAGAATAGATACAATGATATTGGTACACCATAAATGATACATTGGTGTTAAAAAAAAAAAAAAAAAAAAAAAGGAGACAAATATAAATTGTATACAAGGATGCCTCGAGAGTGACAACATGGATACATATTGTCAAAAGTATAAGCAGTTGTCTTAAAAGAGAAAATAAAGTAATACGGAACCCAATGTAGAAAATTCATGATGATTTGGAAACTATATTTTTCTTTTCCCTTATATTTCATAAAATGATAGTAACACATTCGTCTGTTGGTTGCTGAATAATTTGATGTTTGAAAATTGATGTATGGTAAGTCAAAGAAGATCGTTGAAGAATAAATATATATATATAAAATAATATTTCTAGGGAAGAGTTCAAAAAAAAAAAAAAAAAAAAAAAAAAAAAAAAATACTGTATTGACAGAAAAGAAGGAATGATTAGAAATAACTGACTAATGGACAGGATCACCACCAGACGTACGGATATTAGAGACAAACATCACATATTTTGAAAAAAAAAAAAAAAAAAAAAAAAAATGTAATATAGAACATTTTCTACAGTGACGGACTTAGAACGAGTTTATACACTTACCATTTGGAAAATGTCTATAACAAGGAAACATACAAATAAATAAATAAGGATAAGCCATGAGGTTTTAATGCTTTTATTGTGAAAAATGATTACTTATAAAAATGATGCTGGTTGTATTATCGTATGATAAATATGCATATTATGTTTAGAGATGTTTTCTACATGTAATAATGAGCAAGTGGCTCATTCACTAAAAAAAAAAAAAAAAGATTTTTTTTAGTACTTGCAGGCTTTTAATATGGAGCAAATAACAGTACAGAAAAGAGATAACACCCCCACCACATCCAAGAGAATGTAATCAACTATATTTTTGAATGAAATGTAATAGATTATGATAATCCAGCCAAGTTCTGCAAATAAGATAGTTTATTGTTCATTCCCCAGTGTTGCCACTCGTCACATTTTTTTTTAGTGATGACCTTATGAGTGTTTTGCAGATTTTGTTAGGCAGTGTTGCCAATTTGTAAATTTGGTGAAAAATATTATGATGTGATGAATAAGTTACACTTTTTGAAGTTGATGTCCACTACTAGTTTTTTTTTTTACATAGCAGACGACCTCATATAGACATAGGACCCCAGTATAGGAATTAAATTAAATTTTTTTGGAAATATTTTTGGACTTAGAAAAATTTTTGAACTTTAAATTTTTCTGAAAATTTTTTTGAACTTAGAAATTTTTGGGGATGGATTTTTGTTATTGATAGTACTCAAATGTCTCCCTACGGGATACATTTGCAGGGCCCCGGGATCTGTATGTAACCGCGTATACCGTAAGTTTTCAGATACAGGCTATATTAACATATAAAATAAATTTTTATAGAAACAGAAGATTAAAAAAGTCTTGGCGCAGATGTTTAATTAAACCAGGTTAGCTTCGAAAAGCCACGCATTATTTTAGGCTAAGCTTCGCTTCGTAACGCCAAGCATTGGTCACGTGATTTCCCACCAATGGTTAGGCTGAGTCTTTTTTCCCCGGAATGAACAAGAGACGAAGCCATTTTTTTTAGTCAGTAATGAATTTAGAGCGGTGGAGACAAGACGTAATTCTCTTTGCTCAGTGATATTCTATAGAGGAGATTGACTTCGCACAATTAAAGCAACTGTGTAATTTCGAAACGTAGAATAATTTGTTTGTGAATTCATGAAAACTGTAAGTATTGCTAAATACTGAATGCAATAACTGTTAGAGCCCACAGTCATAACTGAAACGGAGCTACGCTCGAAAACTGGGTAAAGAATTGTAAACCCAGGCATATATCTGAACCTTTTACCAAGAATGAAGGTCCTTAAGCTGAGAGAAAGTCAAACTAAGGAATACTAATGAATAAGAGAAAGTTTGGCTCTTCATTGAAATGAAGAGATAAGAAAAACGTGAAATCTAGACCACATTAACAAATAAACGAAGGAACACTAGAAGGATAGAGGAGCCACGCCATGTTTTAGCAACTTGAAAAGATTACGAGATGCAATAAGGAATATTGCATCATTAAAATAATGCATTGACTTTTTATGCTTGTTTATTAAATGTCAACATGCTATTATGCAAATTTTGGTGTGGTTACCATTTGACTTAACCCAGTTCTTGTTGGAAATTGAATAAACATTTGTTTCATTGAACACAAATGCTGTTGACGAATCATATGTTTGCAGTTAGCCATCATACCAATTATTAAAGGATCATGCCAAAGCTAATCGTTGCAGGTGCAACACAAATAATAACCATATGCTCTAAAAATAAAACATCATAGAGGGTTGTCCCCGAACCTGGTAAATTCCTGTAAGTCTGTAGAGAGAAATCATCACCTCTAGCAGGCTAGCTAGTAATCAAAATCTAATACTCTCATATATTGCAGCAGTTGAGGATACAGTTGAGGATACAGTTGAGGATACAGTTGAGGATACAGTTGAGGATACAGTTGAGGATACAGTTGAGGATACAGTTGAGGATACAGTTGAGGATACAGTTGGAGGATACAGTTGAGGATACAGTTGAGGATACAGTTGAGGATACAGTTGGAGGATACAGTTGAGGATACAGTTGGAGGATACAGTTGAGGATACAGTTGAGGATACAGTTGAGGATACAGTTGAGGATACAGTTGAGGATACAGTTGAGGATACAGTTGGAGGATACAGTTGAGGATACAGTTGGAGGATACAGTTGAGGATACAGTTGAGGATACAGTTGAGGATACAGTTGAGGATACAGTTGAGGATACAGTTGAGGATACAGTTGAGGATACAGTTGAGGATACAGTTGAGGATACAGTTGAGGATACAGTTGAGGATACAGTTGAGGATACAGTTGAGGAGATTGATTGTCATTAACAAGAATAAATAAATAAAACATACAAAAGACAACATGGGGCTTTCATTACATTTTTAAATAAGGAGATCTTGAAGACATCAGTTCCGACAACAACACAAATCAGAATCTTCAATTCAAATATCAAGTCAGTCCTACTGTATGGCTCTGAAACATGGACAACATCAAAAACAGCAATTAACGCGTCGTACAATATAATAAATGGGTGCTTGTGTACAATAGAAGGACTGAAACGGACCGACAAAGTCACTAATTTTGAACTGGTGACAAAAACCAATCAAATGACAGCGGAACAAGAATGATAAGAAGGCGCTGGCGATGGATTAGAAGCACTGAGAAAACTTGTCGATAGCATTAAACGGCGGTCTTTATTCTGGAATCCCCATGGAAACAGAACTAGAGGGAGACGCGAAAGGGATGAGGAGGACATACAAATACATTGAGCTGATGGCATGAGACAGGACTTAGCATGTGATTAATGAACGCCCATGCCCGTGTGTTGCCGGGGCCCGAAAGGGGAGCAAAAAATAGTAACACTGCACCCTACCACGCATGTCGTAAAAAGCGACTAAGGAGGGTTGGGCATGGGGCTGTTTACCCCATCCCGTAAAAACTTCGCACAGCGGGCTGATCACCTGCTTGCCAACCAATCTGATTACGGAAACAACGATAGATTGTTTGGTCTGTTTTTGTTCCACAAAGACGCCACTAGGCGTGGTGGAAACAGCGATAGATTGATCAATTTGTTGTTGCCCTGAGACGCCACTAGGCGTACTGGCCACATACTGCTTTGCCGGTTGGTGGCTAAGGATGGAAGAAGAAGAGATGCTCTTCCGGGAGCTGAAAGTAATGAACGATTGAAGTTAAGCACGAAATTAAATTTATGATCTACATATCTCGTCTTACATAAAACTAGAGAGAACGATTTACTCAGGTCAGTTCGGAAAGAACAGGTCATCATTTCTGGCTAATATCGTACAGGGCAAACAAGAACAAATGTTGATTTTGCATGTTTGCCCTAATGAGGATAATTGCACATCTTAAAAAAAATCAATATTGCAGTTTTCTATACTAATATGCTGATGTATATTCTATACGCAATTTAGTGCTTTTATGAAAGAGCAAATTATATAGCACGATTATGTCGCATGTTCATAACGTGGTTTAGCGAGTGACACATTATTCTAAACAAACCAAGGGAAGGAACAAATAAGAATGCAGAACATGGACTCAGGCATCTGTTTACATTGAAAACAAATTGATGAAGATTGTCACGTAGCAGTTTGAGCGTGAAGTGTTAGAGACTTTACCTCTATTGCTTCTTAACTTTATGAAGTAGGGCGACCAAGGTCCATTGCTCGCTGTCTTAGGCTTCATTTATTCAAGAGAAGAGTCATTGCCAATTTACAACTGGGTAGACTGGAGTGTGACTTCACCACATTCCAAGTGAGAAGTCGTTAACTCATCATGTGACGTATTCTTTCCAGAACGTTGTCTCCATTACAGCTGCTCTGAACGCATCACGATTCTGGGCAAGTCGACCTGCATCAGCCAAGGACAAGTTCAGACTCTCTGTGATGTCCTGGGTCCACCGTCGTCTAGGTCGACCCCTTCCCCTTTTTCCAGGGACCATGCCTTCCATCACTGTTTTTTCCAGACTATTATGTCTTTTTATATGACCGAAAAATTTCAGCTTCCTTATTGCGATGGTATTTAGGAGCCAATGTTCCTGTACGTTTAGTGAGTGCAGTACTTCTCTGTTGGTCTTTTTTTCTGTCCAGGGTATTCTCAACATCCTTCTGTAGCATTTCATTTCGAATGATGTAATCTTTTTTGCAACTGTTTTATTGAGTGTCCAAGTCTCGCAGCCGTATGTTGCTACTGGGAATATACATGCTCTGATCAGTTGTAACTTTGTTTCTTTGCTTGTGCCTTGCCATAGGTTTTTCATCTGTATTAGCTTATGTGAAGCAATTACAAGTCTTCTTTTAATTTCTACTGCACAGTCGCCAGAGCTGTTAATGATTGATCCTAAGTATTCGAATTCATTGACACTTTCCAGTTCTTCGTTATCAATTTCAATTTCTGGTTTGGTCTTTACTTTGTCTGTTGTCAATACTTTGGTCTTCTTGGTGTTTAGGTATAGATTCTGGGCCTCGCTGTGTTTTTTGGTGGACAGAAGTAATTGTTCAAGTCCTTTTGGGTTGGTCGATAGGAGGACTGTGTCGTCAGCATATCTGATTTCCGGGATCTGGTACCCGCCGATGTTAAATGAGTCAAACTCTGTGTGTTCTTGGTCATCTCTTACGTTTCTCATGATATTCTCGGCATAAATGTTAAACAGGTAAGGGGAAAGGGTACAGCCTTGTCTTACTCCTTTCTGTACTTCAAACCATTCTGATGTTTCCCCCTCTATTCTTACGGCTGCCTGTTGTTCTTGGTACAGCAGTGCGATGAGTTGTATAAGGTGGTTTGGAAATCGCATATTTTTCATAATAGCCCATAACTGCTGATGTTGTACACAATCGAAAGCTTTGGTGTAATCAATGAAACAAGTATGTAGGTCAACGTTGAATTCTCTACACTTTTCTATGATGATCCTCATGTTGAATATATGATCTCTAGTGCCTCTACCTGGTCGAAAACCCGCCTGTACTTCATTTATTTCTGTTTCTAGCTTTTGTTGCATCCTTTTCATTATGATTTGTAAAAGTATTTTGCTGGCATGGCTTATAAGAGCTATAGTTCTGTAGTTAGTCGTTAACTAGCTTACTAAAATTCACTCTATTCGTGAACTGACTAAGATATAAAGTGATCTTATTCTTGAAGCATAATTAACATTTGGTAAAATATTTAGATTTTAATTTCAGGTACTGGACCATGAACCTGATAACTTTGAAACCAGAGGCAAGCGACTAAACACACTGCTAATAGAACGCTCTGTTTTACATAACTGGCTATTAAAGGCGTTGAAAAAAAGTGATTTAAACTTAGTTTGTCTTATGGGGATACCATTAAAAAAAGTGTTTTGTTTCGTTGTTGTCGTAATTTGAATCTGTATAAACAACACGGTCATATTTTCCGCGCTCAATCTAGGATAAAAGGTCCAAAAATAATAGCCAATCAGAACGCTCCTTTTCTAGTGTCTATAAAGATACCTTTTATATTAAGCAGAAGGGGCCTATTCTGTGTTTTTGGTGGGAAGGAGTTATTTTATTTCTTAAAGAATAGCGATAAATAAAAATAAATACATAGCTAATGTAACACCTGATATATCACTTAAGAAATAAATACCAAGCTGGCCTCATAAAAATAAGTCATTTAAAGAGAAAAATTGGTTTTAGTGATAGTTTTCCATCAGGGTAGCACCCGCTTTAATTACTTAAAAATTACCTAGATTGAAATGCCAGGAAATAGCTAAAGAAGATATATATATATATATATATATATATATATATATATATATATATATATATATATATATATATATATATATATATATATATATATATATATATATATATATATATATATATATATATATATATAGAATATATATAGAACTATAGAGATAAATTGGCCGTTTAATTATCACTTTAAATAATTAAAATCGGCCCAAAAATAAGCAACATAATAAATATTTAAACTTAATCACATTATACGGTAGTGCTGAAAAACCGAGCAGAAGGAAAATTTTTAACGCCAGTTTTGACTGTGTCTCGATTGGTCGAGCACGGCGGTATAAAGGCCTTGAACTTGGGCGGATTCTTGCCACAACCATTTCAAAACTTATACACTGAGCTGAGAAGAGCGCAAATGTATTCTGTCAAACTTTGCCGCCTGTATTGAAAGCAGACTTAAAGGGCCCATTAAGAGCCAGTATCAGCTTATGTGTGTTACCTGAGGGTAAGATATATATTTGTATATATTCATGTTGTTTGCCTGTAGTATCCACTATTGTGTTCGCTGATGTGTTAGAAGGAAAAGTAGGCCAAATGTGTAACGGATTTCCTTACAAACGTGTGTAGTTTTAAAGACGACAGGCCAGAAAATGGAAACAGTGTAAGATATTTGCAAATTATGGCACAATGTACGACTGTAAGTCTATTAGGGTATTTGAATGAGTATTTCCTTCTAGAACGACACAATGTTCAAGAACATAGGATAGGATGACAGGATATATTAATATGATGGAATCAAAATGTTTCTCACTATTTTGTACTTAACCTGATTATGTTATGGAAGACAAGCATGGACGAATGGATCTAGCATACGATGTATTAAGGAAATGAGTAATCAAATTGAACTGGCTGTGATGTATTGAGGTAACTGTCCTGTGTCTGAATTAGTGTTGTACGTAATGTTGTCTGTATATAGGGGAAAACTAAAGGACCCTACAAGTTTTGCGAATGTCTTTTTATTCCAGGTCTTGTCCCGTTATCTTTCAAGTTCATGAGACACACATGTGAAAGGAGTCATGGTGGTGTATTGTTCTCCTGTTTGATAGAGCGAAAGCCACATATCCCAGCCTGGAGTTCATATTCTGTGCGAACCAAACCAGAATTGGAGCTGTCTCAGACTTCATGCTAGTTAAGTGGATATAGATCCACTTGACAGATTATCCAGTAGCAGCCATACCAAGAATCAGAATAAAGAAAATAAAAATTAGTAAAGACTAAAAGTAACATTATTATAATACAGACTTATTATAGAAGTCAACATTATTCATGATGACTCACAGAGGACCATAATCGAATCCTATTATGTGATCAAGAGTGGGAACTAGTGAATGAACTTTAATTACTTATATAACTAAATATACAAGCATAATTTTGTCTGGTTATGGATAACTGTTACGTGCAGTCTTTGATATCTTACAATATAATACATTTGTATGCTTGTTATGTTCGCAAATATTTTGTAAACAAAATAGATACTTTTTAGTGCTTAAGGACAAGTCATTATTGAGTTACTTCCCTTGAAAGGACTTTCGATCGAACTCCGCGGATGAATCCAGTTTTACTGCGATTTATTCTTTGTTTGGGTAGAAATAGGTTGTTCTTGCTTCAGTGTATCTATGGCCTGAATTTATGTGTATTGTTTGTCTGGGTAGGACGAGTCTGTCTTATATCTGTATATCTTTACATATCTAAGTCGAACTATATGGTCTTTTGTCGTTAGAAAGGTCAAAGGGCTGTTCGGCGGATGTGTCGCTAGAGAGGTGTGATTTGGCTTCGCCCTGATGATGGGCTGTGTTTTTCTATATCGGCTTGTCGCCGGAAAAAGTGATCTCAGTATTTATGGGGAAAGTGATAGTCGTCTAGACCTATCGTGTATGCTTTACCCCAGTGTTTATTCTTATTGCCAAGGAATGGCAGAATCATATTTCTGATACCAAGGTAACAAAAGATTCTCCTTATGAACTCTGGCTAAGCCACCGTTTTTCGATAGGCACGATTTGTACGTCTGAGAGAATATATTTAACTAGATGAAAACGACATTCATTCCTAGCAGCATTATATCTCGTATGATGAAATCAATTGTATTAGGATAGAATCTACAGAGCAACGAGAACATTTAATGAATGATTAACTTTGATTCAGTTGTATCCAAACGTGAGTGACAGTTCACGAGAGAAGCCATCTTGTATTCAAATATTTTATGACTTTCAAGAAGAGAAAAGGGATGCCCCGTATTATCGCTTGATGAGTTCAGAGATCACTGCTACACGTGAGAACCCATTACCAGCGGTTCAATATGATTATATGAAAAATATGTGCTGAACATTATTCTAAAGAATCTTCGCTAGACGAGGTTAGGTCTAGAAGCCATCTTGAATGTTGTTTATAATCTGACGTGCTTTGTCAGTAAACTCAGATGATATATATATATATATATATGGGCAATACTGAGTGCTTGTCTACTGACAGTCCATTATGCTATTATTCTACATGAGTGCCCATGTATCATTGCAAGACCATTTATCCACTGTACCATGATGTATTATGCCAACCTGTGATTTGTCACTATTCGTGCTGTCGAGTGTGTACGTCCAATTAAACTGTAGCAAAGGTACACAGTCGTTGGTGTCGATGACTTCCAGCCATACATGAGTGTGAGAAAAAGACCATTTGTCAACACCACGAACTCTTCTTATCATTCGCATATTATACTCAATCTATGTCTACACACCACTGCGTAGGTCGAGTTGACATTCCATACTCAAACCACAAGCAACACGACAACACAGCATTTAACTCTGGTGATGTTCTGGTGAAAAATTATAAATACTTTCATTAAGTCTTACTTAATTATTGTAATTAAGTTAATGTTCTGTTTGATAGTTATTACCTATAACTAATTTAATTTACCCCTAGATAATTAGCCACACAAACAAATATATAACCATTACTCATTGTGGGATCATGAGAGGTAGCAGATAGATCTTCAGGACCAAACACTATCATCATACCTGAAGATTTACATAGCTTGACCCCACTTTGATGTCGATACACCCTTACTCTTTTCAGAAAAGGGGGTATTTCTTATAAGACCAGTCTCTTATCTGGCACTATCCTGGTATCCTCTGATACACCTATTTGTCCAGGATATCTGTAATTTTATTAACATCCAAACCTCTCGCGACAGTTGTCATCGAGATAAAAATAGATCTCTTGGCAACAGATGCATGAAAACCTGCTTTCACAAAATCGAAATTATATCTGACGTTATTAAATCAAAATGATATCTGTTGTTGTGAAATTACAGATGATATTCTGATGTCAAACATATAAAAAATGAAAAAAATGCATGACGTAGAAAGGATAACAATAACTGTTGTTATAAACTCGAAAGTATTTCTAATGTAAGACAACACAAATGTTCTTAAATATATGCGTATGCCGAATAGAAGGATTCAAATGTTAAAATAAGATTACCGATATGGACTTACAGGACAGAAATAGACACACGCGAGCGGAATATGATGTGAGTAGACGCTGGCACTCGGTAGGGGGCCACAATGAGAAAATTAGGAAATAGCATTACAAGACAGTACTTTTTTAAATCATAAGAGAACTTACTTATTGAGTCGTTCCTCTTCTACCCTGAGATGTAGAAGTTTGCCAGAGAGAGAGAGAGAGAGAGAGAGAGAGAGAGAGAGAGAGAGAGAGAGAGAGAGAGAGAGAGAGAGAGAGAGAGAGAGAGAGCCATTCTATACTATCGGCTGTATCCCTCCTGACCTGGTTCCAATCTACTCCTGGGTCCTTTAGAGATTGTCTAATGTTGTCCTCCCAGCGGACTCTGGGTCGTCCTGGAGGTCTGGATCCCTGAGTCTTGGTTTCTCATAATTGTCGTAGTAGCTGATCTTCTCAAATTCTGCAGACATGGTTAAGTCAAAGTACTAGGGACTGTTATACTCGGGTTTGCAGGACTGGGTTTTGAGGCCATGACGTATCGCCTGGTTGCGGACCATGACGTATCGCCTGGTTGCGGACCATGTCTCTTCTTGTTATTTCAACCACCTTACTCAGGTACTCATTTCTGAGATTTGGCGGATAAGAGAAACGAAAGGAATAAAAAAAAGCACACACTCACACATACACACACACACTCACACATACACACACACGGAAAAGGGACTTAGACACATCAATGAAGGGATAATGAAGATATTTAATGGGTAGCATAGGAAATAAATTCTTGGCACATCTGTTAAAGGCGTGTGCTCCTTGGAAGCTGAAAGAGAATAAATGAAAGATAACCTGCTGTTACACTTTCCATTAACAACTTATGAAGAGGCTAAGAGTTTAATCAAGCGCAGAGACAAAAGCAAGTTGGAAACAGAGCATTCACGCCACCAGAAAAAAATAATGATGCATATTACCAGTTGAGGAGAAGTCAACAAGTGGTAATCTTCTGACTTCTCACAGGCTTCAACAGAGTGAGATATCATCTATTCATCAAGCTAAAGATAGAAACTACCGATGAGCATAAAATGACAGATGAACATCTACTTCAAAGGTGCCCAGCATATGAGGAACAGAGAACGCGCACATGGCAATCATCAGTACCATTCCTACAAAAACTCGACGGAAATACCAACAGCCTCAAGATGATCACTGCTTTCTTTGAACAAATTCAAGTTGACGTCTGAAAGTGAACAAAGAAGAAGAAGAAGAAATTTTCCATTTACTAGTCTTTGCCTTCCCCTAATTGTCGTAGCTCTTTTCTGGTGTTGCTATGATTGTGTTTAACCCTCGCGTTCTCATTACGGAAGGGACGCATAATGTCCGGCATTCCCCTCAGACCTTCTGCTCTCGAAGTGTCTGTATCCCTTATACAGTCAGAAATGACTGAAAGGCGAGATGGATGGGAGGGCAAGTTCCGTATCCTACTAGTGACAGGCGGTTGCTACTGGTGTCAGACTGTAACTGCAAGACCGTTCCTCTGACCTCCAGGCCGGGTCTCGCTGCATGGGCAACAGCTTGATCTACAATTGCCCAACCTCGTGCTACCGAATGTTATTTCGGGAGGTACGCTCCTATGGTCAGTAATGACTGGAAGGGAAGATATACAAAGGCGGTCAGCTGTCTTCACCTTACTTTGTGATTATATAATCTTTTTTATTTCATTAGCTTTTTCTAGCAGTCTTCATTTTATATATTAGCCCTCTGAGAATCTTAACACTCATCTACTAAACCACAACTGCTATAACCTTCAACTATTATCGAATTTGTTTGTTCGTGTCCATTAATCACTTCCGTACAATAAAATAGGTTCGATATAACATGTCATCACCTTTTTTTTCCTTTTACAAAGTATATTCACAGACAAGGATTTCCTGCACATTTTCACAATGTACGTTCTATCTGCTTGTCACAAAATTAACCATGATACAACGTTAAAATATCTCCAATGATACAACGTAGGGATAAAAACTAATGCGTAAGCTGCTAGAATACATGATCGCCCACGCCGCGGGTCATCACCCGCCATGGAAATTAAATTGTTAGACTTGAAGGCAAAACGGAACGGGATGAGAACGGAGATCAAAAGGAAAAATCTGACTGAACGCGTGCTTGAAACTAGCGAGGCTAAAAGGACGCAAATTGGTGGGGAAAGGAGGAAAAAGTCACGTTCCCCAAGTTGACATAAAGTAAAGAAATCGACAAAAGGGACCTTGGATATTATACGCCACAGTCATTTCGTGGACGCTTTTGCGATAACTTAGTCCGTTTATTTGAATGCAGTGATGAATTCCAGAAGATTCTAGAAAATATTTGAAAAGTAACTTTTCTTAATAATAATGTTAGGAATATAAAACCTAGCTGGCCGGATGGCCCATCTTGAGCAGTGAAATAATATGCTTTCATTTATACAGACGGACAGATAATAAGAAAGATATTGACAAAAGACTGTGTTGTTCATATCAGCGAGCGTCTGCATTGAAATAAAACATGTCACTAATTTTCAAAAAAATTGTGGCCTTGAAGACGCAAGTGCTAAAATCTAGTTGGAATGAAGAGACGGGGTGGGATGGTGAATTGTGGCTAAAAATAACTTTAATGGCAAAATTGTGTAGGGGAAGGCAGAGTTGGTTCAAAAAACAAGTGTGTTTTTTTGTGAAACGCAAGTAGAGACGGACGGACCAACAGACAATAAGGCATACTTGACTGAGGTATGACTGAAATGACTGTTTGGTAGGATATTTGAATTTGAAAAAGAAAAGGCAGTGATTGGCCATAGATGAATATATTATCGGCGCTCAGACGCGCATTTTGTGCCATTCATTATAAGTTGTCCTAGTAGACACAGTGAATTATTAAGTGGTGTAATTCCCAGAAGCTATTGAAATATTTAGAGGGACGCCATCCTAAGGCCAGCAGCTCAGCTGAGTTTTGCTAGCATTTAACTGTGTTCTATATTCATAATTCTGGTAAGACTGAAATTATTTCTTTGTACATTTTAATATTTGTTTAAGGTTTCGAGTGATTTGATACTGCAATAGCATAATCTGTCCCTTACAACAAGTAAGGATTCGCTCTAGACACCCCGCCCCAGTTCAGGGTCTAGAGACAAATAAAATACATAAACTCCAGCAAGGATTATGAAGGACAAATCAAGTGTTGAGATCAGTGGAACATATCACCTATCCTATTCTATGGCAGGAAGCTAATGAACATATTTCAGAATCTGTAGTCTGGGAGAACTTAGCCTATGTGAAACCAACTTGGTAAGATGTGTTGTTTGGTCAGAAAGATCTGACCCGTCTATGTGGTGTTGTTGTTGTGTAGTGTTGTGTCCAGAAATGGTTAGAGGATGGAATTCTGACACATGACTAATACTTTGATTGCAGAGCTGTGAGTTTCAGTTGGCACCACTGTGGTGTCAAATGAGTTGTTGAATATTACCAGAGTGGACCCGTGCAGTAACATTTTGTCAGAGCAGTCTATTATAGCCCCCAAGCACGAAGAGGTGGGGCCACCAACCTTCTGATATTGCCCCCAAGCACGGAGAGGTGGGGCCACCAGACTTCTGATATTGCCCCCAAGCACGGAGAGGTGGGGCCACCAGATCTCAGCACCTTCAAGCTACGTGAGCGTCTGGTCTGCTGAGAATTCACCAACTCAACTTATTTGCTAACACACCCATAAATTTCCATCAAATAACTGGACAATGTGTAGTCACCATAGACAGGGAGTGATGAGGCCACCCCAGCAGCACATTGTTACGGTGTTATTGTAAATGACGGCGTCTGCTGGGGTTTACCCATGCGCAACGTTTAAGGGTCATTAATATTTATAGAATATGTCGATATTTTACGGTATAGTGAACGCGAAATATATGCGGAGATTATGACGCATTCGCGTTGGGAAGGTCACGCCGGGTGACTTGGTTACAGTGCCTTTGTTACGCTATCCGTCAAGCAAGAAGGTCGTGTCTTGTATTTCTTCCAAGGAAATAAGGCTGAGTATATAGCCTATATTATATAGATGAATCGATGTAGACTTCAGGGTCAGTTCGGAAATTAATCTAAGTATGAGATTAATTAAATTAAACTAGATAATGGAAGGAGAATCGTATTATGATTGAAATTGTAGATGTCAAGAACTCATGTGCTCATTTCTGGCTGTTGACTACAACAGCGCACGTATATAGCCACGATGTTCATCTGACATATTGTTTTGACACGGACGGACATGAATACTATGCATGTAATTCCTAATGAACTATGTATGAACTATATATGAACGTGTACCTACGTGAATGTCTTATGTGTGAACTGTAAATAAATTCATGGACTCTGAATTGAGGACTTTATCACATCGATACGTTACAGCTATTTTCTGCATTTGCCAATGTTGATGATTATGCAAATGAAGAACTCTTCTGATAGGAAAAATATGTATCTATAATGATGAGCTCCGAAGGGAACGAATGTATTCTTGGACATTCAACAAATGATTAATCAATATAACGTTGACCTTTACTCCAAGATGATAACTGGACGAAGCACGCATTCGCGATTGAACAAAATACATAACCAGCTCTAAACCAGCTCGGCCTTATCTATCCCCGTCCTTTATCAGCTGGCGGCCAGATGTGGCGTGGATAATTTCAAATATTAACGAGTTGAAAGAACTAAATTCCTTTCGATCGAAATGGACATTATTTGCAAATACACCGGTGACGTCATGCCCTTGACGACAGCATGAACGGTTGGAAAAGCCAGCAGCTGACAATGTCCATCAAAAAAATTTATTTGAAGCTTTCAAACATCAAATGAAACCTATTGCTGACTTTCTCAATGATACAAACAAGCTCTCGAGTCTGTCGGCGAAGCATATAATGTACGATATTACCGCCAAAACAAGATAAGTCACTGATTTTAAAGGTTAAAATATTTCGTCCTGTTCGTCCAATAACGCCATGTTCTTTTTTCGTTGTATCCATGTTAAATATTGTTCCTGTCCTTTTCATGTAGCGGGTATGGATGGGCGGCGGTTCGGAATGAATAAAATGGCTCTGAGGATGCCGATATTCATTCTGAATGTTCCTAAGGCTGTGAATTAATAGCACCTCGCGAAGAAAGCGTCGAATTATCATTATCGGTGATCGTTTCGTTCGGACTTGCATTAATTCACTTTGCATGTTAGGTGTATAGTCATGTTATAACTGGTGTTTTCTGGTGTATTTGATTCTTATTTTTATTCATTTAAAGTCTTATGTTCGTAATCTATCTTGTTTATTCTGATCTAGCTATCATTAACGCCGTCTGCTAAAGGTTATCAGACGTGCAATTGTAAAGGTTAAGGCATTTAATATATTGCGATAGATGTTTCAATTATTGAACGCTCCATACACGATCGATTATGACGTGTATAGCGTTGTTTGGGTCACAGTCGGTAACTAAGAAACGCTACCCTTTGTTACTTGACCGCCAAGCTGAATAGCTGCGTTTTTCTAACCTTCCAATTCAATGGCATGATATAGCCATTTATATATGCATTTTTTGATGGACCAGGGTCAGTCCTAGAACTCTATATGAGAGGGAAATTTATGGAGGTTAGTATTTAACTAGAATTCTCAGAAGGAGAAGAATAATCGTCAAATTTCGTATGAAATATTCAGACTCGCAGTCTCACTGTCGGCAGGTAGCCATGTCTAGCTGCGCGTGCATATAGCTGTGATGTTCTGACGACAATACTGCATTGTATCCTTAAACGGACATTGACACGTAAACCAGCAGTCTACGTTATTGATTAATTTATGCATGACTTATAAGGACTTATGTTCTGTTCCTATTTGAAATGATCATCCTGTGTGTACATGTGATTAAATATTACGGACTCAATCTGAAGGAATTAATTACTTCATTAATGTTGCTGAGTTCAAGTTACATGAACTACTTCTTCATACCATGCTACTGAGTTGTATGAACACCTTCACCCTAATTCGCGTAATACTAAACAAAGCACGATTAACAAGAGATCACTAAAGTAACCATACTCAGTGCATGATCTTCAACCGGCAAATAACTCAGCAACAAAAGTGGCGGCCGAATGCGGGGAACGACAGAAAAAAGAAACAAACTTCTGTTCCTTACGCACATGTTAACCACAAATATTTACGATCAATTTTCGATCACATGATCCAGTCGAAGATGACGCAGTACTCATTATAATGCCTAACAACGTGACGTCACCGAAAGTCGTGTAGGTGATCTGTCGGAGAAACCAAGCCGTTTCTAAGTCTAACCAGGGGAAACATGAGCCATTTGAAGCAAACACATGATATGGACTACAGGAGCAGACAGTCAGGGGCTTTAGCCTAGCTGTTGACGACCTCTAGCACTGATATAAGCAACGGAAAAGATAAGTCTAGGTGTTTAACTGTTGTTATTGCAAACAGTGCTAACTGAGTCCATGCCCTCTGCCTACATCGGCATGTTTTTACCTATGTTTAATGTACTTTTTGTTGTCTTAATGTGTTGTTAATTCGTGGGAGGTAGGGAGGATGAACCGAAATTAGATTCTGTGGCTCTCACGATGCCTGAATTGATTTCGGTCGTTTCTTAGGGCAGTTAAACGATTGCACTTTTGGAAGCCCCATTGAGGTTTGCCATTGGACTATCTGTCCAAATCTGCTGTCGTTTGACGATTTGTGTTAGCTGTACCGTTCCGTAGATAACTGGTGTATTTTATTCGTACTCAGTTAACAATTTTATTCAGTTTTGTATCATGTTCGTTAACTATTTCGTCCAGTCTCCTCTTACTATCATTTATTTGATGATTGTTAAATGGTCGTCCGTTATGAGTCCTGTGATGTCATCATTTTTTGCAGTCATTTTTTTTTTTGTGTACTTTGAATATTAAGTTGACCTCGGGTCAGACCTTGACCCTTCATTTGGCTTGTGACACTTCCGCTTGTTTTATTTAGTTCATAAATTCATTTTTAATTGTGAAAATGTCTTGTTTGCGTCTTAACATTGTTTGTACCCTTTAGTTGCATCATTGTTTTGTTTGTCCTCATGATATATATTAAATACTACATTAATAATATGATATTATATGCAATAATACACTTGTAATTTAATTTAATTAATTTTTTCTGATATTTAAGGTTAATATGGGACATTGCATAATTATGCAGTGATAGTCCAAGAAAGTAGCACTACAATTTATAAGAGATGCCTAGGGCATAATAATAATATAATATATATATTGACCAAATAAAATAATCTTATAGTCTACCTTTGAGGTAATAGACCCATTGTATATTATTTAATATACTTTTCTGGTACTAAGAGAGTGACTTAGTACATTGAACAATATAATTACTAGGAATCATACCCAACATTATTGGATATTAAGATTAATTGTGTGAAGTAATTACATAATAGTTAACAGATATCATAACTATTTATGATATAGTATTATTTAGATACAATATTGTTACAAAATATTGTCTATTAGTTGAACTTAGACATTAGAGTTCAGTACTATTGTGATTATTTATATTGAATATTTCTAAGTTGAGTAAGTATAATAATTACTCTGAAGCTACTATTGACTATTTTAATCAGTAATTATCAATAATTACTTACAGATAAAAGTCAAAATGCTTACTATAGACCATTTCGTTAAAATTGGTAGGGAATATGGTTATAAATCTCAAGAACTTCGTCAGTTTGCTGAGGCAGAACTGGAAAAACATGAAAGAAAAGAAGCAGAGAAAAAAGTTGCATTAAAGAAAGAGGAAGGGGAACAAAAAGCTGCATTAAAGAAAGAGGAAGAGGAACAAAAGGCTGCATTAAAGAAAGAGGAAGCAGAACGTGAGATGAAGCAAATTGACAAGGAAAATAGATTGAGAGAGATTGCTCAACGTGAAAGAGAAGAGCAAAGAGCAATCGCCAGACAGGAAGAAGAGAATAAATTGAAACGAGAGGAAATTATTTTACAACAAGAAATGGAATTGGCGCGTATCAAATTGGAGACAGCAAAATTACAAGCACAAAGTGCTGATGCAAACCAGAATAATAACGCACAAAATGGATCGTCATCCAGCCAAACTAAAACATTTCTACAACTTTAAATTACCCACTCTCAACTTAAACGTGGACGACCTTTCATCGTTCCTGTCACGTTTTGAACAGACTTGCAAAACAAATCATTTGCCTGAAGAGTCATGGGTACTCAAGTTAAATGAATTCTTGGTTGGAGAACCATTGACGGCTTCTCAAAATGCTGACCCATCAATAGCAAATAACTACGGTGCTATTAAGTCCTTGCTTTTACGAAGGTTTCACCTGGACGAGGAACACTGTAGGTTGAAATTTAAGGGAATTTTACCTGAATCTCCAAAAGATTTTGCAGGATTCATTGCGAACATACGCAATACATTTAATAGATGGGTTGAACTGGCAGAAGTCAACAAATCATACGACAAATTAGTTGATTTACTACTACGGGATAAGGTATTATCTTCGGTTAGCCAGCCATTTTTTGCATATCTGCAGGAGCGTAAACCAGGTACTATGGACGAGTTAGAAAAAATTTCTTTAAACTACTGTTCGGCACATCCGAATGCAACCATTTCTAACTCCTCATTAAGAGAACCTCTACCTGTGGCGTCTAATATGGCCTACAATCATAATAACAAACAAAGACATCACAGTGTAGACAGAAGCAGGTTCCAAAGAAATCACAATGTTAACTTTCAGAAGGGACATAATAATGATTTCAACAATAAAAATGAGTTCAACAGAGGTAGATCACGAGATAGAAATTATTCACCTCAAACAAACTACCACAATGGTCAACATAACACTAATTATAATCGATCACATACTCCCAATAATAATAGTAACTGGAATGGTAATAATCATGGCTCGAGACATCGAGATAATAGTTACTATAGAGGACGACGAGATAATTCTAACAATTATACTCGGAATCGATCTCATTCTCGGGGATCATCTCATTACAACCATAATACAGGGGCGGCAGTTACAAATAATACTACCCCTATAGCTCAGGTCCCACTTGACAATAATACAACACAGTCTTCTTCTGCATGTTTTGCTATTAATTATAATGTGGCAAATAGTTGCCAACAATGCAATCTTATTTTTCAGAAGGCGAAAGAAACAGTGCTTAACTGCGGACATATTACACCAGAGGTAGGTCTTGCAGTCAACGATGGAACAGGCCTACTAATTTTTAACAGGGGATTAGTTAATGGATCCGTCGTCTCAGTGCTGAGGGATTCAGGATCCACAACGATTGGTGTACGACAGTCGCTGGTACATCCTAGCTGTGCAACGGGGGAATATGTCCGTTGCATGACTTTTGGGGGAACTATTGAGTTTTACCCCACAGCTATTATTCATGTTAACACACCTTTTTTCACAGGGAACGTAAAAGTATGTATGCTAAAAAAGCCTATAGCTGATCTGATGGTTGGTCGTATACACGGCAGTAAAGATTGTACTCCAGATGAGATTATAGAATGGGAGAAACATAACCTATGCACTGGAAACGCCGTGACGACTAGAGCGCAGACTCAACTCATGGAGAAAGTTGATGATAATAAAATGGATGCAGACAACCAAGAGGAATTTGTAGTCAATTCACCTATTGACAGGGAAACATTTGCAACCAAACAAAAAGAGGATAAATCTTAAAAAAAATTTTTTAAGCTGGTTGATAAAGTTGACAATCTATCCTCAGGTAATAATAACAAACATTGTTTTGTTATTAAAAATGACATATTGATTAGATGTTTTAATGACAAATCACAAATGAAACAACAAGTTATGGTCCCGTATACTTTTAGACGGTACATTCTTCAACATGCACATGACTCACATTGTGCTGGACATATGGGATATACTCGAACACGATCTCGAGTACTGTCTTCATTCTTTTGGCCAGGAGTGTCAAGAGATATTTCGCAGTATGTACGTTCCTGTACTACATGCCAAGAAGTGAAAGCACGTGGAGCTTTTCACACGGCGCCTATTCAGGCTTGCGATATCTCAGTAAGACCGTTTGACAAGATGGCAATAGATATTATTGGTCCATTGCTACCATCGGCCAGAGGACATAGATTCGTCCTTACGTGCATTGATTTGTGCACACGATGGCCAGAAGCTATCCCATTAAAGACCACCACTACCACAGATGTAGCTGATGCACTACATCTCATCTTTTCTAGAATAGGGTTTCCTAGAAAACTTTTATCAGACCATGGGTCACAGTTTATATCTGACACCATGAAGGAAGTCATGAAAACTTGGAACATTGATAGGAATTTAAGTAGTATTTATCATCCTATGAGTAATGGTGCGGTTGAAAGACTTAACCGTACACTTAAACAACTACTACATAAGGTTACTGCTAAGCACCCTCATGACTGGGACAGAGCACTCCCAGCTGTTCTATTTGCTTATCGGGAGGTACCGCATGAACAAACTGGCTTCTCTCCCTTTGAATTAGTTTTTGGTGCTCCCCCAAGAGGTCCTATGGGACTAATAAAAGACTTATTAATTGACGCGGAGATGACTCAGGACACTCAGTCATCTTACGAGTACGTGATTAATCTTCGGAAGAACATTATTGAGTCTTGCCAGTTGGCAACAGCTTCTTCTGAGGCTGCAAAAGCTAAGGCTCGATCTCTACAAAATAGGTCTCGACGATTACGCCAAATATTCCCAGGCGACGAGGCTTATGTGTTACTTCCTCACAATAACAATAAATTATTGATATCTTGGAATGGTCCTTACAAAGTCATTGATAAAATTTCCGACGTTGATTACGTCTTAGATATCAAGGGACACAAAAAGATATTTCATATTAACATGCTCAAGCAATTTCATACACGTCCTGAACACTTACAGTCAATTTTTCATGAACTAGATGACAACACAGTATCTACTTGTTATTATTCTAACTTATCTGTCATCCAGGAAGAAGAATCTTCTTTTCCTGAGGTACAGTTACCGTTACCGGTACCAGTAGTTCAACCTACTGAATCTTGGCGGGATGTAACCATCTCTTCAACGGTTACACCGCAACAGCGTCTACAGATTGCTAATCTATTACAATCTTATCCAGATGTATTGACCGACGTCCCGGGTCGCACATCGGCTATCAGTCATGACATTACTCTCAATGATGATACACCTATTCGTGTACATCCCTATTCTGTTCCTTTACATTTCCTTGCTAAAACTACTAAGGAACTTGAACAGATGTTGTCTCTGGGAATCATTGAGACTAGTAATTCGCCATTCTCTTCTCCATTAGTGATTGTCCGGAAGAAGGACAATAACATCAGACTATGTGTTGATTATAGAAAATTAAATGCTAAGACTATAGTTGACAGCGAACCACATCCACTTATCGACGACTTACTGCCACGTCTATCCAACGCAACTATATTTAGTAAGATAGACTTAACTAAAGGTTATTGGCAGATACCACTGACCGAAAAGGCTAAGTACTACACCGCATTTTCCACTCCACAAGGTCTATACCAGTGGAATGTGATGCCTTTTGGGCTTGTTAATGCGCCAGCTACCTTCATTCGCCTGATGCGACAAATTTTATCAGGTAGACCAGACGTTATTACATATATTGACGACATATGCTTGTTTAGTTCGTCGTTTGAGGAACATGTTTCGGGACTTAGATATGTTTTCGACACTCTAAGGAATTATCATCTAACTGCTAAACCTACAAAGGTTCAAATCGCGTGTAATGAGATAACCTTTTTGGGACATATCATTGGATCGGGATATATCCGAACGTTACCTAGTACAGTCTCCAAAATTCTAAACATAGCAGTTCCTCAGACGAAGAAACAGGTCAGGAGTTTGTTAGGACTTGTTCAATATTACAGTAGATTCATACCAAACTTGTCATCCATCACGGCTGTATTGTCTTCATTGTTAAAAAAAGACATGCCGGTGAAGGTGACATGGACTGGTACATGCAATGAAACTTTCAACAAAATTATAAATTTGTTCTCGCATGAACCAATTTTAAGACTTCCCGATGCTTCCAAAAGATTTTTCTTACGAACAGATGCTAGTAACTACGGCATTGGTGCATGCCTGCTCCAGAACCATGATGGCATTCTACATCCTACCTTATATATATCAAGAAAGCTAAAGCCGGCAGAAACAAAGTATTCCACAGTGGACAAGGAACTTTTATCAGTGATATGGGCAATAACTAAACTTGAAAAGTTCTTGCTTGGTGCTCCCTTCACCATACAGACGGACCAACGTGCTGTAGCATCTTTGCGTCGATCTAACCATAAGAGCCAAAAACTCGCCAGATATGCAATCATCCTACAGCCATTTGAATTCTCCATTGAACATATTCCTGGCACTGAAAACATTGTGGCGGATGCGTTGTCACGTAATCCTATTGACGACGAATAATCAACATTAACATTCCTAAAACATATCAACTATAAGGGAACTAACCTTGCCTTCAATTTAAACTTTATAAACACTATATGCATCACAGAATTGAACTAAAAGACAATCAAGGTATACATATTGACATTGAAACTTCGTCTAACGTCCATACACGATATATGAATATTCGTTGAACAATCATGGAACAATATCTGACGACAAGTCGAACTTATTATCCTATGTGCACTTAATTCTTGGATGCTGGGATAAATGACATTTCTTTCCAACGTAAACGTTTGAACATTTTTGCCTAAAAGAATTCATCAGGATCAAGACTACGGATGGATCATCATATCCTATACTAATTAATTAGTTAACTTAACTTCTTAATTGAATTATTATCAATAAAATGAAATGTGAGAAAAAAATGAAATGAAAGAACAAAAAAAAGAGAACGAAATATAAAAAGAAGAAATTATGAAAAGAGAAAATAAATCTCACACAAGTATTAGATTAATATTTTTTTTTAATGTACCTATACATTATTTAGTTAGTTAAATTAGATAGTTATTATTCACTAACACTTAACACACACAATTAAGTTAAACTTATATTCGAATTTCTTTCTATTTCTTCTCACTTATTTTGTTTTTTCCTTCTCTCATAACATCGCGTTACATTAGAATCTTAATAATTTATCTCTTAATTTAATTAATTAATTTAATTTTAATTAGTCAAATTAATTCCTATATGACATACTAATACGACAGACCTTACTTTAATTTAATTCTATCATTCACTGTTAACATTGGACATTTTATTTAGTTGATATAATAATATGTATAATATTGATATATAATGTGATTAATGTTAGATGACTATGACAAATAGTTAGTTGACATGACCGCAACACGGTTCTACTCAGAACATCGTCGGCCATATGTCACAATTGTGTTAAATTTTTTTGAAAAATTGTTAAGTCGGATAGATCTTGAAAAAAAAATCTATCGATTTTTTTTCCCCCGGTGTACAGGGAATTGTTACGGTATATGATATTAACGCCGTCTGCTAAAGGTTATCAGACGTGCAATTGTAAAGGTTAAGGCATTTAATATATTGCGATAGATGTTTCAATTATTGAACGCTCCATACACGATCGATTATGACGTGTATAGCGTTGTTTGGGTCACAGTCGGTAACTAAGAAACGCTACCCTTTGTTACTTGACCGCCAAGCTGAATAGCTGCGTTTTTTTCTAACCTTCCAATTCAATGGCATGATATAGCCATTTATATATGCATTTTTTGATGGACCAGGGTCAGTCCTAGAACTCTATATGAGAGGGAAATTTATGGAGGTTAGTATTTAACTAGAATTCTCAGAAGGAGAAGAATAATCGTCAAATTTCGTATGAAATATTCAGACTCGCAGTCTCACTGTCGGCAGGTAGCCATGTCTAGCTGCGCGTGCATATAGCTGTGATGTTCTGACGACAATACTGCATTGTATCCTTAAACGGACATTGACACGTAAACCAGCAGTCTACGTTATTGATTAATTTATGCATGACTTATAAGGACTTATGTTCTGTTCCTATTTGAAATGATCATCCTGTGTGTACATGTGATTAAATATTACGGACTCAATCTGAAGGAATTAATTACTTCATTAATGTTGCTGAGTTCAAGTTACATGAACTACTTCTTCATACCATGCTACTGAGTTGTATGAACACCTTCACCCTAATTCGCGTAATACTAAACAAAGCACGATTAACAAGAGATCACTAAAGTAACCATACTCAGTGCATGATCTTCAACCGGCAAATAACTCAGCAACAGTATGGTAATACTGTTTCGTAATCCTTGGTTAACCCATTGTATTGTTTGTATTCATTTCATCCTTCTATAATTTAATATTAATGCTATAATTTCTTCATTAATAATAGTGTAGATGAATATGATTAAATTTTTATCAGCTTTGATGAGGAATTAGGGACTTTGCACATATTTGCAGTAGTGGTCCTAGAAATGGGCAATGCACTTTATGCCTCATGATTATGGCATAATATATAATGATTAATTATTAAAACTTTATAACATATTAATACATATTTAATATAAATTAGTACACTTTCTCAGTACTATATTGTGAACTTAGTGACAATTAAGACTAATTATTTAGGGATAATACACATAATTATTAAATATTAATATTAAGTGCTTGATATAATTTCAGCATCTTATATAACTAATTATCATAACTATTTATGATAGATATCAGTGAGTATATATATAATATTTTTACAAAATATTATAGATTGTGGAACTTATACATAACAATACAGGAATATTACAATTTCTTGTATTAATTATTCATTCGTTGAGTAATTATAATTATCGACATAGATTATATTGTTGGTTACAATATATAAGTAATTAAATACTTAAATAATTAAACTCCAAGAATGCTTACCTTGGATCATTTCATTAAAATTGGAAAAGATTGTAATAAAAAGGGAGAGGCACTCCTTGAATTTGCTGAACAACAACTTGCGAACCATGAGGCAAAAGAGGCTGAAAAGAAAGCCATTGCTAAAGCAGAGATGAAAGAACTTGAAAGAAAACAAGCGGAAAAGAAAGCAGAATTAAGACAAGAAGAAGAAAGAAAGGTGGCAAGAGATGAAATCCTACGGATTGAAGAAGAGAATAAATTGAAACGACAAGAAATCATATTGCAGCAAGAAATGGAATTGCAACGGCTTAAATTGGAAACAGCAAAACTTAATTCGCAGGGTGCTGCAGCAAGCCAAAATGATAATGCTCAATCGGGATCTTCTTCCAACCGACTTAAGGGCAATTATTACTTTAAATTACCACCATTCAAATTACACGTGGACGACCTTTCATCGTGGCTGGCGCGCTTTGAGGATATATGTAAGGTCAATAACCTTGACAAAACTGCATGGGCACTTAAACTTAAGGAATTTCTGGATGGCGAACCTGCAAGTGCAGCACAAAACATTGATCCTACATTAGCCACAGATTATGAGGCCATTAAGACGTTGTTATTACGTCGTTTCCACTTGAACGAAGAGGCATGTAGATTACGTTTCAAAAGTTTGTTGCCAGATAACAATAAAGATTTCACAGGTTTTATTGCTAACATACGCAATACTTTTAACAGATGGGTTGAACTGGCAGGTGTCAACAAATCTTACGACAAATTAGTCGATTTATTATTGAGGGATAAAGTATTATCTTCTGTCAGCTCACCATTCTTTGCTTATCTGCAAGAAAGAAAACCAGAAACTATTGAGGATTTAGAAAAAATTTCTTTAAATGACTGCACAGCACATCCGAATGCTAATATTTCTGGCTCGTTGATAAGAGAACCTCTTCCTGTAGCCTCCAATAAGGCATATCATAATCATAACAAACCTAGAACACACAGTGTGGACAGAGGTAGGTTCAAAGGAAACTATGACATTAATTTTCATAAGGGACAGAATAACTTTAACAATAACTTTAATAGAGGAAGACAACAAACCAGGAATTATTCACCTCAGTCAAGATACAACAGTAATCCACGTAACTCAAGTTATAATCGGTCATATCAATATAATAATGGTAACATTTGGAAGAATAGCGATAATTATAACTCGAGACATCGAGATAACAATTATAATAGACGACAACGAGATAATTCAACTAATTATTCTCGTAATCGTTCTCATTCTCGTGGATCTTCACATTATAACCATAATACCGGGGCAGCAGTTACAAATGATATCACCCCTAAGGTTCAGGTTCCACCTAACGATAATACAATGAATTCTTCTGCTGCATGCTTTGCTATTAATTATAACGTGGCGAATAGTTGCCCACAATGCAATCTTATTTTTCAGAAGGCAAAGGAGACAGTGCTAAACTGCGGACACATTCCACCAGAAGTAGGTCTTGCAGCCAATGATGGAACAGGCTCTCTGATTTTTAACAGAGGGATAGTAAACGGTTCTATAGTTTCTGTATTGAGAGACTCGGGGTCCACAACCATTGGAGTGCGACAGTCGCTAGTACATCCTAGCTGTGCAACGGGGGAATATGTCCGTTGCATGACTTTTGGGGGTACTATTGAGTTTTACCCCACAGCTATTATCCATGTTAACACACCTTTTTTCACAGGTAACGTGAAGGTATGCATGCTGAAAAAGCCAATAGCAGACCTTATGGTGGGTCGCATACACGGCAGCAAGGATTGTTCACCAGAAGATATTATTGAATGGGAGAGACACAATCTATGCACTGGAAACGCCGTGACAACTAGAGCTCAGACTATGCTCATGGAGAGTGTCAATGATAATAAGATGGATGCAGAAAAACAGGAGGATATTGAGGTCAATTCACCTATTGACAGGGAATCATTTGCTAACAAACAAAAAAATGACAAATCTCTAAATAAAATTTTTTAACCTAGTTAATAAGGTTGATAATTTAACTTCAGGTAATAAGAACAAACATTGGTTTATTATGAAAAATGATATACTAATTAGATGTTTTAGTGATAAATCACTGGTAATACAACAAGTGATGGTACCGGCTGCTTTTAGACGGTACATTCTTCAACACGCGCATGACTCGCAGTGTGCAGGACATATGGGATATACTCGAACACGATCTCGAGTATTATCTTCATTCTTTTGGCCAGGAGTGTCACGTGATATTTCGCAGTATGTACGTTCTTGTACTACGTGCCAGGAAGTGAAAGCACGTGGAGCTTTTCACACGGCGCCTATTCAGGCTTGCGATATCTCAGTACGACCTTTTGACAAGATGGCCATAGACATAATTGGTCCACTTCTACCATCTGCGAGAGGACATAGATTTGTTCTCACGTGCATTGATTTATGCACACGATGGCCAGAAGCCATTCCATTGAAGACAACCACTACCACAGATGTAGCTGATGCATTACATCTAATTTTCTCTAGAATAGGGTTTCCTAGAAAATTATTATCTGACCATGGGTCGCAGTTTATATCCGATACCGTGAAGGAGGTAATGAAAACCTGGAACATTGATAGGAATTTGAGTAGTATTTATCATCCCATGAGTAACGGTGCAGTTGAAAGACTTAACCGTACGCTTAAGCAACTTTTACATAAGGTTACTGTTAAACACCCTCAGGACTGGGACAGAGCACTCCCAGCTGTCTTATGTGCTTACCGAGAGGTGCCACATGAACAAACTGGCTTTTCTCCCTTTGAGTTAGTTTTTGGTGCCCCTCCGAGAGGTCCTATGGGACTGATAAAAGATTTATTAATTGATGCAGAGATGACTCAGGACACTCAGTCATCTTATGAGTATGTGATTAATCTTCGAAATAATATTATTGAGTCTTGCCAATTGGCAACAGCTTCTTCTGAGGCTGCAAAAGCTAAGGCTCGATCTATACAAAACCGATCTAGACGATTACGTCAATTATTCCCGGGCGATGAGGCTTATGTATTACTCCCTCACAATAACAATAAGTTATTGATCTCATGGACTGGTCCTTATAAGGTTACTGATAAAATTTCAGACGTTGATTACGTCTTAGATATCAAGGGACACAGAAAGATATTCCATATTAATATGCTCAAGCAATTTCATACACGTCCTATACACTTACAGTCAATTTTTCATGAATTAGATGACAATACTGTATCTACTTGTCATTATTCTAATCTATCTGTTATACAGGAGGAAGAATCTTCTTTTCCTAAAGTGCAGATGCCTTTACCTGTACTTACTGTCCAATCTACTGAATCTTGGCGTGATGTGACCATTTCTTCTACGGTTACACCGCAACAGCATCAACGCGTTGCTGATCTTCTACAATCTTTCCCAGATGTGTTAACGGATGTACCGGGTTGCACATCTGTAATTAGTCACGATATTATTCTTAACGATGATACACCAATTCGTGTTCATCCTTATTCTGTACCTCTACATTTTCTGAGTAAGACATCTCAGGAACTCGAACAGATGATATCATTAGGTATTATTGAGACTAGTACATCTCCATTTTCTTCTCCTTTAGTCATTGTCCGGAAAAAGGACAACAACATACGTTTATGTGTTGACTATAGGAAACTTAATGCGCAGACAGTACCGGATAGCGAACCACATCCTATCCTTGACGATTTACTTCCTCGTCTATCCAATGCTACACCTTTCACTAAAATTGACTTAACCAAAGGTTATTGGCAGATTCCACTAACCGAAAGAGCCAAATACTAACAGCATTCTCAACTCCACAGGGTCTTTACCAGTGGAACGTGATGCCTTTTGGGCTAATGAATGCTCCAGCTACCTTTATTCGCATGATGCGAAAAATTTTAGCAGGTAGATCAGATATAATTACCTATATTGACGACATATGTTTGTTTAGTTCATCATTTGAGGAACATTTTTTGGGTCTTAAATCAGTTTTGGAAATATTGCGGGATAACCATTTAACCGCTAAACCAACTAAAATTCAAATAGCGTGTAATGAGCTAACATTCCTGGGGCACATTATTGGATCGGGACGTATCCAAACAATTCCCAGTACGGTTTCTAAAATATTAAATTTATCTGTTCCTCAAACGAAGAAACAGGTTAGGAGTCTGTTAGGTTTAATCCAATACTATAGCAGATTTGTACCTCACCTATCATCCATCACGGCTGTCCTGTCTTCGTTACTAAAGAAGAACATGCCTTTAAGGATAAATTGGACCGACGAATGTGACAAAACTTTTCGCAATATCTTAAAAATATTTTCATGCCCACCTGTTTTAAGATTACCAGATGCTTCTAAAAAGTTTGTTCTACTTACAGATGCGAGTAATTACGGACTCGGGGCGTGTCTACTGCAATATCATGAAGATGTCCTTCACCCTGTACTGTATATCTCACGCAAACTGAAACCTCCGGAGACCAAATATTCCACTGTGGACCGAGAATTGCTCTCCGTAATCTGGGCAATTACCAAGTTGGAAAAGTTTTTGCTGGGATCTCCATTCCTGATCCAGACTGATCAGAAATCAGTGGCAGCATTACGTCGCTCAAATCATAAAAGTGCTAAACTTGCACGATTTGCTATTACGTTGCAACCCTACGAGTTCGAGATACAGTCGATACCTGGAACTAAAAACGTCATAGCCGACACGTTGTCCAGACATCCTACGGATTCTGAATGAATATTACAATTTCAAGAAAATTTTCTGACTAGTCAAGCATTACATTTGCAATAAACGTTATTGATATCAAGTCAGAATATACAACAATTCAGTTGGACTTCCTACCTAAATAAGGACATTTCGAAATAAACTATTGCGATCAAAATATCAAGTTTTACGGAGCGTTTGAAAATTTGAACTTCAATTCCACTTTGAGTATCACTCATTTCGATTGAAAACTATTAAAAAGGAACAATCTCTGATGTAGAAAGGACAGATACGTTGATGACTTAGTCAATTTACTTTCAAAGTTTAATAAAGGAACTAACGATGAATGGATAATCAAATCATAATTTGATAATATGAACCTTGTGTCTTAATGAACTTTCATACAAGTCAACAGGATATAACAACGATTGGATCTTCATGTCCGATATTGTTAAATTTTTTAGTTATTAAATTAATATATAATATATAATAAAGTCAAAGTGTGATGAAATAAAAAAATAAGATATACTAAGAAAAGATGAAACAAAAGAATATCACACCAATTAAACCTTTTAATTAGTGTAATTATTAAGGTAATAGATATTACATTATGACATTTCATGTATATAGTTAAATGGTATGAATTTTTTCTGCTCTTTTCTTCTGATTGCGTTAATTTAATTAGGTATCTATCCTTACACCTCATTTTCACACGCATGCTAATTTAATGTATACTTTAATATTTGGTTTCAATTGTCCGTACTTCTCAATTTTTATTTCTTTTACTCTCTTATTCTATTTCTCATTTTCTTCAATTAGATATTAATTAGTTAGTACCATACGTACATACTATAATCAATTATTTTAATTTTAGTTAGTTAGAATAATTTTAATAACACCTCACATTATTAGTTAGTCTATACATACAACAAATTAATTAGTTAATTAGTTAGTGACAGTGACATTTCCTTGTTTAATATAAGGTATATGTATGATATGACGTTGATTTTATTATAATATATTACTGACTTGACCGCGACACTGTTCTAGATAGAACATCGTAGGTCATACGTCGGGTTTTGTTAAATTTTTGTTAATTTGATTAATATTGTTCAAAAAAAATATATTTAATAGATTTTTTTTGCCCCCGTCTGACAGGAAATCTGTTACGGTGTTATTTTAAATGACGGCGTCTGCTGGGGTTTACCCATGCGCAACGTTTAAGGGTCATTAATATTTATAGAATATGTCGATATTTTACGGTATAGTGAACGCGAAATATATGCGGAGATTATGACGCATTCGCGTTGGGAAGGTCACGCCGGGTGACTTGGTTACAGTGCCTTTGTTACGCTATCCGTCAAGCAAGAAGGTCGTGTCTTGTATTTCTTCCAAGGAAATAAGGCTGAGTATATAGCCTATATTATATAGATGAATCGATGTAGACTTCAGGGTCAGTTCGGAAATTAATCTAAGTATGAGATTAATTAAATTAAACTAGATAATGGAAGGAGAATCGTATTATGATTCAAATTGTAGATGTCAAGAACTCATGTGCTCATTTCTGGCTGTTGACTACAACAGCGCACGTATATAGCCACGATGTTCATCTGACATATTGTTTTGACACGGACGGACATGAATACTATGCATGTAATTCCTAATGAACTATGTATGAACTATATATGAACGTGTACCTACGTGAATGTCTTATGTGTGAACTGTAAATAAATTCATGGACTCTGAATTGAGGACTTTATCACATCGATACGTTACAGCTATTTTCTGCATTTGCCAATGTTGATGATTATGCAAATGAAGAACTCTTCTGATAGGAAAAATATGTATCTATAATGATGAGCTCCGAAGGGAACGAATGTATTCTTGGACATTCAACAAATGATTAATCAATATAACGTTGACCTTTACTCCAAGATAATAACCGGACGAAGCACGCATTCGCGATTGAACAAAATACATAACCAGCTCTAAACCAGCTCGGCCTTATCTATCCCCGTCCTTTATCACACATCCATTAAATGTTCTCCCAAAATAGATTACAACGATAAACAGTAATAATATTAACTAGTCTAGTAACATAAATATGTACACACCTTGCATTTATTATGTAATATTCATGCATTTCTTTCATAATTCCTTTCATATGTTCTGGCCAAAATAAAACCTTGGTTCAGAACAAATAAATGTAAGAAAATTACTATCCAATTTTTACACACTTGAGTTAGTTCAGTGTATTATAACATTTATTAATATTATTAGACTTAGTAAATATCTGTGTGTGTGTATGTAACCTACCACAACACATTACATATCATTACCCTAGACATTTAACGTAGCCACATTCATTAGTAAAAAAAGATAGGTGTGAGGTCGTAGTGGTAGCACGAAGGGCCTTCTGACAATTCACAGTTACATTTTATCTCAGGAGCCTTCACAGCTGACCTCATGCATCACACTTAGTAATATCACCATCATACAATACCATCAATCCACTACACTGCTTAAAAAAACAAAGCATCACAGTGTAAGCGGACAGGAGACATATTAAGAAAACCAGTTTATAGCCTTACAAAACAGTCTCTGTTTTGGAAACACCATGGAAAGTGAAATACAAGGAAGCCTAAATAAACAGAACACAAGGAGAAGAGAAAGACAGGCTAAGACATGCTAAGACAGGCTAAGACAGGCTAAGACATGCTAAGACTGGCTAAGACATGCTAAGACATGCTAAGACAGGCTAAGACAGGCTAAGACAGGCTAAGACATGCTAAGACATGCTAAGACATGCTAAGACATGCTAAGACATGCTAAGTCAGGCTAAGACATGCTAAGACAGACTCAGACATGCTAAGACATGCTAAGACATGCTAAGAGAGGCTAAGACATGCTAAGACATGCTAAGACATGCTAATACAGGCTAAGAAATGCTAAGACAGGCTAAGACAAAGACATGCTGAGACAGGCTAAGACAGGCTAAGACATGCTAAGACAGGCTAAAACATGCTAAGACATGTTAAGACATGCCAAGAGATGCTAAGACAGGCTAAGACATGCTAAGACAGGCTAAGACAGGCTAAGACAGGCTAAGAAATGCTAAGTCAGGCTAAGACAGGCTAAGACATGCTAAGACATGCTAAGACAGGCTAAAACATGCTAAGACATGTTAAGACATGCCAAGAGATGCTAAGACAGGCTAAGACATGCTAAGACAGGCTAAGACATGCTAAGACAGGCTAAGACAGGCTAAGACAGGCTAAGACAGGCTAAGACATGCTAAGACATGCGTGCGTACAAGGCAACTAATATGAGGTTGTGCATGGGGGCTGGCAACCTCATGATGTTAAAACAAGTTGCCACAGAAACCACTTCTGCAAGATCACGTGAACACTCGGTACAGGTTCCCTACAAGGGAACCAGCTGCTGTGATGGTTCCATGCGTTATCAGGAACAAAAAAAAAAAAGAAGAAGGAAAATGAAGAAGATGATAAAAATTATTATTTTAATTTTGTTATTAATTTTTAAAATGTTGGCGTACTCATGTGTCCCCTTTCCAAAATGACTTTTATTTTGAAAATTCTAACAAGATGTTGAGTGCAAGCATATTAAAACAAGTTAACTTGGAAATCAACTTGCCCCTTCATGTATTTTTGTCAGACGTATTTTTCAAAATTTTGCCGGCTCTTAAGATAATGCGTCTATTAGAAATGTCGCAGATTAGAGTAATAACAACTGTGAGCAAATATTTTTAACCTCGTGCACAAAGCGAGGATAAACTACGGGGCCCTTGTTCCAGAAATTATCGACAATTTAATATTTCTGCAAGTTTAAAGAATTTCTCGTCCAGAGTTCGTCATAGAAGGCTCTTTTTTGCCTGATTGCTGGCTATTACTGACCTGGAGACATTGATGGCCTAAGAAGTCAACTTGGTGATTTAATAAGCACGTACAACACTCATGCGATGGATATAATAATAATGATAATCATTTACGAGCTAACTTTAGCGATGAAGCAGTATAATCTAGAACAATTTCAAGTTGACTTCTGAAAAAAAACGAAGAACCCTCCTTAGAGTGTAGATGAGAATCTCTTCTTCTTCTTCTTTGATCCATAACCGCCAACCGTCAAAGCAGTCAGCGGCCATCACGCCTGGTGGCGTCCTGTAGGGCAGCAACAAATTGATTCCACCTTGCTCGGTCGGCGGCCATCCTTCGTACAGTGCCCCAACTCTGGTTCATTCTTTGCATCTCGGCTACCACAGTTCTCCGCCAAGTTGTTTTTAGTCGGCCTCTCTTTCGCTTTCCCTCGTGGGTCCATAGCATAGCTGTTCTTGTGATGGTATCAGGGTCCCTTCTGAGGACGTGGCCAACCCAGCTCCAGCGTCTGCCAGCTATGATGGTGTGCATGTCCTCCTGGTTACTCCGAATAAGTAGTTCTTGGTTGCTAATGGTGTTTGGCCAAAAGATTCGGAGAATTTTCCTTAGGCAGATTGTAAAGGAGAATAAGAGGCTGAAACACTTGATTGGCGGGGGGACCCTTTCTGAAGATCAGATTGCCTCCTGTTGTATCGCTCTGTATAGAGTTTCCTATCATAGAATAAATATTAAGGTCACACGTTATATCAGCAGTAGGCAATTCAGGAGTTGTGGAGATCTACTTTAGAAATTATGAGCTTTCTAAAGATTTACTGTGACAAAAAATCATGTCTGTTTTTGGGCGTCAGATTCTTCAGAATTTTTAATAGGCGCGGCCTATATGTAATTTGTTTTTTTGCCAGACGATCTGCTTCCCATAATTCCATCGACAGGTTTGGTTTTGGATTTTTAAGGACTATCTTCATTGCACATGGACAACTCCATAAGTGCTCCGATCTCCTGCCTTAGAGATCACACAAGGAAGATCTTAGCACAGCGCACAAACTCCGTAGCACCGGCGAGAATCCCAATGTGTGTATATAGGAATCAAACATTCTACAAATATGTTTGTGGTGGGTAGGTTTCTAATTTTTATATTTTGCCAGGACAGCGGCCTTACGGCCTACTCTTAACGATTCCCAAGTGCCGTGGGATTTTTAACGTGCGCAACTTGCACAAGGGACCTCCTATCTTGTCGACCTTATACGATAAGACTAGGCATCTGATCTCACTACCCAGGAGACGGGTGGGGGGGGGGGGGGGGAGGAGTATGACATCATTATGACTACTGGTTCTGAAAAAAAAATCATAAATTATATTCCCTCTACTGGGAATTGAACCCGGTACCTTTATAATTCGAAGCAGACGCCATATCTGTTAGCCACTCCAACCCCATCAACAGAGCATTGGGAAAATTCAAACTAAATGATACTTTATCGAATTTTCACTCCCCTTCAAAGAAAAGATCGCATTTCATTTCTCATGTCATTCAAGAATAAAGTGAATTCTCATACGCTAGATTGTGGGTTTTATCTGCTAAGCGAAACAACTACCTTTAATGTTGTGTATGAGACTGACAATCTCACCAAGTACAACAAATTATCACAAAAACCATTACTGTAGAAACACGTGACTGCTTGGTGCAGGCTTCCTGCCTTGGTAGCTCTATGATCCGTAAAGAGAGCAATGGAAAATGATGATTATGATGATAATGATAATGATGATGTTGATGGTGATAATGATGATGATAATTATAAATATGCGGATGATTATGAAGATAATGATGATGATAATGATAATTATGATGATAATAATGATGATGATAAACATGATAAAGATGCTGATGATTATGATGATTATGATGATAATGATGATGATGGTAATGATGATAATGATGATGATGATGATTATGATGATGATGATGATGATGATGATGATGATGATGATGATGATGATGATGATGACGATGATTATAATGATGATGATAATGATGATGATGATGACTATAATGATGATGATGATGATGATGATGATGATGATGATGATGATGATGATTATGATGATGATGATGATGATGATGATGATGATGATGATGATGATGATGATGATGATGATGATGATGATGATGATGATGATGATGATGATGATGATGATAATAAAGAGGATAATGATGATGAAAAGTAGAAAAAGTAAATCACAAAGCAATAAGAACGTCATTGGTCGTACTGGACGACACGGTTGTGGAGTCGGTCAAAACAATTTCTCCAATTCCTAAAAGTTTTAGAAGTTCTACTCCGACCCCCGACTCCGACTAGTTTTCTTTTTACTAATCATATGACTTAAATTTCGGAGTTGAAGTCTGGACATTTTTACCAACTAAACTAAAAAACCGAAAGGAGTCTGTGTTGCTGACTAACCTTCTTTCTTCTAGGAGAACTTCCAGATTTGGCACCTGGAATGTTCGGACATTAAACGAACAAGGGAAAGTGGCGCAAGTAGCAGCGGAAATGAGGGAATACAAAATCGAGGTTCTGGGAATGTGTGAAACAAAGTGGAAGGGGGTAGACAGGAAGAAACTCATCACAGGTGAATTGGTGCTGTCCTCAGGACATGAAGACGAAAGTTCACACCACAGTGAAGGGGTAGCTCTTATGTTATCTAAAGAAGCACAGAAAGCACTAATTGAATGGGAAGCTGTTGGACCCAGAATAATAACAGCTTCTTTCAAAACAGCTAAAAAGAAAATTCATGTAAATGTCATCCAATGTTATGCACCAACTAGTGACAAAGAAGAGTCTGTGAAAGAAGCATTTTATACTAAACTACAGGAAATTATGGATAAAGTAAAAAGAAGAGACATCACAATTTTGATGGGTGACATGAATGCAAAGATAGGTACAGTCAACACTGGATTCGAAGAAGTCATGGGAAAACATGGGCTAGGAGTAATGAATGAAAATGGAGAGCTATTCGCAAACTTCTGTGCTTCATATCAACTGGCTATAGGAGGAAGCATGTTTCCACATAAGAGAATACACAAGGCAACATGGATATCACCAGACCATAGAACAGAAAATCAGATTGATCATATATGCATAAACAAGAAGTTTAGATCATCATTGCAGGAGGTAAAGGTATATAGAGGAGCAGATGTGGCATCAGATCACCATCTTCTGATAGCCAAAGTAAAAATGAAACTCAAGAGATATGCAACAATGCAAAATTATAGACAACAGTTTAATGTAGGACAGCTAAGAAATCAAGAAACAAGAGACAAATTTGCGGTCACAGTATCCAACAAATTCCAAGTGCTCCAACAGCTGGAAGATGTAGAGAATACAGAAGACTATTGGCAGCAGGTCAAAACAGTATGGAAGGAGACATGTGAAGAAATACTGGGGAAAAGGGAAAGACAACAAAAAGCATGGATAACAACAGAAACCATCAATAAGATAAAAGACAGAAAAAAAACAAGAAAGCAGAGTTAAACACAAGCAAAACTAGAAGCTCCAAAGCCAAGGCTCAAGAAGTGTACACAGAAGCAAACAAAGAAGTAAAAAGAAGTATCAAAAGAGACAAGAGGAAGTATATTGAGGAGTTGGCAAGAGAGGCAGAAGATGCTGCAGCCAAAGGAAATATGAGAGAACTGTATAGCAGCACAAAGAAGCTAACAGGGAAATACAAGCAAACAAGTTGCCTCATAAAAGACAAGAATGGGAAACTGCTCAGCAATATACAAGAGCAAATGAAGAGGTGGACAGAATATTTTGGGGACCTTCTCAATAGACCAGCTCCACAAAACCCGCCGGACATCCAGCCAGCAGAAGAAGAGCTACAAATTAACGGTGAAAGACCAACGAAGGAAGAAATAAAGAAAGCCATAAAGCTTCTAAGAGAGGGAAAAGCGTCTGGACCTGATGGCATTCCAGCAGAGGCCATCAAAGCAGATATCGACACGGCTACAGAGATGTTATATACATTACTTGGTAAAGTCTGGGAAAAGGAAGAGATACCAGCAGAATGGAAGGAAGGATATCTGGTTAAGTTGCCTAAGAAGGGAAATTTACAAGAGTGCACAAATTATAGAGGAATAATGTTACTATCAGTGCCAGGAAAAGTATTAAACAGGATTATCCTTGAGAGATTAAAAGAGTCCATAGACAAGAAAACTGAGAGATGAACAAGCAGGTTTTCGACAAAACAGATCATGTACAGACCAGATAGCCACTTTGAGAATAATAGTTGAACAAAGTCTGGAATGGAATTCACCACTATACATCGGATTTGTGGACTACGAAAAGGCATTTGACAGTGTAGACAGAGAATCACTTTGGAAATTGATGAGGCATTATGGAGTTCCCCTGAAGATCATTAATTTAATAAAGAAAACATATGAAGACATGACATGCAGAGTTCTTCACGAAGGACAGCTTACAGAACCGTTTGGGATAAGAACAGGAGTGCGACAGGGATGCCTCTTGTCTCCATTTCTTTTCTTGCTGGCAATAGATTGGGTTATGAGATCATCGACAACACACAACAGAAATGGAATCCAGTGGACTCTGACTAAGCAGTTGGATGATCTGGATTTTGCTGATGACTTGGCTCTTCTGTCCCATAACCGTAATCAGATGCAGGACAAATTGAAAACACTCGATGAGAGGTCACGGCAATTGGGTCTGAAAATACACAGGGAAAAGACAAAAATAATGAGAATAAATGCAGGTAATGATAACAGGGTTGAACTTGAAGAAACACCAATACAAGATGTAGAATCGTACACATATCTTGGCAGGAATATAGACAAAGTTGGAGGGACAGACAGTGATATCAAACTAAGAATACAAAAAGGAAGAGGAGCTTTCATTGCATTGGGAAATATATGGAGATCAAGAGAAATCGGATCCAACACGAAAATAAGAATCTTCAACTCAAATGTGAAGTCAGTCCTATTGTATGGCTCTGAGACATGGACAACAACAAAGACAACAACCAAAAAGCTACAGACTTTCATAAATGGGTGCTTGCGTAGAATAGAGGGATTAAAATGGTATGACAAGGTTACCAACGTGGAACTGATGACAAGAACTAGACAAGTGCCAGTGGAACAAGAGATGAGAAGAAGACGATGGCGATGGATAGGACACACACTGAGAAAACCTGTTGATAGCATTACAAGGCAGTCCTTGTTCTGGAACCCCCAGGGCAAGAGAGGCAGAGGAAGACCAAGAAGTACATGGAGAAGAGAGTTGGAAACAGAGGTGAAAATGATGAGGAGAACATGGACAGAACTTGAGATGATGGCACGGGAATGGAGGACTTGGCATGTGTTTGTTGAAGGCCTATGCTCCTTTGGGAGTGGAGGGTTATGAATGAATGAAACTAAAAAACCACCGACTCCACGACTCCCGACGCCACAGCCCTGCTGATATGAAACTTGGAAAGCCTGTTAGCTTGTGGAAATCTCAATGGCAAGGGAAGTAAATAAACAAGGGGGGAAATGCTGTAAAGCTGGTAAGGGAAGTAATGCACAAATTAAAAAAAAGAAATGGTGCGAAATTAGTTTTGCAAATTGACAGTACACTGGAAACAAGACGTTTCAGAGTTCACCCTTCGTCAGCCACAGTTACAAACAGGCGACAAAGACAAGAAATATAGATAGGTCTAGAGACAAAGACAACTGACACCGTAACCACGTAGACAAAATGATGAAACAATGGAACAAAGAAATGATGTTGTAGAGAAAGATGAAAAAATGCGAGAGAGAGGCTCGCTTCTGACATAAATTACGACGGAACACAATTTTGTAAACTCCATCGTCATAGTCTAATTTTATCCGGAGTAGTTAACAACCCACTCGTGAATGAATTATATTAATGTTATAATGATAGCTAAATTATCGTATAATTAGTGTAACCTTTAACTTGTTTAAATTGTTTTGTTTTTTTAATTACATATTTCAGTTTTTAAGTATAATGTAATACACATCTTAAGAAACAATATAAAGATAAAATAAACTGTACTATTGATTAAAATGAGATTCTATAAAAAAAAATAAACCAGTAACAATGCATCACCATCGCGACAACATTTCAATGAGACCAAAGATATACGTTTAGCAAGTTAATTCAACTTGTGTGAACGTTTACAATTTGTGTGTGTGTTGGGGGGGGGGGGGGCGCGGCGGGGGGGGAAGGGGGAGGATGGGATGCTAAAGCATTAAGTTGGGTAAGGCAAAGGTTGGGTCCTGTCTTGAAACATAATACACATGTAGAACAATACTGAATATGTGGTTATTTCACATTTAAACAAAAAACACACACAGAGGGAGAGAAGAGAGCTGAAGATGCGACATAAGAAGGATGAAGCGAACATAGAAAGAATGAGAGGAGATGACACAAGACGGAACAAACTTCGTGTAAACCAGAACAATCGTGTGTGTGTGTTTTTTTTTTTTTAAATAAAATTTTGGCTCGTTTTTGGCGAGGCGCGTCCGTTCAACCCAGTCGGTTATATTAGGGTGCATGTCCAAATATATAAAAAAAACCTTGAGGTCTGCATTATAATCGTGTGGTATTTCGCAACAGATTGAACTTTTAACGACGCAAGCGCCTTTGAGATTATTTGGAAAATAAGGGCAAATATATTTTAGTTGAAAATATCTAATAGGAAATGAGAAACAGAGTATACAATTATTTGTTAATCATCACAGAATTTAAAAAAAAAACTAATATAAACCAAAAGAAGTCAAGGAATGTTACTATTTATTCACCTGTCTATTGACATTCATCATTTATTAAGAAGAGATGATAAAAGGATGCTACATTAGCACGATATCACTGAGAGAGGAATTCCCAAGTGAATCAAGATAAACATAAGCAAGGGAAGCCCCCGAGAATAAAAACAAGCAAAGACGCGGATAAAGGATAGAATTTGTTACAATTAGAGTAAAAATAGTATAAAAATAATAACGAAGAAATGAATAACATTATTATGAATTTGATGATGGAGCGACATCAGCGTAGAAAAATATAAATACGCAAGCACAATAACTGCAGAACATGCATGAAAATTGTTCTAAAATGAAAGCACGAATAAGCAGGACAAAACAAACAAAAAAACAACAACCCATGCTGCGCGTTGTAATGGAAAATTAAGCATTTAATTAACAACAAAGGCATTGAATGTTATAATTACCGAGCTATTTCTGTACAGAAGTGGAAGATAGACACGTTGCCTTGGGAACACAAGTGAGATTAATTAAGACATTTGAGCAGTGGCGGCTACAATGTTTTTGGGCTGGTGGGGGTATACATAAATAATTTTGTAGCGATATATGTGGTTCTACTCACTGGCACACGTAACACAACAATGGCTTATTATGGCAGTATTATGCATGGCAAGAACAGTATAAGACTTAGCGCAAACTACGCTAGCGTGGTTATGTCCGTCGCACGCAGGATGGTCGAATCTGCATAGCTATTTTCTATGGACAGCTGGCACATGGCAAAACAACAGCTGAGGTTCTAACATGTGTGCAAGAGAGACATGAAGACAATGAACATATGTATAGTAGCCTGGGAGGACGTAGCTGCTGATCTCACCAGTGGCGATGCTTCCTACGGAACCAGCTCGAGATTAGATGAAATGAAGCTCTTTTGCCGAAAGGAACACTAGGGAAAAAGTAGCTAAGGGATTTAACCTCAAGGACGCACCATTCCCATAGTGAATTATGACTGAGGGGGACTATTGAGGAACAGACACTGCTTGAGGAGTCTTCAGCTTAGAAACATCGATTGTAAATATCTACGGATCATTTGTATATATAATTATTAAAACATGTTTTTAAATTTTAAAGATTTAGTGGGGATAGACCCCACTATCTCCTAGGGACAAGCCGCCACTGTTTGAAGCATAGCCCTATTTAGTTACCCGGGGTTTCTATGGAGACAAAGAAATAATAGTGTTATTGCTCCCTGAGACAATCATCAGATGCAATTAACATGAGATTTCGCATGGAGCTGCAATCTCATTGTATGAAACAGATTGCTACAGAAAATGATGATGCATCAACACATGAAGGCTTTGGTGTAGGGTTTCTGTGGACCTATGGTGGCATTTTCTAAAACGTGAACTAGCTATCGTACCATCTCTTTAGCCGGCGTAAATTTCTCATCACAAAACAAAAACGCCACATAAAATGTCGTTAAAACAACTTTATGTGAGGTTGTGCATGAGGGTGGCAACCTCATCATATAAAAACATTGCCTCAGAAAAAACTGCTGCAAGAGTTTATAGCGTAGGCTTCCACAAGGGAACCATCTGAAGAGGTGGCTTTATTCTCCATAAGGAACGAAACAGGAGATGGTGATGGTGATAAATAAAATACAACGTTCGTTATTGAGTAGAAAAACAGAGATACAGTCTATATTAAAGCCGCAAATACATACTTTCTGAGAGCAGGAAAGTCAGCACATCCCAAACCAAGTAAATCAAGTAGCAGTTTACCATCTATTCTTGACTGCGCAAATGACTGGGAAATGGCAGTAGACCTACCTGGGCTAGGGGCATATCCAGAGAGAGAGGGAGAGAGAGCATCAGAAGATCTCGAAGACGGCCAGATATAGTGCTGCATTCCTCATCATCGCACCAGACTATAATGATTGAGCTGACCGTGCCATTTGAATCCAGATTGGACGAGCAACACTCGTTCAAAGTGGCCAAGTATAATGATCTGGTCACAGACTTGAGACACGATGGGTTCACTGCAAGGGTCATGGCTGTTGAGGTGGGTGCAAGAGGTCTCGTGGCTACCTCAGTGTATGATCTACTGAAACTGTTGGGGTTGAGGGGACAGTCAAGAACAAGGACACTTAAGAGGCTCAGCGAAACTGCGGAAAGGGCATCGTGCAGGCTGTGGAACAACCGCAACGGGCTATGGAACTCGAGACAGTAATTTGTTTTCAACATAGGGATTACTTTCACAATTGCCTCCAGCTGGCAGAAAATAGGAGTGAAGTTGAAAGCTGCAACCAAGGTGGAGTGTGTTCAAATCTCTGCACTAGACAAGAAGAGGCTAACACTTGGGAGTCATGACCCAAGACGGCCTGCCACCCTTAGAGTGCAAATGAGATTAAGGAGCCGAAACACTTGATCGACGGGGGACCTCTTCTGATGATCAGATTGCCTCATGTTGTATCGTTCTGTATAGAGTTTCCTATCATAATGCCTCATAAAATTAAGATACCGTATGTATTACTACTGAATATAAGAAAAATAACCTTTGATAGTAATGAGTTTTTACACAGAGAAAAAGGGTTAATTATTAATGACCATCAGACGACACATTTTAATTCAGTGGTAGGCACCCAGGAACTGTGAGGATCTACTTAAAAAAAAAAGTACTCCAATAGCAAATACTGCCGAAAGGGAGTAAAGTGTTAGAGACATCACCCTACTACGTCCAGCGTTCTTTAAAAGGTGGAGTTACCAGTTATCTTCCTCGCTGCCTTTGCATTCTGTAACTGAAGAGCAGAGTCAGGTACCGGTTTTCAGTAGACTTGAACATGACGGTACCAAGTTTAGATCCTGGAACCTGGTAACTTTCCCGCGAGAGGTTAATGCTCTAACCCCTTAGCCAATCGGACGATTCTACGCTAAATATTTTGCTAAAATGGGGACATGAAAACAGGGGAGTGAACTAAAACACGAAGTCTAAGTCTTACTAGACAAGAGAAAAAGAAATGGTATACCTGATGGCTACTGGGATTTGTCGGGGACTAACGAATAAAATGTAGAGAAAAGAAAGAAAGAACCAATCTAACTGCACAAAATATTATTCAAAAGTGAATAAACGAAAATGAATGAACGGATGGATCAGATTAGCTAACGATCTTCATACGTAAAGTCGGCTACAATGGATATTCAACGGCTTCTGTAACATACATTAATGAAGTGTATGAACACATACATTAATGAAGGGGGTCGGAGTGGCTAAGAGGTATGGCGTCCGCCTCGTATTCAAGAGGTACCGGGTTTGAATCCCAGTTGAGGGATTGTAATTTATGGAGATATTTTTTTAAGAACCAGTGGTCCTAATTGTGACATACTCGCCCCAGGTATCATGGGTAGTGAAATCGGATGCCTAGCCTTCTCGGATAAGGGCGAAATATAGGAGGTCCCGTGAGCAAGGTGCGCACGATAAAAATCCCACGGCAGTTGGAAAATCGTAAAGAGTAGGCCATAAGGCCGCTGCCCTGGAATAGTTTAAAAATTAGGAAACCTACCCACCACAAAAATATTTATATAATTTTTTTATTCCTATACAGTATGTACACACATTGGGATTTTTGCCGGCGCTACGGAGTTCGTGCACTGCGCTGAGATCCTCCTTGTGTGATACTTAGGGAGGAGATCGGAGCACTGATGTCGTTGTCTGTGCTCAATGAAGAAAGTCCTTAAAACCAAACCAAACCAAACATTAATGAAGTGTATGAATAACAAACGGGGATTTTGAATTTTAATGTGTGAGTTATTTATTTATATATTAGCATCTGCTTCCTGCAGCTTTGATCATTTCTGCTCTCTTCTTGATTTCTGTTTCACATCTGCCATCTTCTGTTATTATATGACCAAGATAAACAGGGAATTGTGAAGGAAATTCGGGCCTTACGGTGTATTTATATGGAGAAGAATATAAAGGATCTGCAATGGATTGATACAAAAGCAGTAATAACAACGGTCCAAACCTATTCCTAATGGGATCGTCCACATAATGACCTCTTGAAATTTAGGCCATCTTTTAACCCCCCTTCCCTATCATTTATGGAAGAAGCGATCCTCACTCTTATTTATTTGTGACGTCACATATTTTGGCCCCCTCCCTTTTCACTGAGTGACTTCATATGTGGACGGTTCCAAAGCAACAGTGCTAATCGTTGCACTTAAAAATTCTCACCGTTATGTCAATCAGAAATCTTTTAACAAAAGAAAAACACAGCACAGACCAATCAAAACATCTTTCCCCAAGAAAACCACATCCACGCAATCAAAGAATCATATCTGGCCAGGTCTGAATACATATCAACGAAACGACAAGGGGTGTACGACCTCGATTACCAAAAGGGATTTGTAGAAATCCCCCACGAAAATTAATGCAAGATCGCGATTGGTTAAAAGATACCCTCCTCGGCTGATTCGTAAAGGACTATCTTGCCGAAAGTTTACGCGCAGTCAGGAAGTTTCTCGATGTCAAGTTATGGCCATCAACATAGTGGAAGACTGTTGTGTTTCGGTATCTCATGCCATTAGGGGAAGACGTAGTGTATCGGCATCTCATTCTAAAAGTGGAAAACGTAGCCTATTGGCATCTCAGGATAAGCGGATTTGTCAAAGGCTGTTTTGCGTGTTTTGTTTGTGGTCTAGAGGCTGGCGAATGAACTGATAGTCTAATGCATGTTTTAATCGATGAGAATATGTACTTGCACATGGAACATGAGCAGACAAACTACAGGGTAAAGAAATAGCCCTTCGTATTTTTACACTCTTATTTCGTCACTCCACCTCTACACCTCACGGTTGTTGTTGTTGTTGTTTAACTAGGGCTGCTGAGCTTCTCGCTCTTTTGTAGCCAATACCACGTTGAAGACTCCTTGGTAAACTCCTTGGAAGACTCCTTGGTTTTATCTACACTGTAGATTTAGGCATTTCCTGTGGCTTTTCTGCCATTCCGAAGCGTGTTGAGTTAAAGTCATGAGCTCTAATTTCTCCAGCTTGGCTTGCATTTAAAGGATCGTCACATCTGGTCCCAAGCTAAGAGTAAGAAGTGTGTGGAATACTGTGCATTCCCCGCCATCCAAAGGGACTCTCCAACTATGCAGAGTTAAAATATTGAGCTCTGGTTCTGGGCTCTCCCAAGGAATTGTCACGTCCTGCACAGAGCCCCTTCTCAGTACCCCCAGCCTATCTCTGGGTCCATAGTGAGATCATCCTGCATGCAGTCAACCAGGTCAAAGCCAAGGCGTTACATTTGGGGCTCAAGTGACTTCTCCAAGCTTAGTGTGGAATACTGGGTTCTCAACATGTTTCACCACAGTGGGAAATCACTGGAAGTGCGTCGATGATTTCAAGAATCAACGAGGATGTAATTAAAATAAACGTCAAAACAAAGACAATTAACTTCCATTTTATAACATAAAACGCTATGTTTCTTAAGATTACAACCCAGCGTGAGATCCAGTATGTTCTACGCAGGATTTCAAAGCGGGTAGCAATGTTCCCTATCTCTTGTATAGCGTCATATTATTGGTGATATCAGATTTGATTTTGTTTTACTCTGATACTGGGAATCAAAGAAAGAAACAAACTTATATGTCAAATGACAGTTATTCATTGTTCTGAAATTTGTTTCATATCCAATAGATACAACTGAAGATAACAGGTAGTCCCAAAGCACTTACTGCCATAGGGGAGTGAAATGTTAGAGACTTCACTAAACTAGGTCCAGCATTCAGAGGTGAGGTTACCAGTTCCCTTCCTCGCTGCCTGTTCCTTCCTTAACGCTAGAGAAAAGTCAGGTGCCAATTTACAGCTGGGTAGACTGGAGCGAGCCGATACCGTGAATCAAACCCAGTGTAGTGGTTTGTGATGTTATTGCGTGGTTGCTATGTTACCTAGTGTACTGGATGAGGTCAGCAGTGAAGGCTCCTGAAGATAACAGTTTATGTGAGTTACAGAATGCCTTTCTGCTACCACTTATGACCTCAACAAGACTTATTCTACTATTATGCATGTTAGCTACGTTTAATGTCTAGGGTAATGAAATGTGATGTGTAGGTAATTAAATACACAGACACACACATGTAAACACTAAGTCTAATAATACTAAGCTCTATGATCAAATCAACTAACACTGGCTTTTAGAATTTAAATTTTACAATTTTTTTGAATTTATTTAGTCCTGAACCAAATTTTCTTCTGGTCAGGACGTATGAAACAATATGTATTTATCAATAAAAGTGCATATATATATATATTGAATAATCAAAATGAAAATTTTGTACATAGATATATTGTTACATTGGTTAATATTAACACTAACTACAGTGTCTTTGGAAAACTAGCACTGGATGTCTAGTCGTGGTGGTGTCATCACGCCCGATCTTTGTTTACAATAGTCATTGTCTTTGAAATATGGAATTGAGGTATAGTTTTTATACACCAGGATTTTGTTTATTTTATTTTATTGTGGAAAAATTTGATGAATCCACAGCAGGCCAGGTTTTCAACTTATCTGGCCTGTGACGATGCAGTAAAGGATTCAAGTGGCCCACTCCTCCCAGTTGCTGGAGTAAAATGGTAGGCTTCTTAGGCATCCACTCTTGGACCTCTTCAAAGCATCTCGCACTAGCGCAGTGCCAGACCAGAAACTCACAATTCAAATTTGAAAACACAGTTACGTTGTACTAGCAAAACTCAGCTGAGCTGCCGGCTAGACTATGGCGTCCCACTGGTAATAGATAATTTCCATGGACGTCAGACTTCTACAATAACGATCTGTGTATATGGACAGTCTTCAACAAAATGGCACCTGTCTCTACTTTTTTTCTATAATATGAACGCTTATGTCCAATCAGCGGACTTCCCCTCTACCGTTCAAATATTTAAACTACAATGTCCAATTTAAGTCCAGTTTCTGTCTAGTGTGTAATATTTTTATGTCGGTCTGTCCGTCCTAACTTGGTTTTTCCCAAAATTACACTTGGTTTTAGACGAAACTACAAAAAACTACACAAATTTTTTCCCCACTTACTTATACGATTTCGAGGCAAAGTTATTTTTAGCTTCTGCCCTCCCTTTTTTGCCCCTTGTCCACATGCAGTTTGTTTTTCTGCGTTAGGCTCAAGGACGCGTCAAAAGTGATTTTTGTGAAAAATATGCACAAATAACTGTCGGCTAGTCTGTATTGAACAATACAGTCTTTCGTCAATATCTTCCGTGTTATCTGTCCGTCTGTGTAATTAAAAGTATATTATTTATCAGGTAAAGATGGGCTATCAAACTAGCTAGTTTTTTTTTCTCCTAAACTTATTATTAAGAAAAAACCTACTTTTTTCAAGGTTAGTTTTGAAATTTGTTTTTGTACCTTCGTTCACGGCGTTTGCCGCTATATTCAAACTAAAACGACTATTTACCGTAGAACGTCCAAGATACGTCTGTTTCTGACAAGAGCTAAGGTCGTTTTTCGTCGAATTCCTTACATTGTGTCAACTAGTGGCGTAATTTTTTTCTTTAAAAACTACAAATTGCGTCTTCTAGACTTTAGATTCAAACACGTGTTCAGACCGTCGCATTTTTTTCTTTTATCTCCGTTTCTACCCCGTCCAAAAGGATAGGCAGTTAGTCTGCATGTTATAACTAGTTAGTTTTCAATGGCGCTAGAAAACGCTGGCGTGGGCGAGAATGCAGCGGCATATCTTACCTATAGTTTTATCCCTACATGTTATTTTACCTATTATCTTTATAAATGGAGGAATTTTAACGTTGCATCACTGTAATTTCACCACACCCAGCACCTATGCCGCGACAGACCAGTGCTCAAGCCACTCTGTCAATCGGGCGCTTACAATTTAAGATATACACATTACAAATAGGAATTGACAGTTCAAAACAACTGTGATTTTGACGAATTGATCAAACTATGCCATGAAGTAACAATAAGATCAGAACTTTGTCGAAAGATTAATATTTAAACCACATAAAAAACAATTATAAAAATCCCAACTAACATAATTACCGATGTATGTTACGTCGGTCGGTCTCACTCAAAATAGTAACTCGCGCTAGAAAATAAAGTGCGCAACGCACGGTGTGCCACTTGCGCGGCGTGGGTGTTAGATAAAACAAATAATAATAATAATAATAATAAATTCTTTAAGCACCAAACACGGCGCATAAGGCAGAAACCAGTGCTCTCCAGGTTGTACGTTGTGACGCCACTCCTCTTAGCTCTTGCACATTGTTTAATCCTGTCATGGAGCAGTCTATCCTTTCTCTTCCTAAATCTTCCACATTCCTTTACTCAGTCCATCCTGTCACTGTTTTCTAGTCTTCCCTATGACCCCCTTCTTTTTTTTTCCTACGAGAACGCGAGATCAGGTGAAGTTCTTGTATTAAATTTCGTTAACAGGCCATTTAGATTCCGCAGGTAGGGTTTTGCGAAGACGCGATGGTAATGGTGGGTTTTTCTGGGTGACATCAATTAACCCGTGACCCATAGACGACCACCTATTTCCGGTCTTAAACTGTATTTATCAGAGGAAAATGTAACTTTACTTTACTCTCTTGATGAACACCGTGAAAGCAGCCTAAACTAAATTTTAAGTACATAAGACTTTTAAAGAATATACACAGATTGTACACAACTGTGTGTAAAGTGAATAACGTGCTTATGAATATATTCAAATATTCAAGTTCTGATTGTGTGAACCTGAAGTGATTTTGTGTGGTGAGTTATCTCCCAAAATTATTTGTTTAATTATTGCTTAATGATACAAGTGTAATTTGCAGAAGAAGTATGTGGTTGACTATGATAAGAAACATATGTTATGCTATTGGATTTAGTTCTTCCATATCCATTATGTACCTGTATAACATATTATTAATTTTCTTATATGATTTGCTTATAGTATTTTATTACTGTGCATTATTGCTTGCCTTATTAGAACACAACTCTGTTATGAGTATACATTATGAAAGCTGTTGTTCCTTGCTGAAAAATAATTAAGAATTAATTATTAACTAAAGATACACCAGACTACAAGACAGACTGTTGATTGTGGAAAATAGTAAGACATATTAAGTGTAGAGGAGAGACACTTGACTTGGAAGGATGAGGACAGAGCCTGTTAGACAATGGTCACTGAGATATATTTTACATACAGTGTACTGGACAGTCAAAGTCTTCAGTGGTAAGTGTGCCTATGCTCTGAGACCAAAAGTCTTCGGGGAGGAACTTAATACATGTAAAATCTCTTTAGACAAGAGATTAATGGTCCCCTTACTTTGTTCTCCAGTGCAGAGTGTCAGTAACATAGGACCTGGCTTCGACCTCCCTCAATTTTGCTGAGCCCAAAAATCAAGAAGGGACAGGGACTGAATCTTCACCCCTGAGTGTGAACCAGACATCCTTAAAGACACTAGTGCCACACAGGGCAGTCAGTCACCACCACGTGCTCTCATCAAGAAGTCACAGCAGAGTGTCCTCTCAGCCTACATCCTACAAGAACACTACGATAAGTATAATAAAGCGAAGGAAGACCACATACACCCATAGCCATCAAACGCTCAGACTTAGTCAGGGAAGAAAATAAGGCACCCCACTGGGACCTAGATTCCTGTTTATTTTTCAGATTTAAACGTCCATTTTTTTTTTTCATCAGATGTAAAATAACCCTTTGTAAATGTGATTCCCTTAATAAATAGCATATTGTTTATTTACTTACTACACGTCTGAGTCAATTTGATAAAATATCATAAGCCTGTCCAGGGCTCTCTTTTTGTGATTACTTCCCTTTCTTGTTTACTGTCCTTTTTTTACTGTCGAATTGTCAACATCGTGTGGTGTATGTTAGTTGTGGAACAAAGTCACGTGGGAGAACAACTTGTCTGATATTCTTATATGGTATTTAATTACCCTTGATTCCAGACAGTTAACCTCTTGGTTTCATAACAAATAACATCATTATTACAGTATTGCAAGAAAATCAATCTATATTCTTAGTGTTATAGTGAGCAGTTGACCTGTGTCGACCTTGCTCTCTCCCTACGCGTGACAAGTGGGGGCTCGCCTCGAGATTTAAGTATCCTAGCGCACAGTAGCTCTCGCTGGTGATACGAATAGCAAAGAGCTGAGGCATAAACCATTGCCTTTGCTCAAAAATATTGCTTTTCTTCACCTTCTAGAGTGAGAATCTTTTTCTATCCCCTAGACTTTATCGTTGTAGCATCTGGACAGGATATTAAGAATTAATTGAAGCTAGTAGTGTGGTGGTTTTCCTTTTTCAAATAACTTTCTAAGAAGTTAATTTTAGTTAAGGAGTGAGTGAGTGTATGGAGTTAATGTGCTATTAGTCATATTCTATTCACTGACTAACATTATTGCTTTGGTAAAAAATTGTTCTTGTATATTGGGAGATAATTTACCCACAAGATTTATTCAGCACCAACAATGGCTGAATTAGCCAAAGTAAGATCTAGTTTAATGGAATTCGCTAAGGACATGGGGATGGTAGGTAATGAGTTAACGAGTTTCATTAGCGCCGAAATCGATAAACATCTTGACAGAGAAGAGAGATTAGAAAAGGAGCGAGCAGAGAGAGAAGCACAGGAGAGGAGAGAAATTCGACAAGCAGAGGAGAGAGAAAAAGAAAGGCAGCATGAAACTAGATTAAAGGAATTAGACGTAGAAGCTAGAAGAGTTGAAGTAGAGGCTAGTCCCAGTACATTAGAATCTTCTGGTGCCTCTCCTTCAGCAGATGGTAACACAATTACCAGTCATGCTACAGGAACTAATGCTATGTCATTTCCTTTAGAAATTTTCTCCAACAGCGCCGAGAAAATCGACACGTACCTTGATAGATTCGAACGATTTGCCTCGTCGTATGGTCTGGACAAAGATAAATGGGCGCTCAAACTCTCACAAGGATTGCGTGGAACAGCATATGAGGTGTACATGAAGTTGCCAATTACTGAGCAAAATAAATATGATACTCTAAAGAAGGCCCTTTTACAAAGATTTGAACTTAATTCAGAAGCTTACAGGAAGCAGTTTCGTCGGGCCAGAAGAGACATAGGGGAAACATTTGCACAGTTTGCATCTCGCCTCGAATCCTATCTGCAAAAATGGCGCACGTTAGGAAACTTTCCTGAGTCTCTGGAAGGGATTCAGGAAATGATTATTATGGAACAACTCAAGGACACAATGACACCAGATATGAGAAGGTTCCTAGCAGAGCATGGGGCCGAAAACCTTGAGTCGTTACTCACTCTGGCTGAAAGGTTTCAGGGAGCTTTGGCAGAAGCTCAGTCTACAAGACGGAAATATACTGATATGCCTGCAAAAGCATCTACACACCCCTGTTCCGACAATCACCCTAAATCTAGTGGATTTTCCCATAAAGCACAGAACACATCACAAACTTATAATAGGATAAAACAGGAGAGGACCTCTACTAACCAGGAGACGGGGAGGAAGTGGTGTAAGGTGTGTAAGACAAAACACACACCACACTCAAGAATGTAAAATTAAACCCGCTCCTCAACATGCTGCATTCATACAGACAAAATCGCCAAAGAAGAATTCAATGAGGCAAACGAATAGCCTCAATCGACCGTCCGTTACCGACACAGTGAAGGTAAATGGACAGCACGTATTATGCCTCTATGACACGGGACTGGAATTTGATGCAGTTGTCGCCTCATCACTGGTAGACCCTGGCCAGGTAACACCAGACACTGTGGAACTTCGTGGAGCCACAAAAGGTGACAAGACAATGACTCTGCAAATAGCAAATATCCAGGTGGAATCCCGCTTTGTGTCAGGACAGATCAGAGCAGCAGTCATGGATGACCCAATCTATGACCTGATCTTGGGTTGTAGATACGTATTCCTAGGTGAACCAAAAGAACCTCTTGTTATTGCGGCAGTGACAACCAGAAGTAAAGCTGCGAGTGAACAGGAGCCAGCACCTGTGCAGAATCCCCTCCCTCAGGAGTTAAAGAATGCTCAAACACAGGATACAACTCTGGCCTCCTGCTTCAAGAAACTGCCATTTGCCAATACTCCCCTGCAGAAAGGAAACTTTTATATGAAATTGGGATTAATATATCGTAGAGCAGGAAACATAGGACTAGAACATGGGCAACTAGTCGTTCCATCTACGTACAGGAACCAAATCTTGGAGATGGGTCATGCACTTCCATTCAGTGGTCACATGGGTCAAAATGCCACCATGCAACGCATATCAGCCCATTACTATTGGCCGGGGATGAATGCAGATATCATCCGATTTGTTAAGTCCTGTGCCCAGTGTCAAAGAGTGGCACCTAAACATTGGACATCCCCAGCGACGTTAGGAGAGATGCCAATAATAGGAACTCCCTTCGAGAGAGTAGCTGTGGATATCATAGGACCTCTTCTGAGAACTAAAAGGAGGAACCGCTGCATTTTAACACTAGTCGACACATGTACAATGTGGGGTGAAGCCATTGCACTACCCTCATCAGACTCAGTGCATGTAGCAGAAGCATTAGTGAGTATATTCACCAGGCTAGGTTTTCCTCGACAAATACTTACGGATAATGGGTCACAGTTCAAGGGAAAGTTAGCGGAAGAGGTTTTCCGAGTATTTCGTACACAGCATATTCACACCTCGCCCTATCATCCTCAGTCCAATGGACAAGTTGAGAGGTTCAATGGAACTCTCATCACTATGTTGCGCAAATTGGCTCAGGAAAAACCAGAAACCTGGGATTTGTTTCTGCCTGCAGCACTATTTGCCTACCGAGAAGTGCCACACTCTTCGACAGGTCTCTCTCCCGCCACCTTATTGTTCGGGCGTCCAATCAAAGGACCGCTTGAAGCTCTTCTTCGGGCTATGACAGATGAAAGTGCAGACGACAGTATTGTTACGGCGTCAAAATATGTCCAGGAACTCAAGGAACGCTTAAAGGTTGGTTGGGAGATGGCATCAACAAACTTGCGACGAGCGCGTAGTAAGTATGCCAAACATTACAACAAATCAGCCAAGGACAGGGAATTGCATATTGGGGAGAAAGTACTTTTGTTGTTGCCCAGTGGCAACAATAAACTTCAAATCGGTTGGCAGGGACCATTTGAAGTGGTACAGAAGATTTCTCGTACTAATTATAAAATCTCCAAGAAGGGGAAACATAAGATTTATCATGTAAATCTTCTTAAAAAGTACGTTGAACGCCCAAACCCCGAACCAGCTCATCTTATGACCCTGGCGGTTGCCACAGAAGTGGATAATGAAGACAAAATATATGTTGAGTATCCGCTTCGTCCACAAGAATCGCACAAGGATGTGCAAATAAGCTCAACTTTAGGGAGTGCAGAAGGTGAACAAGTCAAACAACTTTTAGAAGAACACTCAGAAGTGCTCACAGATAGGCCGGGTCTGACAAATCTCGTCGAGTTTGAGATGAAAGTGACAGATCCAACTCCTGTCAGGGTGAAAACATACCCAATACCGTATGCAAAAGCAAGTGCATTGCAAGAGGAAATTGAGCAATTACTAAACGCCAATATAATATCCAAATCTGAATCACCCTATAGTGCGAGTGTTGTGCTCCTCCAAAAACCTAGTGGAGAAGCTCGTCTCTGCATCGACTATAGACGACTTAATGCTGTGACAGAGTTCCAACCAGAACCCTTACCTGACCCCAATGGACTCTTCACCAAATTAAGTAAGGCCAAATTCTTCACAAAAATTGACCTGAGCAAGGGTTATTATCAAATCCCGGTCAAGAAAGAAATTAGGCCGTTGCTTGCTTTCAGTACGTCTGAAGGACATTATCAGTTTAATGTTCTGCCATTTGGGTTGAGCAACGCTCCGGGTATCTTCACCAGAATGATGAGGAAATTACTCACCCCATTGCAAAATAATGCCATCCACAACTTTATGGATGACATATTAATATCAACGAGCACATTTGAGGAACATTTGGAAGCCCTCGCCCAGCTGCTCCAGCGACTGAAAGAGACGGGACTTACGGCGCGACCCAGTAAATGTTTAATTGGTTTCAAGGAGTTAGAATTTCTGGGACACACACGATCACTCATGGCTGTATGTGGCCTGTGGATAAAAACGTTGAGAAAATAAACAAGCAGCACCGCGTCCTATTACCAAGAAAGACACCCGTTCATTTCTGTCCCTTTGTGCATATTACCAGCGCTTTATTCAGGGTTTTAACACACTGACCGCCCCGCTGACGGATCTGACCAGGAAAGGCCAGCCAGAGAAAGTAGTTTGGACTCCGGATTGTGAAGAAGTGTATGCTACACTTAAACATAAGCTGACATCACGACCTATACTGAGACTACCGGACCTAGCAAAGCCGTTTGTGCTGCGCGTAGACGCATGTAACATTGGAATTGGGTCTTCACTGATGCAGACAGATGATAACAATCCTGACTTGTTGTTTCCTGTAGCCTATGCCAGTCGTAGGTTAAACTCAGCAGAGAGGAATTATTCAACAATTGAAAAGGAGTGTCTTGCCTTGGTATGGGCGGTACAAAAACATCAGCCATATCTCTATGGAGTAAAATTTACAGTACAAAGTGACCATGCCCCACTTATGTTTCTAGCGGCGTCAAAAACTTAATGCACGACTCATGCGTTGGGCTTTACTACTTCAGCCCTATTCCTTCAAGGTGGAATACATCCCAGGGAAGATCAACGTGGGAGCAGACTTTCTGAGCAGGCATACGCTGGCAGAATTAGACACAATCGAAGAAACACCATCGGATTCAGCATCGCTGTCCGAGAGGATCGTAAAAGTAAATGAAGAGAGTGAAGTTTAGACGTGACGTTAGAATCATACGTGATAGAATGCACAGAGAAAGTTAGACTCGCGTTGTTAGTCTGACCACTAACTTAAATGGGGGGCTATCTGTCATGGAGCAGTCTATCCTTTCTCTTCCTAAATCTTCCACATTCCTTTACTCAGTCCATCCTGTCACTGTTTTCTAGTCTTCCCTATGACCCCCTTCTTTTTTTTTTCCTACGAGAACGCGAGATCAGGTGAAGTTCTTGTATTAAATTTCGTTAACAGGCCATTTAGATTCCGCAGGTAGGGTTTTGCGAAGACGCGATGGTAATGGTGGGTTTTTCTGGGTGACATCAATTAACCCGTGACCCATAGACGACCACCTATTTCCGGTCTTAAACTGTATTTATCAGAGGAAAATGTAACTTTACTTTACTCTCTTGATGAACACCGTGAAAGCAGCCTAAACTAAATTTTAAGTACATAAGACTTTTAAAGAATATACACAGATTGTACACAACTGTGTGTAAAGTCAATAACGTGCTTATGAATATATTCAAATATTCAAGTTCTGATTGTGTGAACCTGAAGTGATTTTGTGTGGTGAGTTATCTCCCAAAATTATTTGTTTAATTATTGCTTAATGATACAAGTGTAATTTGCAGAAGAAGTATGTGGTTGACTATGATAAGAAACATATGTTATGCTATTGGATTTAGTTCTTCCATATCCATTATGTACCTGTATAACATATTATTAATTTTCTTATATGATTTGCTTATAGTATTTTATTACTGTGCATTATTGCTTGCCTTATTAGAACACAACTCTGTTTATGAGTATACATTATGAAAGCTGTTGCTCCTTGCTGAAAAATAATTAAGAATTAATTATTAACTAAAGATACACCAGACTACAAGACAGACTGTTGATTGTGGAAAATAGTAAGACATATTAAGTGTAGAGGAGAGACACTTGACTTGGAAGGATGAGGACAGAGCCTGTTAGACAATGGTCACTGAGATATATTTTACATACAGTGTACTGGACAGTCAAAGTCTTCAGTGGTAAGTGTGCCTATGCTCTGAGACCAAAAGTCTTCGGGGAGGAACTTAATACATGTAAAATCTCTTTAGACAAGAGATTAATGGTCCCCTTACTTTGTTCTCCAGTGCAGAGTGTCAGTAACATAGGACCTGGCTTCGACCTCCCTCAATTTTGCTGAGCCCAAAAATCAAGAAGGGACAGGGACTGAATCTTCACCCCTGAGTGTGAACCAGACATCCTTAAAGACACTAGTGCCACACAGGGCAGTCAGTCACCACCACGTGCTCTCATCAAGAAGTCACAGCAGAGTGTCCTCTCAGCCTACATCCTACAAGAACACTACGATAAGTAAAATAAAGCGAAGGAAGACCACATACACCCATAGCCATCAAACGCTCAGACTTAGTCAGGGAAGAAAATAAGGCACCCCACTGGGACCTAGATTCCTGTTTATTTTTCAGATTTAAACGTCCATATTTTTTTTCCATCAGATGTAAAATAACCCTTTGTAAATGTGATTCCCTTAATAAATAGCATATTGTTTATTTACTTACTACACGTCTGAGTCAATTTGATAAAATATCATAAGCCTGTCCAGGGCTCTCTTTTTGTGATTACTTCCCTTTCTTGTTTACTGTCCTTTTTACTGTCGAATTGTCAACATCGTGTGGTGTATGTTAGTTGTGGAACAAAGTCACGTGGGAGAACAACTTGTCTGATATTCTTATATGGTATTTAATTACCCTTGATTCCAGACAGTTAACCTCTTGGTTTCATAACAAATAACATCATTATTACAGTATTGCAAGAAAATCAATCTATATTCTTAGTGTTATAGTGAGCAGTTGACCTGTGTCGACCTTGCTCTCTCCCTACGCGTGACAAATCCCAACGTTCTTCCTTCTCTTATTATTGTTCTTCTGAGTGTTTCTTTTGGTCTTCCTTTTTTCCTCTTACCCTCGGGAACCCAAGTGAGTGCCTGCAATGGTATTCTGTTGTTTTGCATTCGTAGGACATGACCGATATATGACCATCGTCTTTTCCTTATATAGTTGGAGACATATTTCTGCCTAGAGTCTTCTCTTATTTGTCGATTAATCGTGAATTCTTTCCAACTGATGTTCATGAGTTTTCTAAGACATTTGTTCTCGAATGTATTCAGCTTGTTCTCCAATGATTTTTATTTTCCAACTCTCACAGCCGTATGTTAACACTGAGATAACATTTGAATTAAACAGACGAAGCTTGGTATGTATATTCAATGATCGTAATTTCCAAATTTTAGATAATCTATTGAAGGCACTAGCTGCCAAAGCAATTCTAGTCATTTTACTGCCTAAATAATTGAAACTTTCAACTTTCTGTAGTTTTTCCCCGTTCAGGATGATATTAAAGGTCTCGTTAGAAAAGTTCATAACTTTAGTTTTAGAGGCATTTATTTGGAGACCTATTTTAACCGAAAGATGAAACAAATTATTTACTGCTTCTTGGGATTGTCTTGGTGTTGAACTTAAGAATGCTAAATCATCTGCGAAATCCAGGTTCCCCCAGGAATTTTCCATTTGTCCATTTTATACCTAATTGTTCATTGTGGGTATAGTTTCTCATAACCCAATCAATAGCTATTCCAAAAAGTAGTGGTGACATAATACAGCCTTGTTTCACCCCTGTTTGTACTGTAAACCATTCTGTATTCCCTTTATTTGTTCTAACACAACATCTTGCATTGTCATATAGCGCTTTGATTATATTCACATATTTTGTTGGAAAACCATAGATTGTAAGTATCTTCCACAATGATGGGCGGTGTAGACTATCAAAGGCTTTTTGAAACTCGACGAAGGTGATAATAAGTGCCGATTGCATTTCCACTGATTCTTCTATAATTGTTATTAGTAAAACAAATACTTTGGTTTTATTTATTTTTTTTTTTTTTTATTCTTCCACGAAATTAGTAGCGCTCGACAAAGAAAAAGTGCGTAAAAATTGGTGTGCATGAGCCCTCACCCGATGTACAAATCATGAAAACTTGAAAGTTTTTGTTAAAGCCACTTATTATCAGGGAAAACTCTTTGAAAACAATGCACGCGCTTTCACAAGAAATGTTGTCATCAAAGAACTTTTAAATTGAATCTAAAATAACATAATTCTCGCCGAGTGTACGTTGGTCACAGCTGAGGAATGCAACCGTGTTGAAAAATTGTATTGTTTCCATTATATGTACTCTCCCGAAAATAGTTACAAGCAACAAAGAAAAGCGTTCAAATGACGGTGTTCATGAACAGTTTGATTACACTGTATAATGGAAAGAAACCAAAAACACTCTAAGAATGTACTTCTATCTGCTCATCCGGGAACGGAAACACCACACTATAATTAAAAACCCGCCAATTTTGACGGGTTATTGCTAGTACATTTATAAATCTAAATCCATCGATAGATCGATCAAACAAACTATCTGTCTGTCTGTTTATTTGTCTACATATAGTCGAGCTCCGTCCAGGGGCTAACAATCACGAAAACAATGTTTATCAATTTGTATTCCTTGGCTGGAACTCAGAAAGGCAATTACGTGTACACATATCCAATCAGTGTTGCTAATCAAACCGGGTCAGCTTTTCACCTGCCCTCATTCCACAATTCCTTTTACTTTGCCGCATTTTTATTTTCTAACTTCGACAGAAATGTTTATAGCCTTTGATTACAATACGTTTTTTCTTTATCCAGCGAAATTTAAGTTCGTCCTAAGAACAGACAAAAGCTGGCTAAGGCAGCACACAAATTAAACATCAAAAATTGAAGGTACAAAAAAGCAAGCCTCAAAACAATAACAAATTGCCAGATGTGCTACATTAAAAAAGTAAGAAATACTGAAACAAAATCTATAGAGCTTAGATCTATCGTCATTCTCAGGACCACCCGAGTCCTTTTCTTTGATCTGCTCCCAGTTTGGTTTTTTCCTTTTCTTTTGCCAATGCAGCCCTAAGGCAGCACTTAAATCTCCCAGTACATGAACAAAGGGGAACACGTCTGCTTTCAATTAAAAGGCGCGATCGCCCAGTTCAAATCGTTTTGCGTTAACGTTTTGTATACTCATGCATTCACTGTTCTTTCATTCATTGTTCATGCATTCATTTGTTCATTCATTAATTTGTTCATGCATTCACTGTTCTTTCATTCATTGTTTATGCATTCATTTGTTCATTCATTAATTTGTTCACGCATTCATTTGTTCACTCATTCATTTATTCACGCATTCATTTGTTCATTCATTCATTTGTTCATTCATTCATTGTTCATGCATTCATTTGTTCATTCATTAATTTGTTCATGCATTCACTGTTCTTTCATTCATTTACTCTTTCATTCTTTTATTCCTTCGTTCATGCATTCACTGTTCTTTCATTCATTGTTCATGCATTCATTTGTTCATTCATTACTTTGTTCATTCATTCATTTGTTCATGCATTCATTTGTTCACTCATTCATTTATTCACGCATTCATTTGTTCATTCATTAATTTGTTCATGCATTCATTTGTTCATTCATTAATTTGTTCACGCATTCATTTGTTCATTCATTAATTTGTTCATGCATTCATTTGTTCATTCATTCATTGTTCTTGCATTCATTTGTTCATTCATTAATTTGTTCATGCATTCATTTGTTCATTCATTCATTGTTCATGCATTCATTTGTTCATTCATTAATTTGTTCATGCATTCACTGTTCTTTCATTCATTTACTCTTTCATTCTTTTATTCCTTCGTTCATGCATTCACTGTTCTTTCATTCATTGTTCATGCATTCATTTGTTCATTCATTACTTTGTTCATTCATTCATTTGTTCACGCATTCATTTGTTCACTCATTCATTTATTCACGCATTCATTTGTTCATTCATTAATTTGTTCATGCATTCATTTGTTCATTCATTAATTTGTTCATGCATTCATTTGTTCATTCATTCATTGTTCATGCATTTATTTGATCATTGATTATCTTGTTCATGCATTCATTTGTTCATTCATTCATTGTTCATGCATTCATTTGTTCATTCATTAATTTGTTCATGCATTCACTGTTCTTTCATTCATTGTTCATGCATTCATTTGTTCATTCATTAATTTGTTCATGCATTCACTGTTCTTTCATTTATTGTTCATGCATTCATTTGTTCATTCATTAATTTGTTCATGCATTCATTTGTTCATTCATTCATTGTTCTTGCATTCATTTGTTCATTCATTAATTTGTTCATGCATTCATTTGTTCATTCATTCATTGTTCATGCATTCATTTGTTCATTCATTAATTTGTTCATGCATTCACTGTTCTTTCATTCATTTACTCTTTCATTCTTTTATTCCTTCGTTCATGCATTCACTGTTCTTTCATTCATTGTTCATGCATTCATTTGTTCATTCATTACTTTGTTCATTCATTCATTTGTTCACGCATTCATTTGTTCACTCATTCATTTATTCACGCATTCATTTGTTCATTCATTAATTTGTTCATGCATTCATTTGTTCATTCATTAATTTGTTCATGCATTCATTTGTTCATTCATTCATTGTTCATGCATTTATTTGATCATTCATTATCTTGTTCATGCATTCATTTGTTCTTTCATTCATTGTTCATGCATTCATTTGTTCATTCATTAATTTGTTCATGCATTCACTGTTCTTTCATTTATTGTTCATGCATTCATTTGTTCATTCATCAATTTGTTCATGCATTCATTTGTTCATTCATTACTTTGTTCATTCATTCATTTGTTCATTCATTAATTTGTTCATGCATTAATTTGTTCATTCATTAATTTGTTCATGCATTCATTTGTTCATGCATTAATTTGTTCATGCATTAATTTGTTCATTCATTAATTTGTTCATGCATTCATTTGTTTATGCATTCATTGTTCATGCATTCATTTGTTCATTCATTAATTTGTTCATGTATTCATTTGTTCATTCATTCATTGTTCATACATTCATTTGTTCATTCATTAATTTGTTCATGCATTCACTGTTCTTTCATTCATTGTTCATGCATTCATTTGTTCATTCATTAATTTGTTCATGCATTCACTGTTCTTTCATTCATTGTTCATGCATTCATTTGTTCATTCATTCATTTGTTCATTCATTCATTGTTCATGCATTCATTTGTTCATTCATTAATTTGTTCATGCATTCACTGTTCTTTCATTCATTTACTCTTTCATTCTTTTATTCCTTCGTTCATGCATTCACTGTTCTTTCATTCATTGTTCATGAATTCATTTGTTCATTCATTAATTTGTTCATGCATTCATTTGTTCATTCATTCATTGTTCATACATTCATTTGTTCATTCATTAATTTGTTCATGCATTCACTGTTCTTTCATTCATTTACTCTTTCATTCTTTTATTCCTTCGTTCATGCATTCATTTGTTCATTCATTCATTTGTTCATTCATTACTTTGTTCATTCATTCATTTGTTCATGCATTCATTTGTTCATGCATTCATTTGTTCATTCATTAATTAATTCATTTGTTCATGCATTGATTGTTCATTCATTCATTCACTCTTTCATTCATTCATTCCTTCGTGCATGTTCATGCATTCGTTTGTTCTTTTATTCATTTGTTCATTCCTTCATTTGTTCATTCCTTCATTTGTTCATGCATTCATTTTCATGAGTTCATTTGTTCATGCATTCAGTTTTTCATGGGTTCATTTGTTCATGCATTCATTTGTTAATTCCTTTCTTTGTTCATTCATTCATTTATTAATTCCCTTTGTTTTTGCATTGATTTGTTCATTCATTCATTTGTTCATTCATTAATTTGTTCATGCATTCATTTGTTCATTCATTAATTTGTTCATGCATTCATTTGTTCATTCATTAATTTGTTCATGCATTCATTTGTTCATTCATTCATTGTTCATGCATTCATTTGTTCATTCATTAATTTGTTCATGCATTCACTGTTCATTCATTAATTTGTTCATGCATTCATTTGTTCATTCATTAATTTGTTCATGCATTCATTTGTTCATTCATTCATTGTTCATGCATTCATTTGTTCATTCATTCATTTGTTCATGCATTCATTTGTTCATTCATTCATTGTTCATGCATTCATTTGTTCATTCATTAATTTGTTCATGCATTCACTGTTCTTTCATTCATTTACTCTTTCATTCTTTTATTCCTTCGTTCATGCAATCACTGTTCTTTCATTCATTGTTCATGCATTCATTTGTTCATTCATTACTTTGTTCATTCATTCATTTGTTCATGCATTCATTTGTTCACTCATTCATTTATTCACGCATTCATTTGTTCATTCACTAATTTGTTCATGCATTCATTTGTTCTTTCATTAATTTGTTCATGCATTCATTTGTTCATTCATTAATTTGTTCATGCATTCATTTGTTCATTCATTCATTGTTCATGCATTCATTTGTTCATTCATTGATTTGTTCATGCATTCATTGTTCATGCATTCATTTGTTCATTCATTAATTTGTTCATGCATTCACTGTTCTTTCATTCATTTACTCTTTCATTCTTTTATTCCTTCGTTCATGCATTCACTGTTCTTTCATTCATTGTTCATGCATTCATGTGTTCATTCATTACTTTGTTCATTCATTCATTTGTTCACGCATTAATTTGTTCACTCATTCATTTATTCACGCATTCATTTGTTCATTCATTAATTTGTTCATGCATTCATTTGTTCATTCATTAATTTATTCATGCATTCATTTGTTCATTCATTAATTTGTTCATGCATTCATTTGTTCATTCAATCATTGTTCATGCATTCATTTGTTCATTCATTAATTTGTTCATGCATTCATTTGTTCATTCATTCATTGTTCATGCATTCATTTGTTCATTCATTAATTTGTTCATGCATTCATTTGTTCATTCATTCATTGTTCATGCATTCATTTGTTCATTCATTAATTTGTTCATGCATTCATTTGTTCATTCATTCATTGTTCATGCATTCATTTGTTCATTCATTAATTTGTTCATGCATTCACTGTTCTTTCATTCATTCTTTCATTCTTTTATTCCTTCGTTCATGCATTCACTGTTCTTTCATTCATTGTTCATGCATTCATTTGTTCATTCATTACTTTGTTCATTCATTCATTTGTTCATGCATTCATTTGTTCACTCATTCATTTATTCACGCATTCATTTGTTCATTCACTAATTTGTTCATGCATTCATTTGTTCTTTCATTAATTTGTTCATGCATTCATTTGTTCATTCATTAATTTGTTCATGCATTCATTTGTTCATGCGTTCATTTGTTCATTCATTAATTTATTCATGCATTCATTTGTTCATTCATTAATTTGTTCATGCATTCATTTGTTCATTCAATCATTGTTCATGCATTCATTTGTTCATTCATTAATTTGTTCATGCATTCATTTGTTCATTCATTCATTGTTCATTCATTCATTTGTTCATTCATTAATTTGTTCATGCATTCACTGTTCTTTCATTCATTGTTCATGCATTCATTTGTTCATTCATTAATTTGTTCATGCATTCACTGTTCTTTCATTCATTGTTCATGCATTCATTTGTTCATTCATTAATTTGTTCATGCATTCATTTGTTCATTCATTCATTGTTCATGCATTCATTTGTTCATTCATTAATTTGTTCATGCATTCACTGTTCTTTCATTCATTTACTCTTTCATTCTTTTATTCCTTCGTTCATGCATTCACTGTTCTTTCATTCATTGTTCATGCATTCATTTGTTCATTCATTAATTTGTTCATGCATTCACTGTTCTTTCATTCATTGTTTATGCATTCATTTGTTCATTCATTAATTTGTTCATGCATTCATTTGTTCATTCATTCATTGTTCATGCATTCATTTGTTCATTCATTAATTTGTTCATGCATTCACTGTTCTTTCATTCATTTACTCTTTCATTCTTTTATTCCTTCGTTCATGCATTCACTGTTCTTTCATTCATTGTTCATGCATTCATTTGTTCATTCATTACTTTGTTCATTCATTCATTTGTTCATGCATTCATTTGTTCACTCATTCATTTATTCACGCATTCATTTGTTCATTCATTAATTTGTTCATGCATTCATTTGTTCATTCATTAATTTGTTCACGCATTCATTTGTTCATTCATTAATTTGTTCATGCATTCATTTGTTCATTCATTCATTGTTCTTGCATTCATTTGTTCATTCATTAATTTGTTCATGCATTCATTTGTTCATTCATTCATTGTTCATGCATTCATTTGTTCTCTCATTAATTTGTTCATGCATTCACTGTTCTTTCATTCATTTACTCTTTCATTCTTTTATTCCTTCGTTCATGCATTCACTGTTCTTTCATTCATTGTTCATGCATTCATTTGTTCATTCATTACTTTGTTCATTCATTCATTTGTTCACGCATTCATTTGTTCACTCATTCATTTATTCACGCATTCATTTGTTCATTCATTAATATGTTCATTCATTTATTTGTTCATGCATTCATTTGTTCATTCGATCATTGTTCATGCATTCATTTGATCATTCATTATCTTGTTCATGCATTCATTTGTTCATTCATTCATTGTTCATGCATTCATTTGTTCATTCATTAATTTGTTCATGCATTCACTGTTCTTTCATTCATTGTTCATGCATTCATTTGTTCATTCATTAATTTGTTCATGCATTCACTGTTCTTTCATTCATTGTTCATGCATTCATTTGTTCATTCATTAATTTGTTCATGCATTCATTTGTTCATTCAATCATTGTTCATGCATTCATTTGTTCATTCATTAATTTGTTCATGCATTCACTGTTCTTTCATTCATTGTTCATGCATTCATTTGTTCATTCATTAATTTGTTCATGCATTCATTTGTTCATTCATTCATTGTTCATGCATTCATTTGTTCATTCATTAATTTGTTCATGCATTCACTGTTCTTTCATTCATTTACTCTTTCATTCTTTTATTCCTTCGTTCATGCATTCACTGTTCTTTCATTCATTGTTCATGCATTCATTTGTTCATTCATTAATTTGTTCATGCATTCACTGTTCTTTCATTTATTGTTCATGCATTCATTTGTTCATTCATTAATTTGTTCATGCATTCATTTGTTCATTCATTCATTGTTCATGCATTCATTTGTTCATTCATTAATTTGTTCATGCATTCACTGTTCTTTCATTCATTTACTCTTTCATTCTTTTATTCCTTCGTTCATGCATTCACTGTTCTTTCATTCATTGTTCATGCATTCATTTGTTCATTCATTAATTTGTTCATGCATTCACTGTTCTTTCATTCATTGTTCATGCATTCATTTGTTCATTCATTAATTTGTTCATGCATTCATTTGTTCATTCATTCATTGTTCATGCATTCATTTGTTCATTCATTAATTTGTTAATGCATTCACTGTTCTTTCATTCATTTACTCTTTCATTCTTTTATTCCTTCATTCATGCATTCACTGTTCTTTCCTTCATTGTTCATGCATTCATTTGTTCATTCATTACTTTGTTCATTCATTCATTTGTTCATGCATTCATTTGTTCACTCATTCATTTGTTCATTCATTACTTTGTTCATTCATTCATTTGTTCATTCATTAATTTGTTCATGCATTAATTTGTTCATTCATTAATTTGTTCATGCATTCATTTGTTCATGCATTAATTTGTTCATGCATTCATTTGTTCATTCATTAATTTGTTCATGTATTCATTTGTTCATTCATTAATTGTTCATGCATTCATTTGTTCATTCATTAATTTGTTCATGCATTCACTGTTCTTTCATTCATTGTTCATGCATTCATTTGTTCATTCATTAATTTGTTCATGCATTCACTGTTCTTTCATTCATTGTTCATGCATTCATTTGTTCATTCATTCATTTGTTCATTCATTCATTGTTCATGCATTCATTTGTTCATTCATTAATTTGTTCATGCATTCACTGTTCTTTCATTTATTTACTCTTTCATTCTTTTATTCCTTCGTTCATGCATTCACTGTTCTTTCATTCATTGTTCATGCATTCATTTGTTCATTCATTAATTTGTTCATGCATTCATTTGTTCATTCATTCATTGTTCATGCATTCATTTGTTCATTCATTAATTTGTTCATGCATTCACTGTTCTTTCATTCATTTACTCTTTCATTCTTTTATTCCTTCGTTCATGCATTCATTTGTTAATTCATTCATTTGTTCATTCATTACTTTGTTCATTCATTCATTTGTTCATGCATTCATTTGTTCATGCATTCATTTGTTCATTCATTAATTAATTCATTTGTTCATGCATTGATTGTTCATTCATTCATTCACTCTTTCATTCATTCATTCCTTCGTGCATGTTCATGCATTCGTTTGTTCTTTTATTCATTTGTTCATTCCTTCATTTGTTCATTCCTTCATTTGTTCATGCATTCATTTTCATGAGTTCATTTGTTCATGCATTCAGTTTTTCATGGGTTCATTTGTTCATGCATTCATTTGTTAATTCCTTTCTTTGTTCATTCATTCATTTATTAATTCCCTTTGTTTTTGCATTGATTTGTTCATTCATTCATTTGTTCATTCATTAATTTGTTCATGCATTCATTTGTTCATTCATTAATTTGTTCATGCATTCATTTGTTCATTCATTAATTTGTTCATGCATTCATTTGGTCATTCATTCTTTGTTCATGCATTCATTTGTTCATTCATTAATTTGTTCATGCATTCACTGTTCATTCATTAATTTGTTCATGCATTCATTTGTTCATTCATTAATTTGTTCATGCATTCATTTGTTCATTCATTCATTGTTCATGCATTCATTTGTTCATTCATTCATTTGTTCATGCATTCATTTGTTCATTCATTCATTGTTCATGCATTCATTTGTTCATTCATTAATTTGTTCATGCATTCACTGTTCTTTCATTCATTTACTCTTTCATTCTTTTATTCCTTCGTTCATGCATTCACTGTTCTTTCATTCATTGTTCATGCATTCATTTGTTCATTCATTACTTTGTTCATTCATTCATTTGTTCATGCATTCATTTGTTCACTCATTCATTTATTCACGCATTCATTTGTTCATTCACTAATTTGTTCATGCATTCATTTGTTCTTTCATTAATTTGTTCATGCATTCATTTGTTCATTCATTAATTTGTTCATGCATTCATTTGTTCATTCATTCATTGTTCATGCATTCATTTGTTCATTCATTGATTTGTTCATGCATTCATTGTTCATGCATTCATTTGTTCATTCATTAATTTGTTCATGCATTCACTGTTCTTTCATTCATTTACTCTTTCATTCTTTTATTCCTTCGTTCATGCATTCACTGTTCTTTCATTCATTGTTCATGCATTCATGTGTTCATTCATTACTTTGTTCATTCATTCATTTGTTCACGCATTCATTTGTTCACTCATTCATTTATTCACGCATTCATTTGTTCATTCATTAATTTGTTCATGCATTCATTTGTTCATTCATTAATTTGTTCATGCATTCATTTGTTCATTCATTAATTTGTTCATGCATTCATTTGTTCATTCATTCATTGTTCATGCATTCATTTGTTCATTCATTAATTTGTTCATGCATTCATTTGTTCATTCATTCATTGTTCATGCATTCATTTGTTCATTCATTAATTTGTTCATGCATTCACTGTTCTTTCATTCATTGTTCATGCATTCATTTGTTCATTCATTAATTTGTTCATGCATTCACTGTTCTTTCATTCATTGTTCATGCATTCATTTGTTCATTCATTAATTTGTTCATGCATTCATTTGTTCATTCATTCATTGTTCATGCATTCATTTGTTCATTCATTAATTTGTTCATGCATTCATTTGTTCATTCATTCATTGTTCATGCATTCATTTGTTCATTCATTAATTTGTTCATGCATTCACTGTTCTTTCATTCATTTACTCTTTCATTCTTTTATTCCTTCGTTCATGCATTCACTGTTCTTTCATTCATTGTTCATGCATTCATTTGTTCATTCATTACTTTGTTCATTCATTCATTTGTTCATGCATTCATTTGTTCACTCATTCATTTATTCACGCATTCATTTGTTCATTCACTAATTTGTTCATGCATTCATTTGTTCTTTCATTAATTTGTTCATGCATTCATTTGTTCATTCATTAATTTGTTCATGCATTCATTTGTTCATTCATTCATTGTTCATGCATTCATTTGTTCATTCATTGATTTGTTCATGCATTCATTGTTCATGCATTCATTTGTTCATTCATTAATTTGTTCATGCATTCACTGTTCTTTCATTCATTTACTCTTTCATTCTTTTATTCCTTCGTTCATGCATTCACTGTTCTTTCATTCATTGTTCATGCATTCATGTGTTCATTCATTACTTTGTTCATTCATTCATTTGTTCACGCATTCATTTGTTCACTCATTCATTTATTCACGCATTCATTTGTTCATTCATTAATTTGTTCATGCGTTCATTTGTTCATTCATTAATTTATTCATGCATTCATTTGTTCATTCATTAATTTGTTCATGCATTCATTTGTTCATTCAATCATTGTTCATGCATTCATTTGTTCATTCATTTGTTCATGCATATCATTTGTTCATTCATTCATTGTTCATAGCATTCATTTGTTCATTCATTCATTTGTTCATGCTCCAGCATTTTCTTTCATTCATTTGCATTCATTTCATTAATTTGTTTTGTTCATGCATTCACTGTTCTTTCATTCATTGTTCATGCATTCATTTGTTCATTCATTAATTTGTTCATGCATTCAC
>JAMPIV010022649.1:0-16172 GCA_024509875.1 Oreohelix idahoensis
CCGAAAAGAGACCCCGCCCCCTACCTGTTTCTAGGCAATTATTTTCGATGTGCGCGAAGCATTCTGGTTGTGGAAAAATCTGAAGTAGAAAGATATGTAATGAGGCCATAATAATGCCAAGAATTTAATTGTGGTTTAGAGTTTTTGAGTCATATTTTATATGGTCGTGTGTTTTTTTAAATTTTAATTATCTGTTGTTAATTTGTGTTTTTTCGCTAGTCCTAAAGCGATAATCGCGGTCGAACTATACCAAGTAGCCAAAAATCCAAATACGCCTAGTGCGCAGTTAAAGTCGTTTGTTGATTAGCACGCTATTCCCATATAAAAAGAGATAGCGAACTACCCACGTGCCCCTTTTTAAGTAGTATCAGTCCATACTGACCTAGAGAGAAACGTAAACGAGGGCGCGCTGTGTAGCCTCACAGAAGCCTAACAAAAAGACCATACGACGATTACCATCCCAGCTCGGGCACTGTTTGTTGTTTTGTTTTTTTTTTGTTTAGTTTTTTGTTGACATTTCGACTAGTTTAGATATATAGATATTCTGATTGTTTGGATTGGGGGGATAGTATAATGGGGGGGATAGATAGGGGGGGTGGGGGGGTGGTGGGGTGGGTGGTGTGAGTGGATTGATGGATGGGGGATGGTGGATAGGATGGATATAGATAGATAGATAGATAGAATACGGGTTAGATAGAAGATGAGATAAAAGTTTTTGATAGATAGATAGATAGATAGATAGATAGCATAGATAGATTTCCGATAATAGATTAGAATAGATAGATAGATAGATAATCACACATAAACAACTAGCAGGCGCACACAATGGTACAAACGGTTACCCTTTCCTTTTCTACACTCAAAAAATACGATATGCAATCACGTACACCCACAACCTCACACTTGGTCACAGTCAACACCGTACAATGCGCACATTACATACGAACACACACAACCCTTTCATCAAAACAAAAATACAGAAAGCAACAAAGTCACCAATACAAAGTATATTCAGGTAAGTAATAATCTAGGCAACAAACTGAGGTTTAATTCATGAAATAAACACGGAAAACCCCGTCAAATCTACACGTTTAAAGGAGCATAAAAATAGCGTAATTCTAAAGTAAATAAACAGTAACAATATAAGGAATGTGTAATGGTAATTCCAGCACATATAACCATGTTTATTTACTGCTCATCGGCCAATCAAATTTTAAACTCTTACGAAAAGGAGAAAGAATGGTTAAAACAAACAGAAGCTTGATACAATACAAGCAACCAGTAAGACACGATCATTTTAAAAGAATAGAAGAGAAACAACTCAGTAACATCACTCTGCAAAAAGCTGTGTTTAATACATCAAACTATACAAAATATGTAAGGAAAGCTCGAGAGGTCACTGTGGTTTAAGAAAATAACTGTTAATAATACATTGGAGAGAATTAAAGTGTAATGTACTTTAAGAAGGCCAGTGTACAGAGGAAGTCATTCACCGTCACATGAGAAGGAATTATGTTTAGAGAAGCTGTTAATAGAGAGGCTCGTTGTGACAATAATGAAAGATTAATGAAAAATTAGTTATCCTTAGACACAAGAAGTCTGAGAAGCTTTAAACAAGTTTGCATCACTTGCCAGGAAAGTCCTACAACTGATTATGTGGATGAACAAATGCTGGAGACATAAAGTTGTGGAAAGACCTGATTCGCCAAACCCACCTAGCATGGTATTCTGAGAAACAAGAACTACAAAATTTCAATGGATGACCACTTACAATCATGACCCAAGTAGGGCCCCTTGAGCATCTTTTTGGCAAAATGTAAAAGAATGCCACAAAACAGAAACTTATGCCTGACTTTTCAGGAGGCAGAACACCCACTTCTGACTGGATCTGAACACAACCCCTTCTTTTTACTTGATCTATGTATAAAGTTTTTTGTTATTACTTCATGCTAATTTCCATCGACTTTAGTTGTACTGCTTGTTGTAACAATGTAATTCAGGCCTGAACATGCTTAGGTTACTCACGGTCAACAGTGACAAAATACATAGCAGCTTTACTTTACCGCATATATCACTTAGATGATCTAGGTCACTCGGTATCAGGAGTTATATTCTTTATTGAAACGGGGTAGCCTGTAATGCGACTGTGCCTCACAGGAACTTGCCCTACTGCTATCAAAAAGCTGAGTCAGGTGCAACCATTATACCAGTTATGCTGGGTAACTGGGTTGCCTGTCCCTGAGAACAGACCACACGCCACCCAACAAGAACTGCAAAATGGGCTATTAACCTCCATGAAGAATGCAATCAGAGAGAGGTTGACAAAACACTGATGATTTCGGGAAACTGACGGAGACTGATGGATGAAAAGCCTTATCGGATCACCTTTAGGCCAGAGCACTCGCAAGCCGCTCGAAAGTGGTCAAAAACAGAGCCGAGTGTAGAAGTTTGTTGCTGTCTACGCGAATGGAAGCTCACCACCATGATGGTCACTAAGACACCGAGCAGACCCTGGGAGGGGGGAGAGTTTGCTTTGCAGCTCTACAACCATTACGCCCCACCGAGCCGACTTTATGGTCCAGGCTGGACCGAAGACTTGACATGAGTTTTTATGCTGCTCTGACAAGACGGCCACCAGCCGTGGATGTGTCACTGACCGAAGTAAGTGGTGACAGTTTGTTGCAATTTGTTGTCTACAAGACGCCACCACCGTGATGGTCACTGACCAACAAGTGGACGTTTGATTGCTGCTCTACAAGACGCCACTAGGCGTGATGGACACCTGACCGAACACTTGGAGTTTTGTTGCTGCTCTACAAGACGCCACCAGACCGTGATCTGTCCCACCGATCGCTTTTTCCAATTTACATCTTACTGCGAAAAGATACGGAAGAAAATACAAAATGGAACTGGACGTCTTACCTATGTCTCGACTTTGACATAGGAATTACTGATTGAACAAAATCAATTGAAATTAAAGAAAAAAATACAGTATTTCGTAGCACAGAAATAACAATTGGTTTTCCTCCCCTCCCCTACGTCTAACTATGATTGTAGGAAAAAGGCAGAGGTGATCCCCATGTCTCCATAAAGTGTGGGGAAGGGACATTTATTAACTTATGTTTACCCCCGGATCCCAATCAGTGTCACTTCACCCCTGTTGAACCCCTTTCGCGTACCTATGGTTTGTCGTATCACACTTTGGAAACTATTTTTAGACCGTTAAGAATGAATAATAAATTGATAGATTGTATTTTTTACAACATAACAATCAATCAATTCAAATCCTGAATCTCGGAAAAAACATGGAAGTGATAAGACTTTTAGATCATCCTGTTATGCAGTGGTGTATTAACGAGCGAAGGGTCCGCGGGGCACAAATTAGGTGGGGGCATCCTTGTATAATGGACTCAACAAATCTAATCAATATACGGCAAATCTGGTTCATAAATATAACTATTTCCGTCATCGTCATCATCATCATCACCATCAATATGACCATCATTACCATCATTGTTATCATCACCACCATCATTGTCATCACCATCATTGTCATCATCATCACCATCATTGTCATCATCATCACCATCATTGTCATCATCACCACCATCATCATCAACATCATTGTCATCATCATCACCATCATTATCCTCATCATAATCATCATTATCATCAGCACACTTCAGCACCCCAAGTGGAACAACCCTTGAACAAATATGTGCAACGTCCTCATGTCCTGTGCCATCCACTCAAGATCTTTACATGTTTTCTTTACCACTGTTATTTCTGTCTGCAGAAACTGGAACATGTTTATGATGTTTAAACACAGGGACAAATGACATTAACAGAGTGTATAAAGGTCAGGATCTCTTGCAACCACGATTTGCTCCTAGGTGGTGCGGTCGCACCAGGCGAGGGCTTACCGAGACGCCGAAATATATTAAATAATTATAAAAACATTAAAATTCTAAAAAAAAATTTTAAAAAAGACTGAAACAGGAAATTTTACCGTAAATAATTATTTGCTCATTTGAATATGGTCAACGTCACGTGACCTTTCCTACCTTGAAACATTCCTAGGTCCGCCTATGCTTACAACCACGACTTTTCGGGGCCCAGTGGGTACCGAGGTCCCTTGGATGTACTGCTTTTACATAGTGAAGAAGAAAGAAACTGAAAGAGGAACTGAGTTGATGACAAAACGCAAGAAAAAATTTTACAGTGATTTATGTAAGGCAGTGAATTCTAAATCGACTGACCGCCAGGTTAGTTCGTGAAACAATCTGAACCTTAAATAGCATGCGACAACATGCATATAACTATCTTGTTGTGTATCTACTATTTACGGGACGGCTCAAATGTTTTTTTCTTGGCTGGTGTAGATGTTGTTGTCACATGAGCGCTTGTGCACGCTACAGCATAACAGCGTATAACAAAACAATGGTTTTAAATGACAATATCATATACAGCTGCAACAGTACAGGTCACTCATCTTCAAGATAATACACTACAATTTAGAAGAACTTTATATTTACTCGAAACCGCTCGCGTTAAAATGTCAAATCGGTTGTTTGTCCGATTAGCCTCTATTACTGGCAAGAACAAAGTCATTAGGACGATGTGGTTCTAATTATTCTACCTCCAATTGTTTTTTGAAAATCTTTCTGCTGGACGTGTTTTTAATTAAAACACATCAACTGCGTTTGTTGTTTTAAAAAAAAGTGAGTGTTAAATGTTTGAGTTTTGTAATTAACACTAACTAGATCACAGGACAGCAGCGCCTGTAGTAACACAGCGTAATATCAAGATAAAGCAACTCTAGTTATCATAGGGATCGCATCCATTTTCTCTTCTGTGGTATTCTGCGCACGCGCACTTAAGAATGTTTTCTCAGCGCTGTAGCGTAAGGATTTGTGAAACATAAGTGTCGTCAAAAAATTCATTCACATTCTTAGGGGTGGCTTCTGTCATCCCCGAGTTCAGAAAGGGTTTCAGAGGATGAACACGCGCATTTAGGAAGCGGGAATGCGACGAGAACATTGAGAGATTGGTGGAAAAGAGAGTTTGAGCATAATTCAGTGTTGAATCATAGCTTTTGTAATATATCAACTGAGACTTGTTTTATACCACTATTTTAACATAACGATAACTTTTTTTTTAAGTTAAAAGGGGGAGGGGGGGGGGGGCATCACCCTAGAATAACGAGCCACCACTGCTTACACTGGCGAACTAATCTAATAATTTCGCATCCTACGTTGGATTTAAGGTTAGAATCCTTTTCCCCTGACGTCAGCCATGTGTTTAGTATGTTCTCCCACCCCTAGCGGCTGACCTAGTTAAATCGTATGCAAAACACATTACGGAACAACTCCGAATAACAACGATAACACACAAATGCTATGTTCGTTCATCTTCGGTTAGTGTCGCCCTTTCACGAAACTGTTCCTCGTACACTTTCATTCATAAAATATCCCTCTCTGCCGCATGTAATTAATGTCGCGTGAATGGGGGCAGGTCTTTCTGCGAAGATCCATGTTAACAGGCTTATCAGGCGAACGGATACACAGAAGCTATGTACAGCCGCGCGCGCCTTTGAAGGCACTAGTTTGTGTCCCTAATGTAAGAAATAGCAGGTACGTATTGACAGATCTTACATACATAATGTTACCGCGCGTTCCGTAACCCAGTCAGTCAGTCTCGAACAGTGGCCCAGTACAGGTGCAAACTGATAAATATTAACTTGGCAGAAAACAATGGATGAAATATAGAATATACGCTTTTGAAATATATACTTTTGGATTATACTTAGGAACCATTCTTTCTTGGGGTACGTAGTTAAGTATAGAAGTTATTATTGTGATTGTTAATTTTGAATAAACCTCGTTCAGCGAAATATTAAATCTAGAATTTGAACAGGCGTGTGCTGTAAGTTCCTTCACCTGTTTTAACAATTAACAGAAGCCGGTGTTTATTTAGTTTGCGATGTACTATCGTAAATGTAAACTTATAAAAATAACTAAATAAAGAAACTACTTGTTGATAGCAGGCAGTAATGTAATGTTATCTTAGCCCTAGAATTAGGGCTTTGTTGCAGAGCTTATCCAGTCGCAGAGTGAATGCCGTATTACAGTTACCTAACTAATATTGGAGTGTAGGACTATAAAGGTATTTCGAGCTTATGCCTCACCTTTTAGATCCCGGTAGAGTATAAGAACTTTAATCATGTCTTTCTAAACTGGCATGGTGGAAATATTCTCTGGGTAATTGTGTTTATTTTTAAATCTTTGTTCTTAAGTTGTTGTTTCTTCTTCCACCAGTTCGGAGTTTTGGCTTCTTTGGCGAAGTGCACTCCGTTCAACCTAAACACAACGTCCGTCGGTTATGTCTGGGCGAATATCCAACTACCTTCATCATTTCCATTTGTGCTCCTTCGGAGCATGGAGGAAGGTTGCACCAATAAGTCACATGCACCTGCAGCAATGGTTAGTTTTTTGTGGCAATTAGTTGTACATGATGAGGATGTCAGCTACTCGCACAACCTCACATTAGTCACCTTGTACGACATGCTTGATGGTGCAGTTGTTCTACTGAGGTCCAGCTATAAAAGTCATTACGTCTCTTTTCATTGTGTTATATTTTTTTCGTTTATATCTAAAGCACTACTGAGCTCTGCTTGATTAATAATAATACTAAAAAAAAATAACTTTATGAAGACAGAATTAAAGGAAATAAAAGTAACGGTAGTTCCATTAGAGATACTGCGATGGCGAGAGAATAGTTTGAGACTTCACTATACTATGTCTCAGCTTTGTGAGGAGGGCGACATTTTCCCTTTCTCGCTACCTTTGCCTTCCCAAACTCAAGAGCAGAGCGAGGTACTAATTTTGACAGCTGGGTAAACTGGAGAATGACGATACCGGGTTTCGAAGTCGGTAACTTTACCTATAGAAGCAACCGTTGTAAACCACTCCACCACTCCAAGCTCATTTGAGATAGACAAATCATATTCTTTCTATACATGTGCGCGCGCCGTTAACCCGCATACACACACACACACACACACACACACACAACCACACACACACACACACACACACACACACACACACACACTCATATGACCAACGAAGCTTAACTTCAGATTTTTGACATTTTTGTCGCATTCATAATTATGTCCATCACTCCATCAGTCCATCGCTACAGAGACTATCTGAGAAATATATTAATTTATTTGTAGTCTTCCGTTAAAGCAGAAGTCGAGAGACTAATCGTCCTGAGCGTTTAGTTGCCTCTGGAGCATGGGCGTTTAATCAGGTCACGCCAGTCTCTTCAGTAGAATGACTCATCATCATCATCACCATCATCATCATCACCATCATCATCACCATCATCATCATCATCATCATCATCATCATCATCATCATCATCATCATCATCATCATCACCATCATCATCATCATCACCACCATCATCATCATCACCACCACCACCATCATCATCATCATCATCATCATCATCATCATCATCATCATCATCATCATCATCATCACCATCATCACCATCATCAACATCATCACCATCACCATCATCATCATCATCATCACCATCATCATCATCACCATCATCACCATCATCATCACCATTATCATCATCACCATCATCACCATCACCATCACCGTCATCATCATCATCATCATCACCATCATCATCAACACCATCATCATCATCATCATCACCATCATCATCATCATCACCACCATCATCATCATCATCACCACCATCATCATCAACATCATCATCATCATCATCATCACCATCATCATCATCACCATCATCACCATCACCATCACCGTCATCATCATCATCACCATCATCATCATCATCACCATCATCATCACCATCATCATCATCATCATCATCATCATTACAATTTTCATCACCATCATAATCATCACCATCACCATCATCATCACCATCATCATCACCATCATCATCACCATCATCATCACCATCATCATCATCACGATCATCCTCACCATCATCATCACCATCATCATCATCACTGTACTACAGCTCACCAAGGATCATACGACTTCAACAAACTTATGCCAAGTCTTCCTGTCACGTGCCATCCGCTCAAGGTTTCTCCATGTCGTCCATATCATTTTAATTTCTGTCTCCAGTCATCTTTTCCCTGTGTTTGTCGGTCCCTACCTACTTCTCTTCCCTGGACGTTACTAAAACAAAGACTGCCTTGTTATGCTATCAACAGGTTTACTCAAACTTTAGAGAAAGACTATTTATTATCGTCATAATTATCTATTGGGCTCAATACAGAGCATAGAACCACCACTGTACCTAGCCCCCTTACAGGAAGCCTGCACTCAGCAGTCATATACTCCTGTAGCGGTGGTTTCTGTACCAGTTTATTTGACATAATGAGGTTGTCAGCCTCATGTACAACCTCATATTAATCACCGTGTACGATATTTCTATTCTTTCTTCTCTCTTCACAGACCCCCGGTATTTTACACCCTGGACAAAAAGACTAATGGTAAAACTTGGGCAGAAAGACTAATGGTAAAACTTGGGCAGAAAGACTAATGGTAAAACTGGGGCAGAAAGACTAATGGTAAAACTTGGGCAGAAAGACTAATGGTAAAACATGGGCAGAAAGACTAATGGCATAACTTAATTAAAACCATGATAGGACAATTTATGCACAGCATTGCAGCAGGCATTAATCTGATCATCAGATGATTCTACATGTTGTACGTCTGTCCCTTCAAGCACAATTTTGCTATCTTTTCTGCATTATTCTTTTTTTTCCCTCTTGTTTTCTCTGTGTATAGTCAGAGTTACTGTTTGTGGCTGCTATTATCTTTACTGTATTATTATTATTATGTTTTTATTATTATTATTTGTTAAATATCTCGTAACAAGCATACATTTGGTAGACTGCCATCTGGATTGTGTTCCCGCTCTTTGTACAAGAATCTAACTACCATAGAATCGCCACAGTTTTTGTCTTTCTGTGAGACTGCACCTATTTAACTTGTCTTTGCCATCTGAGAGTGTTCAATCTCACATGTTGAATAGTTATATTAATCTTTATAGGTGGCGTAATTCCTATATTATTTGTTTTGCCCCCGCTTCATTTATCAGGTGCGGTGTGGGTGAGAGGTGATGGGAGAATATTGGTTCTTGTTGGAAATCACAAATTATAAGCTGAGTAAAAATATAAGAATATTCTTTTTCATATTTAACAACATTTTTTATTTTCAGCTACAAATCTCAACAATCAGCCTTTGACCAAATGCATGCAGACAATATTTTTCACCTGGAATTGGACCAAACTGTGCCTTACCTGGGCGGGGAGTCATTCGAAATGCGCAGTTCTGACCAGAGCTTCGACTTAAGCCCCACTGAGCACGTTTCCTTTTCTAACAACGGCAAAGAACCGCACCAGACTGATTCTTGCCAATACAACCGATTACAAATGACGAAAACTTTGCCCGTATCCCCTTTTACCAATAGAAGAACAATAAATCAACAACTTAATGTAGATAACCAACATCGTCTGTCAGCAGTTTCCCTCCCAAATCAAAATGGACTTCGTCCAGCGCGACCTACTTCCTTGAATGTGCCCGCACGCCAATCCTATTTTGATCCTACCAGCTTCATAGGACCACCGGCGTTTGCTCGCCAGCAAGGATTCCCGCTTGAAAACAGACAAAACTCTCTGGGCCAGTTTGATAGTTTCAGCCCCCAGTCTTTAAGTGGAAGCGAGAGTCCGTATAATTTCTTTAACAGCGATCGTTCCCCGGTGTTGTTCGAGACTGACTTGAGGCGTCTTAAGAATAACAGCCTGGACAGCCAGCAGTCCAGCTTTGACAGCATTACGCCAGAAGACGAGCTACCTAATTTCACACTTAACTGTAACAAAGAGCTGAACCAGGCAAATATTTCACAGGACAGGTACAATGCACAGCGTCAACTACTTCTGGACAATTTTAGCCAAAATCGACAAATAGCTGATGAGTCCGGAGTTTCAGGATCTCCCTTTTCGTACCCACGGATTCCCCAAAGTAACAATGACAATGTACGTTTTCCCTTCCTTGTAAACAACCAACGATACCCTCCTACAGCAACGTCAGATCTCCATCATTCATTCAACAAAGCCGGAAACGATGACGAAAGCCAATCACATCAAAATGACAATTTTGGTGCCCCGTATAAAGAGCCACCTAGTTACGAGGAGTTTATTCAGAACCACGCTCTCAGTCCCAGAATTCCTACTTGTGGTAGAAGTGAAGTACCAGTCAGAACAGAGAGCACCTTGTCTCCATTTACCAAAGACAACACGGAATCATTTTCGGTAGCGTCATCATCCAATCTTCTTGATGACATCATGGAATGTATTCAGCTGGAAGTGAATAAGCCGTATCTAAAATCAACACAAGACACAGGTAATCAAATCAAGTTATCATCTTTATACTTTTATTTATTTCTGTTATTATTTCTACGATACCTTTAGCAGAGTGTATTTTAGAAAGCGATAACTTTAGCAGAGTATCCAATACCATAATTCCCGGCGTAAGGTACTTCGGTCGGTCGGTCGGACTTTGCGCACCGTCATTTGCGTACTTTTTTCTATTTTCGAGAGAGTGCATTAACTTTCGAGTACAGCTAAGGGGGTGCAACTGTGGTTGAAAGTTGGACAATAATTTTATTGTTTCCCAAGCCCGGATGAAAAAGGAGGAGGGCGGCCTGCATGGAGGCCGTAAGGAGGCAGCCCCTCCACCATGCAAAGGCACAACAGGCCAATCACCTGTTTGCTTTAAATCATGATTACGCGAACTACAAGAGAGAAAACCGGACTGATTCTAAAGGCGACGAACTGGAACGGACTACGGACTACGACTTATGGAACTTGGAACACAAGAAGTATAAATGGGAAGGAAGAGGAGCTGGTGGAAGAGATGAGGAAAGCAAAACTAGAAATCCTGGCTATAACGGAAACGAAGAAAAAAGGACAAGGAGTCATGGATCTCGATGGCAACACGTTGCTCTACAGTGGTGTACCCACATCTGAAAGAGCTAAAGGGGGCGTGGGTTGCATTGTGGCCCAAAATCAAAAAGATAGTATCAAGGGATGGAACTTTGTCTCGGAGCGCATTATGGTTGTAAAACTAAAAGAAGGAGAAACCATAGTCAACCTGGTCATAGTGTATGGGCCAAATGAGGATGAGAGAGCAGAGGTCAAGGAGGAATTCTTCGAGCTGCTTCAAAGGACAGTGGATGACTGCCTAGATGAAGTTATTATGCTCGGAGATTTTAATGCCAGAGTTGGAAATGACCATGCTAGATGGGGTGGAGTTATCGGAAGATATGGAGAAGATACTCTCAATGACAATGGAAAGCGACTCTGATCATTACAAACACAAAGTTCCCCCATAAGCGCATACATGCATACACTAGATGTGAACCAACCAAGAATGAGAAGTCAGTGATCGACTATGCCATTGTTCGGAGAAGCTCATTCAGATATGTCCGAGATGCAAGAGTCTGGAGGGGGCCAGAGATTGGAAGTGATCACTACCTGCTAACAATCAAACGAACAACTGAAAGAGTTGCTCAGCCTAGGAACTGCCCAACATCAAGCAAGAAACCAAGTAAACGAGCAGGAGAAATGAGCATTAGGACCTACAAGCTGAGAGAGCCAGAAATTAAGACCAGATATCAGGGGCTTATTGCTACAGCAGTGAGCAACACAGAAGAACGACCTGATGACTTGGAAACCCTCTGGAATAAATTCAAGGATATCATAAAGACAGCTGCTGCAGAAACATGCGGTGAAGTCCGACTTGGGAACCAGAGAAAGAGGACACCTTGGTGGACAGAGGAAGTCAAAGAGAAAATAAGAGAGAAGAAAATGGCATGGAAACAATACTTAGGAGCTAAAAACACAACAGGACAAATGGAAAAATATAGAGAATATGTGACACTCAGAACAGAAGCAAAGAACAAAGTGCTAGCAGCAAAACAGAAGTCCTGGGAAGAATTTGGAGAAAAGCTAGAAAAAGATGCACAAGAAAACCAGAAATTGTTCTATAAGACCCTAAAGAACATGAGGAAAGAAAAACAATGCCCTCTCAAATTTATAAAGGACAAGCAAGGCAAATTGCTTACTGCCCCGAAGGAAGTAATGGAAAGATGGAAAGAATATTTCTCAAAACTCCTGGATGGTGAGCATGATGAAGCATCAGAAATGATACCCACTGACACAGAAGAGGAAACCAATGATGGTGAAGATGACATAAAGATGGAAGAACTGAGGGCAGCACTAGAGAAAATCAAGATGGGCAAAGCAGCAGGGCATGATGGTATAACACCAGAAATGGTTAAGTACATGGGAGCATCAGGCGACCTATTACTCTTAAAGGTCCTACAGGCAGCATGGTGCAACAAGACCATACCAAAGGATTGGGAGATTGCCATCATAACACCAATTTTCAAAAAGGGTGACATTCGACAATGTGGAAACCATAGAGGCATATCCCTTCTCAGTGTCCCTGGTAAAATCTACTCTAGAATCCTAGAGCAGAGACTCCGACGCCTAGCTGAGCCACAATTGGATGAGGTCCAGTGTGGATTCCGAGCAAACCGAAGTACTCAAGACCTAATCTTCACACTCAGACAGCTGAGTGAAAAGGCCCTTGAGTATAAGAGTGAGATCCATCTTTGTTTCATAGATCTGGAAAAGGCGTTTGACAGGGTCCCCTGGAGCAAACTTTGGGAATGTTTGGCAAGGAAGAATATTCCAGCACCTCTGATTCATGCTATACAGAGCTTCTACAAGTCTTGCAGAAATTATGTGAGGACAGCAAACCATAAGTCAGAAGAGTTCAGGACCACCACTGGTGTAAGACAAGGTGATATCCTATCACCTTACCTCTTCATACTCCTTATGGACGATGTCATCAAGGCATGTAAGGAGAGAACAAGAAAGTATTCAGTGGGGTACTGGAAGATGAGACAGGTCTATATTTCGGAGCTGGCATTTGCTGATGATGTTGCCCTGATTGCTAAATCAGAGGCACATCTCCAATCCAACCTGCAAGTCTGGAAGGAAGAGCTGGAGAAGAGAGGGATGGTCATAAGCAGCTCTAAAACAAAATCCATGGTGATATCACGAGAAAAAAGAAAACATCAGATTAAGTTGGGAGAACAGGTCCTGGAGCAGGTCGACCACTTTAAATATCTCGGAGCTATTATAGACCGAAAGGGAGGCATCAAAGAAGAGTTGGCCACTCGGAAAGCAGCGGCTGGGAGACTTTTTCAGGCCATAAATCGTGGATTCCTCAGCAAGAAAGAGGTTGGTAAGAAAACGAAGATGGCTGTATACCGCTCCACCTATGTCCCAGTCTTGACATATGGATGCGAGTCGTGGGCAATGACTACAACCCACAAAAGCCAGATCCAAACCTCAGAAATGAGGTATCTGAGGAAAGTGGTTGAAGTAACAAGAAGAGACATGGTCCGCAACCAGACGATCCGTCAAGGCCTAAAATCCCATCCGCTGCAGACCCAAATAGAACAGTCCCAACTATGATGGTTTGGCCATGTCTGCAGAATGGGAGAAGATCGGCTACCACGACAAGCATGGGAAACAAAGAGCCAGGGATCCAGACCTCCAGGACGACCCAGAGTCCGCTGGGAGGACAACATTAGACAATCTTTGAAGGACCGAGGACTAGAATGGAACCAGGCCAAGAAGAAGACAGCTGATAGAATGGTCTGGCGCTCTCTCTTCCAAACCTCTACACCTCACGGTAGAAGGGGAACGACTAAGTAAGTAAGTTTCCCCTTATATGTACTCTCGCGAAAATAGCAAAGTGTGACGGGGTGCATTAAATCAACAGACAATCAAGATACTCTTCTGTCCAGTTTCATTCGGGAAACGGATTTAACTCATCATTTTTCTTAAAAATAACCTTAAAATGTAAGTTTTTTAATTGTTTCTTCAAGACAAAATTTTAATTTTAATATATAAAGTATTGCAGACTTATTATTAAGGATCAAAATGATAAGATGGCTAAAAGGAATAGACGATCTCGTCATTCACAGCGAGCAAGCGAGACTATAGAAGAAGCAGCAATGTAATACGTGTAACAGAAACAACACACTATAATTAAAAACCTGCCAATTTTGGCGGGTTGTTGCTAATATATCAGAAAGCGATAACTTTAGCAAGGTATATTTCAGAAAGCAACAACTTTAGCATTTCAGAAAGCGAAAAATGTAAGCACCATTATTTTTGTCATCTGAAACACCCACGCAAGATATCGATGTGTACACATATCTTGGCAGCAATATAGACAGAGTTGTGGGGAGGGGGGGGGGGAAGGGGGGGGGGGCAGACATAATATCACAATAACAATACAATAAAATAGTAGTTTTAATTGAATCATGAAATATACGAAATCAAAAGACATCAAGTCTAACACAAACACCAGAATCTTCAACTCACATGTCAAGTCAGTCTTATTGTATGGTTCTGAAACATGGAGAACAACAATTAAGTGACATTTTCATAAATGTTTGCGTAGATCAAGAGGATTGACATGACGCAACAAGATCACCAGTGTGGAACTGATGACAAGAACCAGTAACGTGTTGGCGGAAGTAGAGATGAGAATAAGACGCTGGCGATGGATAAGGAACACAGTGAGGAAACATACTGATAGTGTTACAAGGAAGTCCTTGCTATGGAAACCTCAGGGTAACAGAAATAAATAGAAAGGAACTGGAGAAAGACGAAAATAAATTTTGTTTAAAAACGAACAACATTTATCTACACGGGGCAATTTACGTATTAGAGTTAATATATTGTTCCCATGAAAAGAATCGAACCAGGATCATCTGGGTGAAAACCAGAAATACTAACGACGGAAGGGAAAGACGTAGAAAGACCATGGATGGATGGCACAAGACGGGAAAGCTTGGCGTGAATGTGTTGAAGGCGTTTGCTACATATGGAACACGGGGAATGAATGAATGAATTTTGTTATTTTTCTTTAAAAATCTTTTGCTGAATATCATAGCAACTGTTTTGTTCACATTAATTTGGAAGCCCCAAATGTTAATCCATTCTGACACTTTGTCTATTTGATTTTGTAGTTTTTTGTAATCAATATAACCATTAAAGAACAGAAAATATGTACCTCCTCAACAACTAGATTTCTGGGCATAACATTAGATAAACAACTAAATTGGAATAAACATATAGACAATTTAATAGAAAGCTGTAGGGGACTCCTAAATATACTAAGGATAGTAAAAGGTAATCGATGAGGGGCCAGCAACAAAATAATGCTTATGTTCTACAAGTCTTTCATCAGGGGGAAACTAGACTATGCTAGCATAGTCTACGACGCAGCTTCAACTTCTAGCAAAGCAAAACTAGACAGAATTCAAAATGCAGCCATGAGAACCATTTCAGGTGCACTTAGATCAACATCAGTAGAAGCACTAGAAGTAGCTCTCGGCATACCGCCCCTTGATCTAAGACAGAAAGAACTAAGACTAAATTATTGTAGCAAAGTAGCACAAGAAGTGACCCTTCCAGCACCTAACGCATTTGTCAAAAACCAACCAAGTATAGGGGATGTCCCCTTGAAAAAAGAAAGATATCCAACAGGGTGGAGAACTATAGAAGATCTAATACATTTAAAAGAACTGTCAAACACAATCAATAATAGTAATAAATATAGAAGCACAATACCACCATGGGAACTAAAAGCACCAATCATAGACTACACACTTACTGAAAAGATTAAACAGAACATAGAAGATAGGGAAGCCAAAATGATAAGTAGACAGTTCATAAATCAACTAACAAAACAAAGTCTGGCTGTTCACACTGATGAATCCAAGGGCGATAGTGGACAATTAGGTGCAGGAGTAGTGATGCCACAGTGGGAAATTAAGAAGAGTTACAGTGTAACTGGAGGGGCTTCGATTTTAACCGCGGAGATGGTAGCAATTCTAAAAAGTTTAGAGATAATCGAAGATAATCCGCCAGAAGCAGTAACGATTTTTACAGACTCACTGTCATCACTACAAGCACTAGAACACCCAGGTAAGTGCAGCCGGCCAGACATAAAGGA
>JAMPIV010022650.1:0-71882 GCA_024509875.1 Oreohelix idahoensis
GCCTTTATGATAAAGGTTTGGATTATGATTCAGTTGTGAAGTCTAGCCTAGTGGACCCAAGTCAGTATACCACAGAAACAGTGGAAATACAAGGGGCGACTAAGGACATACCACTCATGACACTTCCCATCGCAAGGATAACGGTGAAAACTCGCTATGTGGAAGGAGAAATCAGAGCAGCAGTGATAGATGAACCAATCTACTCTCTGATATTGGGGTGTAGATACGTCTTCTTGGGGAATCCCGAGAGACCTGTGATCATGGCGACAGTGCAGACCAGGTCAGAAGAAGGAGGAAGAAGGTGAACCTATAAATGCTCATCCAGAGGAGATGAGGAAGGCGCAGGCTGAGGATAGGACACTCAAGCCATGTTTTAAAAAATTGCCCAAATGCCACACACCTCCGAGCAAGGGGGAATATTTTATGAAGAACAAACTATTATACAGGAAGGCCGGAACTGGAACAAATGGTCACAACCAGCTGGTTCTTCCCACTTCATATAGGGATAAAGTGATGGAACTCGGGCATGCGATTCCCTTCAGTGGTCACATGGGGACCAGCGCCACAGGACAGCGTATAGCTTGTCATTACTTCTGGCCAGGGATAACGGAGGATATAAAAAGATATGTCAAATCCTGCCCAGAATGTCAAAGGGTAGCTCCAAAGCACTGGACTGCTCCTGCAACTCTAGGGGAAATGCCCATAGTGGGAACACCTTTTGAGAGGGTTGCAGTGGATATTGGGACCTCTCACTCGGACCAAGAGGAGGAACAGTTACATCCTTACTCTGGTGGACACTTGTTCTATGTGGGGAGAGGCGGTAGCCCTGCCATCAATTGATTCAAAACATGTAGCAGAGGCACTACTTACAATATTCACCCGATTAGGATTCCCACATCAAATCTTGACGGATAATGGCTCTCAGTTCAAGGGGAAACTAACGGAAGAAGTTTTTAAGCTATTTCAAGCCAGACACTTTCATTGTAGTCCGTACCATCCGCAAGGGAACGGCCAGGTAGAGAGGTTCAACGGGACTCTCATTTCTATCCTGAGAAAGCTGGCACACGAAAAACCGGATCTGTGGGATCAATTCCTGCCCGCCGCATTGTTTGCGTATCGGGAGGTACCACATAGTTCAACCGGGATGGCTCCCGCAACTCTGCTATTTGGGAGACCAATAAAAGGTCCATTAGAAGCGCTATTAAGGACCTGGACAGATGAGAAGGCGGAAGAGACTGTTACCTCATCTTATCAATACGTGAACGAACTGACCACTCGTTTGAAAGCTGGATGGAAACTGGCAAATGATAATTTGAAACAAGCCAGGAAGAAACATGCAGCATATTTTAATAGGAAGGCAAAGGACAGAGAACTAGCTGTGGGAGAGAAGGTGCTGCTTCTACTACCCGGTAGCCAGAATAAATTACAAATTGGATGGCAAGGTCCATATACGGTTCTAGAGAAGGTGTCTAGAACAAACTATAAAATTGACAAAAAGGGAAAGGAGAAAGTTTATCATGTAAACCTGTTAAAGAAGTATCTGGACAGACCACTCCAGGAAAGCACCCCCTTACTGACCTTAGCTATCGCAACTCAAATGCAAAAGGAACCACTCACCTCACATGAATACCCATTACATCCTTGTGAAACAGCAGCACGGGTAAAAGTCAGTAAGCACCTGACTAAAAACCAGAGGGAGAGAGTTCAACAGGTTCTGGAGGAACATACAGATGTATTAACAGATAAACCAGGCCATACAAATTTGCTACAGTATGACATGAAACTGGTAGACTCAAACCCAATCTGTATGAGAGCCTATTCTATTCCGTTCGCGAAGGAGAAGGCATTGAAGGAAGAAATGGATTATTTGTTGAAGGAGGGGATTATTTCACACAGTGAATCATCTTTTAGCTCTAGTGTCGTTTTGTTGAGAAAACCGTCTGGGGAACACAGACTGTGCATAGATTACAGGAAACTGAATGCTGTCACAGAAGGACAAGTGGATCCATTACCAGACACAAAACAGTTATTTGCCAGATTGAACAAGGCAAAATACTTTTCAAAGGTGGATCTTAGTAAAGGCTATTACCAGATTCCAGTGAAGCCTGAAGTGAGACCTTATTTGGCTTTTAGCACTTCGGATGGACATTATGAATTCAACATGCTACCATTCGGACTGAAAAATGCTCCGAGTGTATTTTCAAGGATGATGCGCAAATTGTTGGATCCCCTGAATAACCCATGTATCACGAATTTCATGGATGATATTCTCGTCGCCACAGAGACATTTGAAGAACACATTGACGCTCTAAAAATGTTATTTAATAGGCTTAGGGAGGCGAACTTAACTGCTAGGCCAACAAAATGTTGTATTGGATGCAAAGAGTTGGAATTCTTGGGACACACTGTATATCAGGGTAACATGACCCCTGATCCCAAGAACTTGGAAAAACTGCAGAGAGCACCTAGACCACAAACAAAAAAGGACGTGCGATCATTCGTGTCGTTATGCGGATTTTATCAAAAAATATATCAAAGATTTTAACTCTATTTGTGCTCCTCTGACTGATCTGACTCGCAAGGGACTTCCAGATAAAATTATTTGGACTGCGCAAAGTGAATTAGCGTTCCAAGACTTAAAGGAAAAACTCACTAGCAAGCCTATTCTCAAACTGCCTGATTTGACACAGGACTTTGTCTTAAGAACCGATGCAAGTAATGTAGGACTCGGAGCGGCTTTGTTGCAAAGATCATCTTCACCTGATGGGGAACTGAAACCAGTCGCTTATGCAAGCCGCAAATTGAATAAGGCGGAACAAGGATATTCCACAAGCGAAAAAGAATGTTTAGCGTTAATCTGGGCAATAAAGAAGTTTCAAATCTATCTGTATGGTAGGACTTTTGTGGTCGAGACGGATCATCAGCCTCTCGTATTCTTATCTCAGGCTAAGCATGAAAACGCAAGATTGCTGAGGTGGTCTTTATTGCTTCAACCTTATCAGTTTAGTATCCAATATATCCCAGGCAAATTGAATGTCGGTGCAGATTTCCTCAGTCGGCACCCCTGTGATCAAAATTAGAGTAGTGGCAGGCGTGAGGAGTAATTTTATCTATGTGTATCACTGGTTTTGTACTTGCCGTAGGCATGTTTTCAAGTGGGGAGATGTGTCATAAAATTAACCGTGATACAACGTTAAAATATCTCCAAAGATAAAATGTAGGGATAAAAACTAATGCGTAAGCTACTAGAATACATGATCGCCCACGCCGCGGGTCACCACCAGCCATGGAAATTAACTTGTTAGACGTGAAGGCAAAACGTTTACCCTTGGAACGGGATGAGAACGGAGATCAAAAGGAAAAAATATGACTGAACATGTGCTTGAAACTAGCAAGGCTAAAAAGACGCAATTGGTGGGGCAAGGAAAAAATTCACGTCCCCAAGTTGACACAAGGTAAAGAAATCGACAAAAGGGACCTTAGCTATTATACGCAACAGTCATTTCTTGGACGCTTTTGCGATAACTTAGTCCGTTTATTTGAATTCAGAGACAAACGCAGTATAGAAGATGCTCGAAAATATTTCACAAAAAAAACCAAATAACCTTGAAAAGTAACTTTTTCTTAATAATGATGTTAGGAATATAAAACCTAGCTGGCCGGATGGCCCATCTTGAGCAGTGAAATAATATGCTTTCATTTATACAGACAGATAGATAATAAGAAAGATATTGACAAAAGACTGTGTTGTTCATATCAGCGAGCGACTGCATTGAAACAAAAAAGTCCCTAATTTTCAAAAACTGCGGCCTTGAGACTCAAGTGCTAAAATCTAATTGGAATGAAAGAGAGGGGATGGGGTGGAGAATTGTGGCTAAAAATAACTTTAAAGGCAAAATTGTGTAGAGGAAGGCAGAGTTGGTTCAAAAAACAAGTGTGTTTTTTTGTGAAACGCAAGTAGAGACAGACGGACCAACAGACAATAATACATACTTGACTGAGGTATGACTGAAATGACTTTTTGGTAGGAGGTTTGAATTTGAAAAGGAAAAAAGGCGGTGATTGGCCATAGATGAATATATTATCGGCGCTCAGACGCGCATTTTTGCCATTCTACATAAACTGTCCAGTAGTAGACACAATAAATAATTCAGTGGTGTATTTCCCAGAAGCTAATTGAAATATTTAGAGGGACGCCATACTAAAGCCAGCAGCTCAGCTGAGTTTTGCTAGCAGATAACTGTGTTCTATATTCATAATTCTGGTAAGACTGAAATTATTTCTTTGTATATTTTAATATGTATTTAATGTTTCGAGTGATTTGATACTGCCATATCAAAATCTATCCCTTACAACAAGTAAGGATTCGCTCTAGACCCCCCCGCCCCAGTTCAGGGTCTAGAGACAAACAAAATACATAAACTCCAGCAAGGATTATGAAGGGCGGATCAAGTGTTGAGATCAGTGGAACATATCACCTATCCTATTCTATGGCAGAAAGCTAATGAACATATTTCAGAATATGTAGTCTGGGAGAACTTATCCTATGTGAAACCAACTTGGTAAGATGTGTTGTATGGTCAAAGAGATCTGACCCGTCTATGTGGTGTTGTTGTGTGTAGTGTTGTGTCCAGAAATGGTTTAGAGGATGGAATTCTGACACATGACCAATACTTTTATTGCAGAACTGTGAGTTTTTATTTGGCACCAATGTGGTGTCAAATGAGTTGTTGAATATTACAAGAGTGGACCCGTGCAGTTTATATTTTGGCAGAGCAGCCTGATATTGCCCCCAAGCACGGAGAGGTGGGGTCACCTGATTCCAGCACCAGAATTACTCATTCAAGATACGTGAGCGTCTGGCCTGCTGGAAATTCACCAACTCAACTTATTTTCTAACACACTAATTATATTTCCATCAATAAATGGACAAAGTGTAGTCGCCATAGACAGGGAGTGATGAGGCCACCCCAACAGCACATCCATTAATCGTTCTCCCAGATCAATTACAACTATAAACAGTAGTAATAGTAACTAGTCTTGTAAAATACATATGTACACACCTTTCATTTATTATGCCATATATTCATGCATTTCATTAATAATTACAAAACCTTTCATATGTTCTGACCAAAATAAAACCTTGGTTCAGAACAAATAAACTTAAAGAAAATTTATTATCAAAAATTTTACACAGCTTGAGTTAGTTCAGGGTGTTATAACATTTTATTAATATTACACTGACAAACATCATTTTTCTTTCTTATATAAGAATAAGTGTTCTAAGGTTAGTTTCTTGCGCTGATTTCAAATCTGAAATCCGTTTATCTCTATCACATCGGGTTCTTAAGATATTTGTGAATAAATATATTTTTGGGAAACCGTTATTTGCCCCGTTTCATTTTTACTACATAACTTATTAAAAATTAATAAAATGCAAAATAATTCTACTTTTTATACTGCTAAAAGATGCATGACATATGTTACGCTATTTTTCAAATAGTTACTGTATTTTGAAATAATTCTGAGCGAAATATGGCTTCTAGAAGTTGTAGAAATTCGGCTGATCTGTTCTGTTACGTGTGCGGATATTTTACCGATCGTGTTCACCAGAAAAACTTTACACCATTACTAAAGAAAGCATATGAACTTTATTTCGATTCGAAAGTTGATGATGCAAATAAATCTTGGAAGCCAAATGCAGTTTGTTCGACTTGTGCAAATACATTGGCAGGTTGGTTATGAAAATCGCCGAAGCATAAGTCGATGCCTTTTGGAGTGCCAGTAATATGGCGTGAACCGACAAATCACGCTACTGATTGTTACTTCTGCTTGACAAATATCCATGGTTTCACTTTTAAAACTAGAAAGTCTGTGGTTTATCCAAATATTGAATCGGTTTCGAAACCAGTGCCTCATGATCCAATCACGTGTCCGATCCCAGTTCCAACAGAACAATATCCGTTGGACGTGAATCAACGAACCATCAGAAAGTGATAGTTTACCTGCTTTAGAAACTAATTCTGACTCGGATTATATACCGGTGAATGATGGTGTTCACTTAATTAACCATTCAGAACTTTCAGATCTAATACATGATCTCGCTCTTACCAAAGAACAAGCGGAATTACTCGGTTCGCGACTCAAAGAATGGAATCTTTTAGCGCCCAATACTCCGATACCTAAATTTCGTCATAGACACAGAGAACTTGTTCAATACTTTGAGATGAATGATGACATTTGCTATTGCAAAGATGTAAACGGTCTAATGATGCACCTCGGTCATGAGCACATAGTCAACGAATGGCGACTTTTCATCGACTCTTCCAAGACTAGTCTAAAAGCCGTGTTATTGCATAATGGAAATTTATTTTCATCAATTCCAGTTGCCTACTCTGTTCATATGAAAGAAACTTATGACAATATGGCTATACTTTTGGCAAAAATAAAGTACAATGACTACCAATGGCGGATTTGTGGAGACCTAAAGGTCATTGCAATTCTCACGGGCATGCAGACTGGGTATACTAAATTTTGTTGCTTCCTATGTGAATGGGACAGTCGCAACAGACAGGAAAATTATGCAAGAAAGGTGTGGCCTATCAGGGATCGTATGCAGCTCGGGCATAAAAATGTAATACACGAGTCATTAGTTAACAAAGACAGCATCATGTTTACCACCGTTACATATAAAGTTGGGGCTCATGAAGAATTTCGTAAAAGCGTTAGATAAAACGAGCAAAGCTTTCACTTTTCTTCAAGAAAAGTTTCCGCAAGTTAGCGATGCAAAGATAAAGGAAGGTATCTTTGTAGGACCTCAGATTAGGAAAGTTATTGCAGACAAACAATTCGAGAACTTGTTACATGGTAGTGAACTTCGCGCATGGATGGCATTCAAATCGATCGTCGATAACTTTCTGGGAAATCACAAATCTGTCGATTATGTGCATATTGTTAAACAGTGCATATATGCATACAGAGTTATGGGCTGTAACATGTCCCTCAAAATCTATTTGCTCGATTCGCAACTTGACTTTTTCCCTGACAACCTTGGCGAAGTCAGCGATGAACATGGAGAACGATTCCATCAAGATATCGCCGTAATGGAGTCACGTTATCAAGGACGGTGGAGTGTGACCATGCTTGCCGATTATTGTTGGATGCTTCATCGCGATGTACCACATGCCATTCACCGACGAAAGTCGACTGCAAAGAAATTCAAGCCTACATAACTGTTATACTTCTTGTACGAATGATGTTGTAATACTATATGCGTTGTTAAAAAACTTCAATTGCGTATTTCTAGAGATCCCGACCTGATAGAGAAAAACGGTTTGCAGATTTAAAAACAGCGCATTAAAACTGACCAGAAAAACATAAAAATGTTAGAGAAAGAAAAAAAAATTTTTTTTTTTGTTAGCCAGTGTTATTAGACTTATTATATATCTGTGTGTGTGTATGTAAACTACCACAACACATTACATATCAGTACCCTAGAATTTTAACGTAGCCACATTCATTAGAAAAAAAAAAGATAGGTGTGAGGTCGTAGTGGTAGCAAGAAGGGCCTTCTGAACATTCACAGCTACATTTATCTCAGGAGCCTTCACAGCTGACCTCATGCATCACACTAAGTAACATCACAATCATACAATTCCATCAAATCCACTACATTCATTATGCTATGCAAGAACGATTTACGCCTCATCATCTACTTCACGCAGAAAACACGAAGTACATGACATTTCTACTGGAAACAAAATATGCTCGCAGTGCATCGTGATATAGAAACGTTCAAGCTATCCATTAGCCAGTGTAATCATAATCAAGAAAAACGTTCCAGACAGTTATAATAATAACAAGAGCGAATAACCCGTTCAAGAACTGATATGGATCTACTGTCCTGGTCATGCCGGGGTATGTGGCAACGAAAGCGCTGACAGACTAGCTTCAAGAGCACCCATTAAGGGTGCATTGGCCATAGATAAGGAAGAAATACTGAGGGCAATTCATGTTCGTCTATTAGAGAATGACACTGCAATCGATGAATCATCAAGGCTAAGCCTGCTGGAATTTCGCATCAAACGGGACGTATGAGAAGACGCATCCAGTGCGCAACAGGAACAATTAGCATTCATACCCTTCGACATTTGCTGAGGGAGACTGAGCACCTATGGGTTTGCCCAGAGTGCAATGACGTCGATTCTGATTAACATTAACATTAACAAGAGCGAAGCAATTTCCGCGAAGCGTTTAGGATTTAAGAAGGTAATATGCAACAGTGAACAGGTGACAGAAAACTGCGGCAATTATATATTTTCTTAAAACTAAGAAGGAAGAATTCAAAATATTTCTTTTCATTATTAAAAAGCAACTCAAATATTTACATCGTCGAAAACGTATATCTTGAAGTACACCAAATCAGCTTTCACTTTTCACAATTAGCAACAATTTTAAGCGAAGGCGCATTGTTTTCGATCACATAGCATACCAGGATATCGTAACAAGGAATTTCCCACATATCACTACGTGTTCTCTTACTGCTGTAACATCGAATTAGCAACTGGCTTAGGCCGCAGCCATCTAATTTGAGAACGCCTGTCGTAACACGGGCAAAGACATTCTGGAACTGCCAAGTAAACTAGTGTCTTTATGATAAATGATGAATTGAACAACGTACAGTCTGCTATAACTTTATGGTTATACTGACCCAATCAGGATAATTATTTTGGCATTTGAACAGCAACTACAAAAACATGTAATTATTGCAGTGGGAAATCATTATCTTTGGTATTTGACGAGGAAATCCTGATTATGTCGGTAAATTTGTAGAACGGCATTGAAATCCCACGAAAATTTAGAAGAAAAGTGAACTCAGGAGCGGACCTCCGAGAAAGCAAGTGTTAGATCTAGGTTGGGTATATTAGCCCGTCTCAGACACAGTTCCTTACTTCCTGAAATCACCTCAAGATCTGACAGAGCTCATAAGAAATCCAGAGGGCTTACTCATATATTAGAAGTCTTAACCCGTAACACAACAAAATAACTGAGAAGAAGCCACACCTGGCCGCCATTGTGAGCGATTTGTAGATCGAAGCTTCTAACAGCCGCAAATTTCGAAGTACCACTGTTCTGAGGATATATCTGTATAGATCGTTAAGCTTACAAAATATCTTAGTGAATTAATGTACTTGTAAAATTGATGAATATTTAAAATTAATGTTTTGCTTAGCATAAATCCTCATGTCTATATCTTGCCTTGTGCCCGAAAGAAGACAGCTTCCACCACTATATAACCTCAATCCTGGATAGCCTTGGCTAGGCTAGATGTTCTTGTTAGGACTGACCAACGCTAGCAATAATAGTTTACAGTCCATTTTATGGGTTTGTTATTGGGTGCTGTTCTCAAAGACTTCGTCTTCTCCTTTTCTTTCTTTTTTTTCGGCACATTTGTCGATGTATTGTAAGGGAAACAATTTAGCTAACTTTGGCATAATGCTGAGCCAAAGGGGAGTAATCATGAATGGGTTTGGATAATTTCTTTAACTGATGTTAACATTTTAAAATGTATTTATTGTAGTACCTCCTTTTGACTGACTTAACCACAGCTTCAAGACAGTGTTGTCGAAGTGAGGAGTCTGATCAACAGTGGTCAGTCAGAATCAGAGGGGGTTCTTGGTTATAAACAATAGATACCATAACCTGGTCATATTTTGCAGGTTCAACCAGTGGTTAAAAAACGTGACACGGTTTTGGAAATTGTGAAATGTTTAGCAATGGACCAACGCTGTTCCTGGCATAAGCATAGCAATGTCCAGATGTTTTAACGACCGATGGAAGTCAGCTATTACAACGTGTCAAGCAAGTTAAGTAAAATTTACTGATGACAATGACGAAACAGTGACAATATATATATATTTTTTTCACTCGAGTGTAATCTTGTAGGATATGTATATACCAAGTTGCAAAATTTTTTACTTTATCATTAATCAATCAAGTGCATTGATTTATATATACCTGCAGTTATACTTAATTATTTAAATTTCCAGTTATAATTTTGTTGAGTGATCAAAGAAACATTAATAATTTATAACTGGAAGGGAATAAATACGATTTGCACTCACATATTTGTATAACATCCCTGGACTATAGGACAGGTCTAGCGAGAAGGTGACTTACTACACAGCTTTCTTCTACAGCTACCATTTAGAACTGTGCACTTAGCTACCTGACTTGTCCCTACCACTAGGTCACCAGTTCTCTTCTCCAGTTCTGGGAACTATACTTTCTAGCTTTCTATCCAACATCCATCTCGCCACAACGCCCAACACAAGGCTTATGGTAAGGTCTAGCAAAATAAGTTCACACTAAAATATCTTCATAGAAACAAATCAATAGTTTGTAAATCACTTATTTACACGGGTTCATATATAAGTGTCAAATATTCGCTTTCTACAACATGAGGCAGAGAGATTACAGCACGTGTGACAAAACGTCTGAACATGCTCTTTTGTGTGATCTCTCACACCTTCAGCCCTCCGGCCGTATCCTTTCTTTTTCTTCATTTTTCTCACTCATCGCTTTTATTTGGCATAAATCATGCCTTTTCATTCGTTATTTTCACTATTTTGCTCCATGCTGGACATAGCATGGTGAATTCTCGAACACGTCACTCCCCTATGGCAGTATTTGCTACGGGAGTAATGCGTATCTTATTGTTCCACACTTCACTCCCAGACTGTTGTTACGATTCGCCAGGTTTGGTGACCCGGCCAGCGATAATATTTTATCGCCTAATCTGTCTGACCGCCTGTGGAAACAGGGCGGTCAAACATTTGACTCCATTGGAAAGCTGTTGATCATGTTGACACAAAGCCGGTATGTGATATGATGAAAGAAGACTGTGGTGAAGTGGGATGTTATAAATATTTATAGGGGACTTAGTGTACTGACTGAGATCAGCTGTGAAGGTATCTATATCTATTAAAAGTAGTGTATTATAGATAACCTTACTTGCTACCACATATCTCTTTATCTCAGTCAGAATTATTCTGGAATAGTGTGATGCTACGTTATGTGTCTAGGGTATGAGTATGGTGAAGTGTAAGTCACAACAACAGACAGATAAACAATTTAATTTAATCCACTACTCTTGACAACACTGTGACACTCACATACATATAACACTCTACGAGAATAGCTTAAAGAAGTCACTCGTAACGGTTCAAATAACAATATGTATTCATTACTAGCATGAATGAATATGTGTCCTGATTCAACTACAAGGGAACCAGGAATCACAATCAATTTAAATTACAAGTTATGTACAGAATGTATTTAATATGAATATTGTAGTGACATATATTATTACAAATGTTCTATGTGTGTCAGTTGTGTAGTAGTAAAATGAGGTAATACTGGTTTTGTTTTGTTCAAGCTCTGTTGGTATTTGTCATCATGACTTCAATAGTTTGTCTTTAGGGATCAGTATTGGAGATGTTCACAGTTCCTGATTTTAAGACAAGTAAATTCCCCTCTGAATGGTATTTTTATAAAGTTATTTCTAGATGAGGGGACATAATGTTGAGCTCAGCTGGCCAACTCTGCTTATCTTGAGTGATGGCGGCAGGAGAGGACTCCTCTGCTCGAATTCTCTTCTGGGCTCTGGAGATACCTCACTGATAGCTAAAAGGACCAAGGAGTATGCTGTCCGACACTGGATTCAGCAAATCTCTGACTAGGTGCTGCTCACTACCATCAAGACCACTGTCCCACAATTTCATGGAAATAAACACAGATACGTTGATTAGCAATGAATTCTGGCACAAACTGGCACAAATTCCGTTCTGCCTATGTTCCAGGCTTTTATTTTTAGCAAAAATGTGAGCTGGCTTCAACGTACTGTCGCTTTATCAAGCTTATTTGAATTAGTGGTCTCGAACTAACGCTCCCAAGTGTGTATATCAGCGAGACTGGCCAATGAGCCACGTTTCGACAAGTGTTTGAAAAAAATGTTATCTTTTCCCGTCTCCCCTAACAACCAAGATAGTATTTATAGCCCGACCAATCGTGGTTAGGCTTTCATTTGTTGCGCTCCAATCAATTTGGAGTTTACATGGTAGGCTATTTCTGTAACGTAAATTTTTTTTTCAAACACGTTAAAAAAAAATCTTATGAGCAGAAATGATTTTATGCTGTCAGGCACCCCCAATATTTTATTTTGGGTATAATTTATTAATTCCTGGACTATTTGCGTAACGTTTTACATATTATTTGTCAGCAAGCCCTAAGGAACCCAAAAATACTAATTTAAAGGAGCTACGTGGCTGCGTTCAAAATATGCAATTTCTTCTATCTCCTGTTTAGAAGATGTGCTGTCTGGGTACTGTTATGTGTTCAAACGTAAACCCATATAATGTTGTCTTTTCTAATAAGAGTCTGTTATGATTTATAAACCTAACTCTGGGAAAGGGTAGTGTATTTTATCACTGTCCGTCTGAAAAAAAAATTAGTGCATGTAGACTTACACGCGTGATGGTAGTAATTGTGTATCGCGCGAAGCGGGTTTAGTGTTCGGCTTTCTGCCTCTCCCTTCTCTTTTTATCCCTTTAGTCCATCTGTTCGTTCGTTTTTGGTAACGCAGTATAATTAATGTTAGGGTTAATTTAGGTCATTACGCAGTACGTCTCAATGCTTTTCCAAGAAATACAGCACACGTTTCATTGAAGAAGGCGGGTAATAATACAGTAAGCTTTACTATCAACATGAAAGCGTTACAATTTGCAGACGAAGCAGAAAACAAAGGGGATTTCGAGTACATTCTTGGTGACAGCACTGTCATTTTACCATTGCTCTTCTCTTTATTAATTTTATTTGTTAGGCTTCATATTTACCTAATAATTTATATATGTGGATTAGAATATTTCATGACACTTCCCCTCTTAAAACAGACATTATATGTCAGTCCTTTATTCTATATACACATAGAGAAATTTATTATTATTTCTGGGGTTTACGGTGATTCTCATCACACGGATGGCGGCTTAAAAAATCCGCTCCCAGATTTGTTTTTCCAGATATATATTCAATGCTAAAATTATATGGAGCCAGAAGCAAAGACCATCGGAGTAACCTAGAGTTCTCATGCTTAGCCTGTGCTAAAAACGATAAGGTTTGTGGTCAGTTTGCAACTTAAATGCCTTCCCATATAGATAAATATTGAATTTCTTTATTGCCCATATTACTGCAAGACATTCTTTTTCGCTAGTTGAGTAGTTGATTTCAGCTTTATTCAACTTTCTGCTAGCATATGCCACTGGGCTTAATTCCCCCATCCAATGCATCTGATTTCTGTAGTAAAGTTGCACCTAGCCCAATATTACTTGCATCCGTCCTTACTATGAATTCTTGACTTAAGTCAGGTAATTTCAAAATGGGTTTACTTGTGAGCTTTTCCTTCAATTCTTGGTAAGTCATTTCACATTGTGGTGTCCATGTAATGCGATCTGGAAGTCCTTTACGTGTCAATTCCGTTAAAGGTGCACATATGGAATTAAAGTTTTTGATATACTTCTGGTAGAAACCACATAATGAGACAAAGGATCTCACGTCCTTCTTGGTTTGTGGTCTCGGGGCTTTCTGTAGTTTCTCTAAATTCTTTGGGTCAGGGGTCATGTTTCCCTGATAAACTGTGTGTCCCAAAAATTCCAATTCTTTACATCCAACGCAACATTTGGTTGGTCGGCTGTTAAATTTGCCTCCCTAAGTCGATCAAACAGCATGTTCAGAGAGTCAATGTGTTCCTCAAATGTTTCTGTTGCTATAAGGATATCATCCATAAAATTTGTTATACAGGGATTTTTCAGAGGATCCAATAATTTTCTCATCATTCTAGAGAAGACACTAGGCGCATTCTTCAATCCAAATGGCAATCTATTAAACTCATAGTGTCCTTCTGAGGTACTAAAAGCTAGGTATGGTCTAACCTCAGGCTTTACTGGAATCTGATAGTATCCTTTACTCAGATCCACTTTTGAGAAATATTTAGCTTTATTTAACCTGGCAAACAGCTGATTTGTATCCGGCAATGGATCCACCTGTCCTTCTGTAATAGCATTCAGTCTCCTGTAATCTATACAGAGTCTATGTTCTCCAGAGGGCTTCCTTAAAAGTACAACACCGGAACTATACGAAGACTCACTGTGCGAAATAATTCCTTCCTTCAACAGATAGTCTATCTCTTCCTTCAAAGCTTTTTCCTTAGCAAACGGAATCGAATATGGTTTCATACAGACAGGTGTGGAGTCTATTAATTTCATATCATATTCCAATAGGTTTGTATGCCCTGGTCGGTCTGTTAACACCTCTGCATGATTATTTAGAACCTGTTGCACTCTCTCTTTCTGAGTTTTCGTTAAATGTGTACTGATTTTCACCTGTGCTGCTGTCTCACAGGGGTGTAATGGATATTCAAATGATGAAAGTGGTTCCTTTTTTATCTCCATGGCGATGGACAAGGTCAACAAGTGTGTCTCTTCCTGATGTTCTCTTTCCAAATATTTCTTCAGGAGATTCACATGATAGATTTTTTCTTTCCCCTTCTTATCTATCTTATAATTTGTTCTAGACACCTTCTCTAGAACTGTATATGGACCCTGCCATCCAATTTGTAACTTATTCTGACTCCCGGGCAAAAGAAGCAGTACCTTCTCTCCCACAGCCAAATTTCTGTCTTTCGCCTTCCTGTTATAATAGGCAGCATGTTTCTTCCTGGCTTGTTTCAAATTTTCATTGGCAAGTTTCCAGCCAGTTTTTAACCGAGTGGTCAGCTCATTCACATATTGGTATGAAGATGTAATGGTTTCCTCTGCCTTTTCATCAGTCCACGTTCTTAACATAGCTTCAAGTGGACCTTTTATTGTGTGGACCTATTTGTCCATGCACCGGTATGGTCTCTTCCACTTGAAGCTTTATAGTGATGATTTTTCCTTCCAGAATTATCATTCACAAAACGACCGCTACCAATTCTTTTGGGGCTTTCTCCCCTCTTAAAATTCTTGATGAGAGATTTCCTCTCTACATCCTCTTCCTCCAGTTTGTTTAAGTCCGATTGAGGGATTTTCGGCTTATCCTGGGGTAAGACATCTCTTTGCACTCTCCGCATAGTGGCCATTGTAAAACAGTTAAGTGAAGCTTGTCCGTGAAAAGGGGCTTCCCATTCCATTTGGTCCACTTTATCAAATCTATTTTTCCTTTTATTGTCAGGCCTGATTTTGCCTCGGGGCGTGTCCAGGTCCTGATCCATGTTCCCACTTGTGGGTGTTCCCTCATGTGCTATGCTACACCTTTCTACAAAATTTTCAATGTCCCATCTTGCTTTGGGCCAATAATAATTGTGAGCCACCTTTGAATGATGGTACCTATCTTCTCATGGTCCCCATCTGGTTTCACATGTAGGCTCCTTATTAATTCTGTCCTGTATCTTTTTGGAAGAACCAGCTGTCCGTGACCATGGGATCTAGTTCCAGTCTTCCTATACATCAACTTGTTTTTCATGTAAAATTCTCCCTTGCCTGGAGGTGTATGAGATTTGGGCAACTTCTTGAAACATGGCTTGAGTGTTTTGTCCTCAGCCTGTGCCTTCCTCATCTCATCTGGGTAAGTATTTATGGGATTATCCTCCTCCTGTCTTGAGGTCGACCTGACCTGAAGGGTTGCCATATACACAGGTTTCCTTCTGCAACGGTCAGTGTCATGATTGTCCATCTGACAATTCTTACACCACCTTTTTCCTTGGTTGAAAGATTTTCTTTCATCATATTTCCTTTCATCGAATTGTGGGACTTTATTTTTATTTTCATACCGTGGCCTATCAAATTGGTGCTTACCTTTATTTTGATCCCTAGGATCAAATTTATTAAAGTTCTGTGATGCCCTAAAGTTGTCCACCTGTTTCTTTTTATTACTTGTTACCTCTGCTTGAGCTGCTTGATACCTTTCAGCAACATTTAGCAACTCATCCAGCCTCTCTGCACCTTGTTCCATGAGAAACTTTCTCAGGTCTGGAGCCATGGACTCTCTTAGTTGCTCTATAAGGACCATTTCCTTAAGATCTTGGGTTTTCCCCAGAGAAGTCCATTTCTCCAAGTATGTCTCGATTCGTGCAGAGAACTGGTGATAGGTTTCACCTGACAGTAGTTTAGCATTCCTAAATTTTTTCCTGTAAAACTCTGCATTCTTTTCATACCTTAACAAAAGAGCCTGCTTTAGCATGTCATAATTTTCCTGATCACCTCTGCTCATTTTTGCAAAAACTTCATAAGCTGCCCCACGAAGTCCCTGAGATAACTTTAAGCTCCACCTTTCTCTCTCTAACCCATACGTGGTAGCTAATAGTTCGTACCTATTTATATAGCTCTCAATATCATCGTCTTTCTCAACAAAATGATCTAAATGAAAATTCATAGCTGGGTTGAGGCTCCCTGAGTAACCGTAGCATCAGAGGCAAAGGGACTGGCACCATTTTCAGGAGCATGGCCTTGAAACTCAAACTCCCTTAGTCGTAATTCATGTTCCCTTTGTAATCTTTTCTCCTCCTTTTCTGCTTCCCTCTCTGCAGCTAATCTCTTCTCTTCCCTTTCTGCAGCTAATTTCTTCTCTTCCCTTTCTGCAGCTAATTTCTTCTCTTCTGCAGCTAATCTTTTGTCTTCTCTTTCTGCTTCCAATTTCTTAGCCTCTTTGTCAGCCTCAATCTGCAACCTCTTAGTCTCAGCCTCTAACTTTCTTTCGGCTTCTTTTTCTAATCTTCTTTCTTCGCGTTCAATAAATTTGTCACATTCCGTAGTAACATAGGCAACCATAACTTGCCCATCTAATCCTAACTCTTTTGCAGTCTGAACCGCAGCAGATCGAAATTTGGCCAGGTCCGCCATTGTCTATCAGGTAACTTAATACAATGTCTAACCAACAATTCAATCTCTAATGGACAACACAGGCACCGTGAGCTCAACCTTATTTAATTCCACCCAAGGATACCTTTTAATTCTTATATTCCCTGAAGTGAATTATCCCCAATATTTTTTATAGTTAAAGATTCAAAATCCCAAGAGCGAGACCCCAATATATGTGGTGAAGTGGGATGTTATAAATATTTATAGGGGACTTAGTGTACTGACTGAGATCAGCTGTGAAGGTATCTATATCTATTAAGAGTAGTGTATTATAGATAACCTTACTTGCTACCACATATCTCTTTATCTCAGTCAGAATTATTCTGGAATAGTGTGATGCTACGTTATGTGTCTAGGGTATGAGTATGGTGAAGTGTAAGTCACAACAACAGACAGATAAACAATTTAATTTAATCCACTACTCTTGACAACACTGTGACACTCACATACATATAACACTCTACGAGAATAGCTTAAAGAAGTCACGCGTAACGGTTCAAATAACAATATGTATTCATTACTAGCATGAATGAATATGTGTCCTGATTCAACTACAAGGGAACCAGGAATCACAATCAATTTAAATTACAAGTTATGTACAGAATGTATTTAATATGAATATTGTAGTGACATATATTATTACAAATGTTCTATGTGTGTCAGTTGTGTAGTAGTAAAATGAGGTAATACTGGTTTTGTTTTGTTCAAGCTCTGTTGGTATTTGTCATCATGACTTCAATAGTTTGTCTTTAGGGATCAGTATTGGAGATGTTCACAGTTCCTGATTTTAAGACAAGTAAATTCCCCTCTGAATGGTATTTTTATAAAGTTATTTCTAGATGAGGGGACATAATGTTGAGCTCAGCTGGCCAACTCTGCTTATCTTGAGTGATGGCGGCAGGAGAGGACTCCTCTGCTCGAATTCTCTTCTGGGCTCTGGAGATACCTCACTGATAGCTAAAAGGACCAAGGAGTATGCTGTCCGACACTGGATTCAGCAAATCTCTGACTAGGTGCTGCTCACTACCATCAAGACCACTGTCCCACAATTTCATGGAAATAAACACAGATACGTTGATTAGCAATGAATTCTGGCACAAACTGGCACAAATTCCGTTCTGCCTATGTTCCAGGCTTTTATTTTAGCAAAAATGTGAGCTGGCTTCAACGTACTGTCGCTTTATCAAGCTTATTTGAATTAGTGGTCTCGAACTAACGCTCCCAAGTGTGTATATCAGCGAGACTGGCCAATGAGCCACGTTTCGACAAGTGTTTGAAAAAATGTTATCTTTTCCCGTCTCCCCTAACAACCAAGATAGTATTTATAGCCCGACCAATCGTGGTTAGGCTTTCATTTGTTGCGCTCCAATCAATTTGGAGTTTACATGGTAGGCTATTTCTGTAACGTAAATTTTTTTCAAACACGTTAAAAAAAAAATCTTATGAGCAGAAATGATTTTATGCTGTCAGGCACCCCCAATATTTTATTTTGGGTATAATTTATTAATTCCTGGACTATTTGCGTAACGTTTTACATATTATTTGTCAGCAAGCCCTAAGGAACCCAAAAATACTAATTTAAAGGAGCTACGTGGCTGCGTTCAAAATATGCAATTTCTTCTATCTCCTGTTTAGAAGATGTGCTGTCTGGGTACTGTTATGTGTTCAAACGTAAACCCATATAATGTTGTCTTTTCTAATAAGAGTCTGTTATGATTTATAAACCTAACTCTGGGAAAGGGTAGTGTATTTTATCACTGTCCGTCTGAAAAAAAATTAGTGCATGTAGACTTACACGCGTGATGGTAGTAATTGTGTATCGCGCGAAGCGGGTTTAGTGTTCGGCTTTCTGCCTCTCCCTTCTCTTTTTATCCCTTTAGTCCATCTGTTCGTTCGTTTTGGTAACGCAGTATAATTAATGTTAGGGTTAATTTAGGTCATTACGCAGTACGTCTCAATGCTTTTCCAAGAAATACAGCACACGTTTCATTGAAGAAGGCGGGTAATAATACAGTAAGCTTTACTATCAACATGAAAGCGTTACAATTTGCAGACGAAGCAGAAAACAAAGGGGATTTCGAGTACATTCTTGGTGACAGCACTGTCATTTTACCATTGCTCTTCTCTTTATTAATTTTATTTGTTAGGCTTCATATTTACCTAATAATTTATATATGTGGATTAGAATATTTCATGACAAAGACCATACGGTCTGACCAGACATCTGTCTAGCGGAGGCACGCAGATAAGGGTGATAAACAGAGGTGCGCCGGAAGCCTTAGGTAACGATATGACATCACTGAATAAGAGGCCACGCGTGTATATTAAATTTAATATTTTCAAATACGCGTGGGATGAGTAATGATAAACTTCCCCACCCAAACAGTGCTAGATAGATTGGATTGGTTCGCCAGAATCTACAATGATTTGATTGGAACTTTCGGCGGAAACACAGCTGGGATTTGAAACTAAGGATTGTGAGATATAATCTAACAAACTCGGAGTCACAGCACACAGACAGACTGCATCGCAGCGGCAACTAAACACCTCCTACAAGCCAGAGGAAAGATGATAGGACTTATCATTCCACAACTATAAGTACCAGATCGAGTATTGGGCAACTCTGGAAGTACAAGTAAACCCTCAATTTTAATACAAGACTGGAAACTTGGGAATTTTATCACAAGGAGTCATAAGAGGAATTATAGATTTCCAGACCAATTGTTTCACCCGTCATAAGAGGAATTATAGATTTCCTGACCAATTGTTTCACCCGTCATAAGAGGAATTATAGATTTCCAGACCAAGCGTTTCACCCGTCATAAGAGGAATTATAGATTTCCAGACCAAGTGTTTCACCAAAGAGGAATTTCTCAGACTTAAGTGAATCGAACACCATCTAAATACAGGGCTTTGGGTCCATTCTAATCTGCGCCAGAAGAAGTGTATTCCCAAAATTTTGGGGTAAGTGTAAACAATTTATTTACTAATGTAAATTTTACAGGTTTTTGCTAAGTGGTTATATATGAGGCTGGCAACCTCAACATATGAAAATAGTATATGCATGAACCAATACTGCAAGAGCTGGTGATTGTTTCTGACTAGTCGTGCGGGAAACCCGACAGCAGAGACTACCCCAGAACTCAGACGGGTGTAAGGATGAGTAATGAGTGATGATTACATCACATGTGCCTAAAGTGTAAAGAATCATTCTGTGAGTAATTGAGGCAAATCATTATCCATGCACTCCAGACACAATTTCCTAGTTAATACCCAGAAGTATATTGGTGAATTTTCATCATTTTCCCTGAGTTACATTGTGTGCTCGGGAATTTAGTTCTTCTGAGACGTTAACATTCGTGGATGGAGCGCATGAAAATGGGCCTGTTAGTTTGCGGAGAAAAAATGTACTGAGGCATTTGTTTCTAATTTATCATAGTTCGTGGTTACAAGACATCAGACTTAAGTACTGAAGTTCCTACGCCACTAGTGTAAGAGAAGAGTATCACCACCGACCGCCTACAGTGGACGAATTATGTGGAGAAGTGTACTCATCACCAAAAGGAAGTGACGGAAACCAGAGCTGCAGGACTCATCTGGAGCTAAGTCTTATATAACAGGCTACAGCAAAAATACGGACATTATTATTTTTAACGCCCTACCAAAACCTCAATGAGGACAAATTTAATATAACTTTCACCCAATTTTCCATATTTATGTTCCCATGTTACAAACTAATTGACTATTAAATTTGTTGTATATTATTTTAAACTAAACAATAATAGTTTATTCAGTTTATATGTACGAAAGCAAACGTATGAGTCAGATTTTCTTTATATATATATATATATATATATATATATATATATATATATATATATATATATATATATATATATATATATATATATATATATATATATATATAGAGAGAGAGAGAGAGAGAGAGAGATAGCCATTAATTATAAGAGGGCATTCGTTGGATTACTCCAACTGGGGGCTTGATGGGCCAGAATCATTGCATAACCCCTTCACAAAAAGCGACGGACCAGATAATAAGTTAAATTTTCTCAGCCCTTAAATAGCGTTTGTTCTTGATTTCTGGGAATTTCTTGTGAAGGCTCCCCTACGGTAGAAGCGCCATTCATCTTCTATCTACATCTTTGCCAAGAGTAATTTTGCGCAAAGATAGATACCATAGACGACCTAATTTTAGATACGCTTGCGCTGTGACCATTAGTAGACTAATACTGCAATGCAAGGGGAGGCAATCCCGTGACAGCACGTAAGAAGAGATAACTTATACAAGATGTTCTCTAAACAGGGTACGAAAAATAGGAAAGAGGAATTTCGTGGAAAGAAGACTGTAAATCAACTTCACATAAACTGAAAATAGACCAGACTGGTCATCTCGCGAGAATTGGTTTGGTTTGGCTTGAAGGACTATCTTCATTGCATACGGACTACTTCATCAGTGCTCCTGCCTTAGACCACACAAGGAGGATCTCGCAGAATTAAGCCAAATTAACTGTCGTCACAAGGATTTAACAAAAGAGAATCTGAGCTTGAGAAGGTGATGATTTGTCTATCGTATTCGACATCTCTCGTAATACAGTTCGTTCTAAGAGGTTAAGTAGACGCGCATAAGGCTGATCAAGCCAATGCGGGCAAGAAAAGTTCTGTTGCATGACCGACATCACAAGGCCCGAAGACAATACAGGCTGCACATCCACGCCCGACTTTCGAGCAACACGTTTTTTTTCTGGGCTACCCTCACACGGTTGGCCTCGCTGACTGCGACACCCGTTTTGATAGCGCCTCTCCAGGCTGTGCGATCCTGTGTCAGTTGCACAGAAGGTAGAAAAGTCTAAAACGACCCAAGATAAGGAAGGTCCTAACGAAGATCTCTAAGACACATGGAATGAGATTCAAAATCACGCATCCAACCTCAGCCACCAGTTCTAATCTTCCTTTGTCTAAAGTATCTTCTACTTTGCTGATACAGTGAGGTCACTTTTCCAGGCTTTGTTTGAATATGTGCGTCAGTCGTTACAGAATGCAATAAATGAAATATGCAATCATCAACCACAAAACGAGGAGCGACCGAATTTACGAAACGACTCATGGTTTTCTGTTGCCTTCCCTCCCACAACCCCTAATAAATTCATTAAAGTTATAGATGCAGCTCCCAGATTATGCTCATTGAACTCGATCAAATCCCATTTCATTAACACAGCGATGGCACGGCCACTATTTGTCGTATTAACGTCTCCTGGTTGACTAGTTTGTTATCAAAAACATTTCTTTGCACCCTACACGATTAGGTATGGCTGAAACAAACTCAGTAGTAGCAAGCGATTTCGGATCATAAGGAATAATTTTTTCCTGTTTCACAATCAGAACTCAGAGCCCGTTTTTTGCCAACATCTTCTTGACATCTCTCGGATGGGACCTTCAGCGACAGATATCCATTTCAATAGCCTGAACCACCAGGGTACCCCAGGCATCCAGGCCAATGCGATCAGACCTTCTTCCTAGGAAAACAATAATCTGTTTCATCTTGAACAATATTTCATCTACCTCATGGGATGCCCCCGCCCAAATATTTAAACATCCAGTATTCCTTTCTTTGAGATGACCTTCAGTATGTACTGTTTAATTGTTTCTTCGCCATCCGCCTCTTTGTCACTAGTCGTTCTTTTTTTTTTCCTAGTTTTCTATCATATTCACGTGCATATTTTCCCAATAAGGGAGGGAAACCTGAGGCCTGTAAACAGTAAATTAATATGAAACAAATATAAAGGTATGTTATCAGGCACTCGCAGGAAATAAAGAAGTAGAACACCAGACAACAGAAAAACAACAGACATGAGTGGCTTACCCAGGATTTGAACACTGGACCTTCCGTGCGACAACCCCGCCTAGCCATGCAAGCGAATCACACTATCCGCTCTGCCATCTACGCATCATCAAAAATGATGTTTCAATGGCAGGTCAATAGTGCGAACCACAATACACGACTGTCGCACGGAAGGTCCAGTGTTCAAATCCTGGGTAAGCCACTCATGTCTGTTGTTTTTCTGTTGTCTGGTGTTCTACTTCTTTATTTCCTGCGAGTGCCTGATAACATACCTTTATATTTGTTTCATATTAATTTACTGTTTACAGGCCTCAGGTTTCCCTCCCTTATTTGTAGTAAATGTTTGTACAATACCAAACCTACCCACTATCCTGTTCTCACTGTTCTAGTCTACTATCATTTACTGGACACAGTATTAAGGTCCTAAGGGTCTTGTTGGATTCGGCCTATACTGCTTGATAGAAATACAACAGAAGTGATTGCGTCATTAATAGGCTGAACTGCCCATGGAGGACTTCTGGTGTCGTGTATTGTGGTTCGCACTATTGACCTGCCATTGAAACATCATTTTTGATGATGCGTAGATGGCAGAGCGGATAGTGTGATTCGCTTGCATGGCTAGGCGGGGTTGTCGCACGGAAGGTCCAGTGTTCAAATCCTGGGTAAGCCACTCATGTCTGTTGTTTTTCTGTTGTCTGGTGTTCTACTTCTTTATTTCCTGCGAGTGCCTGATAACATACCTTTATATTTGTTGCATATTTTCCCACCTAGATTTATTGAGCGGCCATATTGTTCTCACTAGCATTCACGACAGCGACATCAAGCAACCTCTATTTGCCGGTTGCATAATTTTTATTTCTTTTTTATGTACTTAACTTAGTTATCAATTTTGTCTCTTCTATTTTTTGATAGTTTGTTCCTGACGGAGACATTTTAGCCGTAACGTTGGCAATCTTCTGTGTCATAGTAAGACGCATTACCGATTTTCATTTATCCTGTAACCTAGAAAAAGGTAAAGGTAAAGGATCCCGTTACACGCCCATTGAGGCATATTGGGAATATGGTGTTAGGCCCATATTTTCTTGACCGTCGGCACACTAGGGGTGATGTGGTCAGCATCACGCCGGCCGCCTTAACCTTCCCAGAGTTGCTCTGGTACCCATTTGGAGCTGGGTCGACCCAGGAGCCGTTTGCGGCTTTAAAAAATCCCACCTCATCTGGGGATTGAACTACAGACCACTGAGCTAGGAAGCCAGTGCACTAACCACTATGCTACCGCGGCCCCCGTAACCTAGAAGCAGGTGGGAAATCTACCTTTACTGACAACAGTTATCAACAGCGTTGCCACTCCCAGATGGATTTACCTAGATTTAGTTTTTTTTGGTCCCGTCTATGTGTCATTTTCCTTCATTAGTTGAAGAACGCCACCTGATTTCGGTTTTCTCCCAAAACTCGCCCAAAGTAGCCCACTAATCGCCCCAAAAATGGCCCTATCTAGGTGTTTTTTAAGGTACATTCAAGTTTTTTTTTTTTCAACATTTAGAGTGGCAACACTGGTCATAGACTGAAACACTTACGAAGATTTTTGAGGCGGGATGTCTTGTGAAAGAGATTTTTTCATGCAGCAATATCTGAAGATCAATAAATGGATGATCCATTCATTTTTATGCATTTTTCTATTACGCTGTTTATCTAATCAGCATTTTCCTTTTCGCTCCCTATGAAGTATGGAGCCACAACTGCAGCTGTCCCCCCCCCCCCCCCCTTTTACAGATACTCTTGTACTAAGCATTCACATACTCTTGCAGCAGTGGTTTCTGTTACAATTTGTTTTACATGATGAGGTTGCCAGCCACAAGCCCAACCTCACATTAGTCGCACTGTAGGACATGCCTAAGGGAGCAATAGTAATATTCTTTCCCTGTCTCATAACAGACCCCCGAGGAACTATATGGAACAAAATTGTTTATCTAATGGTCTCACATATTGCAGGGCCCCCCTTTCTCTTTCCGCTACATCTCCATAATATCTTAATATAATTGTTTTCATTGAGAAACGACGACAGAATAACAGTAACTAGTGTGTGAGTGTGAGAGTGCGTGTGGGTGTGTGGTATGAGAGACAGACAGACAGAGAAAGAGAAACAGAGTAAGAGACACACAGACAGCGAAAGAGAGAGAGAAAGAGAGAGAGAGAGAGAGAGAGAGAGAGAGAGAGAGAGAGAGAGAGAGAGAGAGAGAGAGAGAGAGAGAGAGAGAGAGAGAGAGAGAGAGAGAGAGAGAGAGGATAATACTCAGCGTCTGCCTTCCACGTTACTTCCTAAGCCCACTCCATTCAATATTCATCTGGCTCAGCGAGAATCCGTCTGTTCCTTCTCCCCCTGCCAATTACCTGTCACAATTCTCACCTAAACCATATAGCCTCTAATTCAGTCCTGGCTGCTGCATATGTCGCTGCAGCTGAATTCTATCAAGCATGTCCCATGGTTTCACACAGTCAACGTATCAAGGGATTTCCACAATCACAGTCTTCATCCTACTGATCTTGATGGCGTAGGCTAGGGCATTGGGTCTCAAGCTTTTTACGACCTCGACCTAAATGTCACATTTGAAGCTGTCGACCCGTGCAATGATAATAGGAATCAAGTTAAGCAGATTTTCTTAAAATGTGGCCCATTCGCCGTTTTGGGGGGTCCATAATTGAATTATGGGGGGAGGGGGGTCCATAAATTGATTCTGGGGATCCATAAATGGATTCTATGGGTCCATAAATGGATTCTAGAGGTCCATAAATGGATTCTAGGGGGTCCGTGCACATAACATAAAATGTAACATTTTAAATTATGCGTTTATGTACATTTTTTGTTGTCAGAAGGGGTCTGCAGCCTTCACCGGACAATAAAGGAGTCCATAGGTTTCTGTGACAGAGTATGTAAATATATTTACATGTATCATCACGTTTTTGCTTCCACCTGTTTCCCACCTCTCTTTGCTTTTAATATTCACGTTTCGTTAATCAGAGAATGAGTCGTCTAATTTTAAAATCAAGGGCGATACGTTAAGACGTACTTTTTCGGTAATTACTTTGGTCAGGGGGAATTAATCTGAGAAAAGGGGAGATAAATCACAGTTACACCCCCCCTCTCACCCGTTCGCTCGTGAACGTAATTAGTTACAGACGAGACGTGATCAAAGAGACGATTTGCTCGATGGAGACGTCTACGGTCGGCATAAGTGTAAAAATAACCCCCCTAAGAAAGGACAGTTTTATTTGAAGGATGGATTGCTTTACTGGAAAGCTGGAGCAGGAAAAAAGGGGCATGGACAGTTAGTACTGCCATTGAGTTATAGGGACAAAGTTATGGAAATAGCACATGTTGTATCAGACGGTGGACATGGGAAAATCGGTACCACCTGTCAAAGAGCAGCTGTGAATCATTATTGGCTAGGCATCGCTGAAGACATAGCTCGGTATGTGACTGCCTGTGCACAATGTAGCAAGGAACATCCCACACGTTGGGAAAATCAACAGAACCTAGGAAAGCATTGGGGCGGACGTAGGCCTGAAAATAAAAATGAAAAGGTAGACATAGTAGATAGGATGGCACCTTCTCACAAACAGTCGTCCACGAAACCAGTTACCATGGCAACTCTCCATATTGTACAGAGAGGGGACATAACCCATCCCATACCGACACCAATATGTTCGGAATACCAGGAAATGGCTATAAATAGAAATGTGGTTTGTAGGCCACCTTTGATAACGAAACCACGGGGAATCCCCAAGAAAATAGGTAGTGGACGATTGGTTTGTGCTAACCAATTGATGGATGCACAGCCAACACCACCATACTGCCATTTAAATTAGCATGGTAGAAAGGGTACCGGCAACCGGGGTAGTTGGCCGGCCCATATACACGGTCCATTGGAAGTATTGACACGGACATAGACTGAGATTATATTATGTAGCAAATGCTAAAGGGAGAATTGATTTCTTGGTGCAGGAAAATTAATTTCCCCATATGAATCATATTATAGCGCCAGTGTGGGTTAGCTGAGGAACCCCTCTGGTGAACATAGACTCTGCGTGGATTACATGAAATTAAAGGATATAACAGAGTCACTACTGGATCTAAGTAAAGGGTATTACCAGATTCCCGTCAAGCCTGAGCTCAGACCATTGCTGGCCTTTGGCACTTCGGAGAGGCACTATGAGTTCCATATGTTGCCGTTTGGGTTGAAGAATGCTCCGAGTTTTTTATCCAGGATGATGAGGAAATTAGTGGATCCCTTACACAACCCAGCTATCACCAATTTTATGGATGATATCCTCATAACTACGGAACATTGGAGGAACATCTATTATCTCTGGACATGTCGTTGGACAGACTCAGAGAGGTCAAAAACTAATATTAGTTGATAATCAGCATTAGACAGGCAGCAGCACCTGTGCTGTTTATTAACATAACATGCGGTGGATATCCCTGGATCTCATATGTTGGGGCAGATTTCGTAAGTAGGCACCCACCTGAAGGAAACCAGGAGAGTAGGAAGGCAGAGTGAACCCAATATTGGGAGAATGACGTGATTGTGAATCCAGACAGGAAGCTCCAACAGAGGGTTTACGCTTTTGAAAGGGGAGGCTATTGTCATGAAGGGGTCTGTTTTTCACAACACGGCCTTGTGAGGATTCTAACAAAACCGCGCGCCATACTTTATGAGAACTGCCTGATACACGGACCAATCAGATAGTACCGTTCTGCCGTGTTTACTAAAATATTGAACAGTCAAAATGGCTGGACTAATCTGTGCAAACAAGTGGAGGATGACAATTAATTATGGACTTAGGAAAGAAATACCACCTGGAAGAGGTCACTAATTCTACAACGGAATGTTGCTCTACACGTCTGTGCAGAGACTTTCACGACCAGTAGTATAGTACGGGAGAAAGCTTTGGTTAAATGCATCGAGGCCTCAGGTTAGTCCATAATTTTGCTGTTATAGTAAGCATAGAATAAAATGCATTTAAGAAAGTAAAAGATTATTAGCTAGGAAGATGTAGAATAATACAGAGAGTATTTAAAGCTTTAGATGAAGAAAATCGCTCCATGAATAACGTAGATAAATAAAATCTAAGTTTTACTGATTTGCACACCTAGACAGATTTTACAAATATTTTGGATACAAAAAATAGCGAGCAGGGAAACCCCTCGGACGCCCGACCTCGCACTATAAATAACGTGTGTTCTAACGAAATCAGGCCAGTCATCTTTTGAAAATTACAAGCGAGCGCAAAAGTGTTAGTGCATAGTGCCTTGCCTTCTGTATCTGAGAGTAGACCAGTATAACCATTAACAGCTCGACTGTATGTGTCTGAGGGTAAGAAAGAATGTATGTATATATATATATATATATATATATATATATATATATATATATATGTATATATATATATATATATATATATATATATATATATATATATATATATATAGTTTAAATAATTAATTCATTTGTGCGTTAGGAAGTGTGTAGCATGTGTTAGAAAACTACGGTGTGTTGCTGGCGGACTTACAGGCATGTGTATAATTCTGGAAGCAAAAGCCAGCCTTGTGAAATGTTTAAAATAAAGGAGAATGATGGCAAAAGTGTGTCTGTAGGTTTAGAAAAGCATTTAAAGAATTATTTCTTGATGGAATGGCACACTCACCAGGAACGTAAGGAAGGATGAAAGCGATTGTTTTCCTGGATTGTTTAAGTTATTACTTAGTATTTTATACTAGACCAAATCATTGTATGGAAGCGGATCATGGACAAATGGCTCTAACTAAGGATTTAGAGGGAAAGTGTAGTCACTGTGAACTGGAAGTGGGTATTACTGGTATAAATTGTCCTGTGCATCTGCTAGCACACTGTCTGATACTGTCTATCATCCCCAACTTTTGTGATCATGGGATAGTGATGGACCATATAGGGGTTACATTTATTTTGTTTCAGGTTCTATCCTGTAAACCTAACTGCTCATAAGAGTCAGCCACTAATGAAGGCACTACTGGTGCAAGCGCCTTTGAAGTTCAGAAGGCCAGTTACCAAAGTGTCTACTGCCTGGAGGTATCTCAAATAACATTCCTGCCAGGAGAAAAGTGGAACCAGATTCATTCCAAAAGATGAGTCAGAAACCAAGACAACTGTAGAGTGTCCAAATCCCACCACAATGATAGACAAAATTACTTATGATGACAAATGTGGGCATAGATTTATCCAGTGATAGCTTCACATTCAAGTGACAGAGAAATAAACTTGTTAGTATTATATAAATGTTCTTCCAGCGAAGATAATTAACTAAAGTGATAACCTTCAACAAGTTTAATGTCTTTTGAGACTTTTTTGATTATTTTCCAATGCTTTATTGATTTAATGTTGTAATTAAATTTGATTTCATTTCAAGCTTTTCAAACAGAAAAGAGAAACTGTATAAATAAATTGTAAATATTTACCAGCAGACTTACTTAATTAATTAAGTTGAGTTCAAGTTCTTGTTGGTAAATGATTTAGTTAATACCATTAGCAGAGTCAACAACAACAATAATAATATAATCATAGGAGAATCTTGAGAGGGAGCAAATGGGGATCTAGGAACATATAATATCATCAGACCTTGAAACTTATACAGCTTGATCCTACCTTTGATGTCGATACACCCTTATTCTTTTCAGAAAACGGGGGTATTTCTCATAAGACCAGTCTCTTATCTGGCACTATCCTGGTATCATCTGATACAACTTTTTGTCCAGGATATCTCTTATACTTTCAAGAACATCAACCCTCTCATGACACCAAATGTAAAACTGAGTCACAGCAGGCATTTTTATTTCTTACAAGATTGTCATTTTTTGAACAGAAAAGATTGATCCACCCCCGATCGACCCTATGGGGGTTATCAACCCCGTGGATGTCGATCGATATCGACCTAGAGGAGGGGGGGGGGGGAAGACCTAAAAGAGTGATAACCTAGGACTGTGCGAATCCTCAGGATAAGAGAGGTAGCAGGAGGCGGAAAAACACTTGGAGAAGAGAACTAGAAACAGAAATGAATGGGATAAAAAGACACGGAAAGATCTTGAGCTGATGGCGGTTAGAGGTAGGTAGGTCTAGTCTATGCCTGATGGCATCTTCGTCCAACGCAACGGTACTTGGCACAGTTGGACAAGTACATTACAGCTAGGTAGGTGTAGTCTATGCCTTATGCATCTTCGTCCAACGCAACGGTACTTGGCACAGTTGGACAAGTACATTACAGCTAGGTAGGTGTAGTCTATGCCTTATGCATCTTCGTCCAACGCAACAGTACTTGGCACAGTTGGACAAGTACATTACAGCTAGCTTACTCACTAAATTTGTGATGAAAAACGTGCCAAATTTCTGATTAAAATCAGACTACGGATATTTTGTGAACATCAATTTAAAGAAGTCTGAGGTCATGACGCTCAATGTGAGCAACCCTGGGCCCATATCAGTGGGGAGTCGGCAACTGGTGCAGACAGATACCTTCACATACCTGGGAAGCATGGTGACACCAGACGGTGGGACAGGCAAAGACGTCGGCATCGGAATGGATGGGGCAAGAACAGCCTTCTTTGGCCTAAATAACATCTGGAAGTCCTCCCAATACAGCACAAGCACAAAATTAAGATTATACCAGAGTTGCGTGCTTTCTGTGCTTCTCTATGGTGCGGAATGCTGGAGAGTCACAGAGAAGGAAATGTCAAAATTGTCCTCTTTTCACACAACATGCCTAAGAAAAATTCACCGAATCTTTTGGCCGAATGCCATCACCGGCCAAGATCTGCTTACTCGTAGCAAGCAAGAGGACATGCACACCATCATAGCTGGCAGACGCTGGAGCTGGGTTGGTCATGTCCTCAGAGGAGACCCCGATGCCATCACGGGAACAGCTATGCTTTGGACCCCTGAAGGAAAGCGAAAGAGAGGCCGACCAAAGACAACTTGGCGGAGGACTGTGGAGGCTGGGATGCAGAGAATGAGCCAGAGTTGGGGCACTGTACGAAGGATGGCCACCGACCGTGCAAAGTGGAATCAATTTGTTGTTCCCCTACAAGACGCCACTAGGCGTGATGGCCACTGACTGCTTTGACGGTCGGTGGTTAAGGATCGAAGAAGAAGAAGAAGAAGACGGATATTTTGAAGTAAACTTTTATTTTCAAAGACATTATTAGACCTCGATTCTTCCGGCGAAAATGATGACCCAGTGTGGACGTTCGTGCGCCGCGCATTTGATGGAATTTGATTTGTTTGTTTGGTTTTTATTTTTCCAAGAAGGATAATTACAACCTTAATGCTAAAGTTAACACCATGACCTTTAAAAAATCTATTAACGTCCTTCGCAGATTCCCAGAAGATAATTTTTTCAGAGTAATATTTTCTCTTGTTACAGGTAAACAAGATGTTGACGGTTCATACTGTTCCAACTGGAACAGAAATCACATTCAGCGAATGTACTTCCAAATACCCGTTGATCGCAAAGATTTATTGACACGGATGTTCGACACAAAGAAGCTAATGAAATTGACTGGTACGATAGCTATGATATACAAGCTTAAAACATACGATTAACATGCTCACCTACTAACAAATACAAACCAAAATGAAACTGTTACCAACTGTCAAGCCCGAAAGAAACTGTTAACAACTGTTAAACCCGAAAGAAACTGAAACTGTTAACAATTGTCAAGCCCGAAAGAAACTGTTAACAACTGTTAAACCCGAAAGAAAATGTTAACAACTGGCAAGTCCGTAAGAAAATTTTAAGTGAATCTCCTCAATAGTTACAAGTCAAATGTTCACAATTCGGCTTTCCTATTCTGAACACAACACCTGAATTACGAGATACACGCATTCACTTTTTTTTCATCAAGATCTAACCTGACATATACGCTTATTCACAATAATTCAGTGCCGAAATTAAAACAATCATAACTCATTTCCCCGCTGATGGCGTGTTTAATAAGAATCTTATACACACCGCTGCGATGTCATGTTTTCTCTAAATGTAATAAGATATCCCAGACAGTAATGACATTTCGTCAGGCTTACACGAGAATCTATGACAAATACTATGAAATAAACATTTAAAGCTGAAATGTGGATCACGCATCGCTGCACCCAAATCTCACACACACACCGATGTAATATATTTAACGCTGTCAGAGAGATTTGGTTATGTCCCATTGATTTTGGGACAGTTTGAACTGGTACAATCAAGAGGATATGTACACAATTACAAACAAGTTGACGCCGGAAATCGAGTTGGTCACGTCCTCAGAAGTAACCCTGATGGCATTATTTGAGCTACCACGCTATGGACCCCAAAAGGGCGGTAAAAGAGAGACCCACATATAGCAACTTGGGGAAGAACGGTGGAGGCCGAGATGAGAAATCGGTGCTGGGGAACCATATGACGGATGGATAAATACCAAGCAAAATAGACAGTTTGTTGCTGTACTACAGGATGCAACTAGACCTAACGGTCACTGACTGCTATATCAGGCAGTGGATTCAGAATATAAGAAGAAGACTCTGGATAGTAGTAATGTGCGAGTGCTGTGCTATGGGTTATTCTGTACCCCATCTCACGGGTTCACAATCGCGTAATGGCTAATACAGAAGCACCGTATGCGTCACGAAGCAGGTTTGTGTACTAATACAATATTCTCTATGAGCATGTGCAAACATAATGTGCTTTTGCGTTTTCCAAGTGACGGTACGGGTCCGTGAATTCGAGTCAGCTTATGTTATTTAGTGGGACGTGTTATTCTATTTCTGTACGGTCTACCCAGTCTACCCAGCTGTAAATGGCCACCTGACTCTACTCTTTGAGCTCGGGAAGGAAAAGGCAGCGAGGAAGGGAACTGGTCACCCCCACCTCTCAATGCTGAACCTAGTATGATGAAGTCTCTAACACTTCACTCCCCTACAGCAGTATCTGATATGGGACTACGTTTACTTTTTTTTTTAAACCGGAAAACCAAAGGGCGTATCGTAGGGGTCTTTTACTGTTGGACTTCTTTGTTTTATCAGGTTTTCATTCACCGATTTCCTCATAGCTTCTACACAACATCCCCAACCTCTTTTTCTCCTTCTCATTTTCACTGTTAGTACATATTCCATCTGTCGTGTTTAGTCATTCTGTGTCACTTCCAAGACAGTGAGAATTCCTCTCAGCTGACTCACATCCCAATGTTCTCTTATTTCACACTTATTACAATACTTTATCGATTTATTTATTTATATATTATTTATTTATATATATACTGCGCCCATGTAGAATTTACTTTATTCGTTTTTTTTTTCTTTAAAATTTTCTATACCTCTTGTGTGACTTTTCAGTGAAGACTGCTATATAGCCGCCACGTTCGCATTTGCACAGTATGTAATCGTTTCCTGTATAGCTGAACTTTCTCATGCAAATTATTCTCTTTTCTTTCATTCTTCTTCTTTCATCTTTCAATTTCCAAAGGAGCATAAGCCTTCAACAAACGTATGCCAAGTCTTCCTGTCCCATGCCATCAGCTCAAGTTCTTTCCTTTTCTTCATCCCTTTCATGTCTGCCTCCAGTTCTCTTCTCCGTGTGTTCTTTGGTCTTCCGCTCTTCTCCGTGTGTTCTTTGGTCTTCCGCTCTTCTCCATGTGTTCTTTGGTCTTCCGCTCTTCTCCGTGTGTTCTTTGGTCTTCCGCTCTTCTCCGTGTGTTCTTTGGTCTTCCGCTCTTCTCCGTGTGTTCTTTGGTCTTCCGCTCTTCTCCGTGTGTTCTTTGGTCTTCCGCTCTTCTCCGTGTGTTCTTTGGTCTTCCGCTCTTCTCCGTGTGTTCTTTGGTCTTCCGCTCTTCTCCGTGTGTTCTTTGGTCTTCCGCTCTTCTCCGTGTGTTCTTTGGTCTTCCGCTCTTCTCCGTGTGTTCTTTGGTCTTCCGCTCTTCTCCGTTCCGTGTGTTCTTTGGTCTTCCGCTCTTCTCCGTGTGTTCTTTGGTCTTCCGCTCTTCTCCGTGTGTTCTTTGGTCTTCCGCTCTTCTCCGTGTGTTCTTTGGTCTTCCGCTCTTCCGTGTGTTCTTTGGTCTTCCGCTCTTCTCCGTGTGTTCTTTGGTCTTCCGCTCTTCTCCGTGTGTTCTTTGGTCTTCCGCTCTTCTCCGTGTGTTCTTTGGTCTTCCGCTCTTCTCCGTGTGTTCTTTGGTCTTCCGCTCTTCTCCGTGTGTTCTTTGGTCTTCCGCTCTTCTCCATGTGTTCTTTGGTCTTCCGCTCTTCTCCATGTGTTCTTTGGTCTTCCGCTCTTCTCCATGTGTTCTTTGGTCTTCCGCTCTTCTCCATGTGTTCTTTGGTCTTCCGCTCTTCTCCATGTGTTCTTTGGTCTTCCGCTCTTCTCCGTGTGTTCTTTGGTCTTCTCCGTGTGTTCTTTGGTCTTCTCCGCTCTTCCGCTTCTCCATGTGTTCTTTGGTCTTCCGCTCTCCTTCGCGGGTTCTTTGGTCTTCCGCGCTTCCCCATGTGTTCTTTGGTCTTCCGCTCTTCTCCATGTGTTCTTTGGTCTTCTCCGTTTTTTCTGTGGTCTTCCGCTCTTCTCCGTGTGTTCTTTGGTCTTCCGCTCTTCTCCGTGTGTTCTTTGGTCTTCCGCTCTTCTCCGTGTGTTCTTTGGTCTTTCGCTCTTCTCCATGTGTTCTTTGGTCTTCCGCTCTTCTCCATGTGTTCTTTGGTCTTCCGCTCTTCTCCGTGTGTTCTTTGGTCTTCCGCTCTTCTCCGTGTGTTCTTTGGTCTTCCGCTCTTCTCCGTGTGTTCTTTGGTCTTCCGCTCTTCTCCGTGTGTTCTTTGGTCTTCCGCTCTTCTCCGTGTGTTCTTTGGTCTTCCGCTCTTCTCCGTGTGTTCTTTGGTCTTCTCCGTGTGTTCTTTGGTCTTCCGCTCTTCTCCGTGTGTTCTTTGGTCTTCCGCTCTTCTCCGTGTGTTCTTTGGTCTTCCGCTCTTCTCCGTGTGTTCTTTGGTCTTCCGCTCTTCTCCGTGTGTTCTTTGGTCTTCCGCTCTTCTCCGTGTGTTCTTTGGTCTTCCGCTCTTCTCCATGTGTTCTTTGGTCTTCCGCTCTTCTCCGTGTGTTCCTTGGTCTTCCGCTCTTCTCCGTGTGTTCCTTGGTCTTCCGCTCTTCTCCGTGTGTTCTTTGGTCTTCCGCTCTTCTCCGTGTGTTCTTTGGTCTTCCGCTCTTCTCCGTGTGTTCTTTGGTCTTCCGCTCTTCTCCGTGTGTTCTTTGGTCTTCCGCTCTTCTCCGTGTGTTCCTTGGTCTTCCGCTACTTCCTTACCCTGGGGATTCCAGAATATGAACTGTGTTTCTCTGTCCTTAACGTAAGCATATTTACGTATTTAAGGCAATTGCACATTTAGTGCTGATAACGCTGAGATTGTGCATGGCGCATATGGCATTTGTGAAAAGAAGGTTACAGTTGACAAACTGACAGAAGAATAGAATACGCATGTAATGTGTGCACTGTTATCATGTCACAGAAGTTGACAACACACAGGCGTACACGAACAGAGCAACTAAGTGGTTGTATACAATTTATTTACCACATGTTAAAAACATCAGAAAGAAAAGAAAAGTAAATGTTGGCCCGTAGAACATACTGCTGTAAGGGGAGTGACATGTTACAGATTTTGATATACACGGCCTCAGCTTTATGAGGTAAAGTGGCCTGTTTCTTTCCTCGCTGACTTTGTCTTCTTTATCTAAAGAGCAGGGTAAGGTACCCATTTACAGCTAGGTAGAGTAGTGCTTTGATGCTATCACATTTCGAACCCTGTAGCTCTCCCTCTTGGAGCAAGCGATCTAACCATTCAGCCATCGACCCTCTTAAGTTACATACTCTGTATAGAAATAACTCATCATCATAACAAATTTCAATGATCTGAATTTAAGATGTAATATTTATATTTTTTCACAAATAAAACGCACATTCAAAATAATATAATTTAGTGTTGTACTTTCACAAATTCCCTTATCCATCAAGATTATTTCTCTGTACAAATATCCTTACATAGAAAATCTACTTCCAAAAACAACTATCCTCATATATTAAATCTACTTTCATAAATAAATGTGACAGGGGTTTGGGGTGAAGTAAATTGAGTGGTTCTGGCTATCTCACAACCCACACCGTACACTAAGAAAACTTTATTCAGGATATCCTGACAGAGGTTGTAATCTTTATGGCGGGCTTACAACCCTATTAGTGTGTGAGTAAATCAGGCACCATAAAGCTGAGGTGGAACACATTTTAATAATACCGAACACCCAGTCAGTGTTTATTATATATATATATATATATATATATATATATATATATATATATATATATATATATATATATATATATATATATATATATATATATATATATATATATATATATATATATATATATATATATATATATATATATATATATACAGTAGAACTCCATTTATCCGAACCCCAATTATCCGAACATCCAATTATCCGAACACTTTTTCTAGAACAAAAAAATCAGGCGCCACCAGTCATGTTAGACTACATTTTTGAATCTTTTGATGCTGCAAGCTTCAAATGTGTGCGAACAATTTGTAGAGGATGGAATGATCTAATGGTCGGTCGCTTACGTACAGGAAGTCAGTTAGATTATAAAGTCAGTTAATATCTGGTTTACCAATCTAGTGTACGTGTGCGTTCTAGGCAGAACACTGGCTAAACAGACAGTTCAACTTAAAATAATTGTGTCTGCTACTACAGCAGAATAATTTTGGTGTGCAAGTATTTCTCTGTGCAATATGGCATCTTCCAGTAGGCCTAAAGCATATAAAAGGAACCGCAATGTTTTGTCAATTGAAACGAAAACAGAAATTATCAAGAGACTAGGAAAAGGTGAAACTGTCTTCACTTGCGAGGATTTTCAATGTTGGGAAAGCTACCGTCTCTGACATCAAAAGTAACAAGGATAAAATTATGAGTTTTGCATCGAAATTGGATAGTGAAAATGGGTCGAAGAAACGTAAACCATGAGAAATGCGAAAGATTTGAAATTGGAAAAGGCTTTGTATATATGGTTTGTGCAAAGAAGAAGCAAAGGGGAAACTATCTCTGGCTCTCTATTGTGTGAAAAGGCACTTCAGTTCAAAAATCAACTTGACTGTCCTCCTGACTTTAAGGCTAGCGAGGGATGGTTAAGAAACTTTAAATCTCGTCATGGCATACGAGAATTGGAGATTCAAGGGGAATCTTTATCTAGCGATGCAACTGCTTATGAAAATTTTAAAGAAACATTCTTGGCTTTTTTGGAAGAAGAAGGTTATTCACTCGATGATGTGTATAATGCCGATGAGACTGGCTTATACTGGAAATCATTGCCTAAAAAATCACTTGCATCTCAGCGCGAAGCAGCTTCCTCTGTGTTTAAAAAGTGCAAAGAGAGAGTAACAATTTTGGTAGCCGCGAATGCCAGTGGAAGTCATAGATTACCGGTGCTAATGATCGGTAAAGCCAAAAAAACACGTTGTTTAAAGAATGTGACATGTCTCCCATTGTGCTACAAAGCACAGAAGAGTGCTTGGATGAATAGTTAAATATTTCTTGATTGGTATACAAATCAGTTCACCCCAAATATGAAGAGGTTGAGAGAACAAGAAAAGAAAACTGGAAAAGTAATTCTTCTACTGGACAATGCACCATCTCATCCAGAGACGGATACATTGAAAGCAGTTGATACAAATTTTAAAGTATATTTTCTGCCGCCCAATGTAACAGCACTGATTCAACCAATGGATCAGGGTGTTATAGCAAAGCTTAAAAAGATGTACAAGAAGGAAATCATGCGTCGTTTATTGTTGGCTGAAGATGAAAGAAAGTGTGGTGGCGTTTTCTAAAAAGCTTAATCTCAAAGACTGCTGCTATATGTTAGCTGATGATAGGACCACCCTATCACAAAATAATCTCAACAAGGCTTGGAATAGATTGCTTGGGAAAAAAAGGAGGAAATGAAACTACTGTAGTGGACACAAATGATGATTGTATAAATGAAGTCGTGGAACTGTTTCAAGCAATGCCCGGATTTTCGGCCTGTGACAAAGATGATGCACACATGTGGCTAGAAGATGATAGTGATTCTGGTTTTCAGTTTTTGAATGACGAAGAAATTGTGTCTTTTGTGCAAGAAGAAAACCAAATACATGTAGTGACCGATGATGAAGACACCTCAGAAGTAGATGATGTACTTGTAGATTATGAAGAAAACCCAAAACGTCGACCAAGTCCTGAAGAGGCCTTTATGGCACTAGAAACAGCGATGGCTTGGTACGATCAAGAAGATGACAGCTGTCCTACACAGCTTCTGCTGATGAAGAGAATGTGAGACTTAGCAGCCAAAAGGAGACTATCCAGTTTGGTGCAAAAGAGGATTCCTCATTATTTTAAATAGTGGGTTACATCTGTGCAATACGTAAGTTGCGCCTGGTTTTGAATCGTTTGTAATGTTATTTTGAAAACATTTCTCTTTCTTAAAAAAAAAAAAAAATTAATACAAGTAGTACATGCACTGCAGTGTAATGAAAGATTTTGGTGATACAGTGATCTAAAACAGTGTGGGTATTATTATTACAGTACAAGTAAATATGTTTTATAGTGTATTTTCCTTGTGATGGTCAATTATTTTTAGAAATATGTGTACATGTACTCGATACATTATGTAATCCAATTATCCGAACATTTGATTATCCGAACGATGCTCGGTCCCATGGGGTTCGGATAAATGGAGTTCTACTGTAATATATATATATATATATATATATATATATATATATATATATATATATATATATATATATATATATATATATATATATATATATATATATATATATATATATATATATATATGTCACAGATGGAAATAGTGCAGCAGTAATCATCCACTTTTGCCCCTCCCCATCTACTTTATATTTTTTGCTACATGAACGAAGGATTCACCAGTGCAATTAACACGTGAGCCATCTGGCAATTAAGCCCTATGTGAAACAGAGAGCGAAGCGCGGAGCATGCTGTAATAGATTCTTTGATCAGGGGAACACGAGATATTCAGTCTGAGACGGACCTTGGATTGTAAAAACTTTCAAGGGAAGTAATTGCGTAGCTGATATTCGGCAAGGCGGAGATGATGAAAGTCAAGCCAGAGAGGCAGAGGCGGAAGAGGTGGTAAAATTACCTTTGATTCAAGAATCGAACGGCAAATTGGCTCGGGTCTGGCAGTAGTTGTGACTTTCGCATTTAAGAACGATAGAACGAAATTTATCAATATATACCATGTCTCTCCGATAGCCATGATCAGTTGCCCAGAAATCTATCTGAATTCACTAGCTCGTTATCTTAAGATTTCTCGTACAGAGTGAAAATTATTAGATTTTCGTGGAGTGTTTCATTTTTTCTGATTGCGGTAAATTTTATATACTAGCTTTAAAGTGATTTAGTGTGTTTAAAGTTTTCATTATATTTCATTGAGATTTTCTGTGCTAATTAAATAACTTATAGCTAAATTTTCCAGCCGTAAAGTAAATTTAATTACTCGCTATTTCCCAGTAAGAGATGTTTTAAATTGACTAGTACATACATTAAATAACTGTCTACTGGCGTCATATATTATTTACTTCTATCAATTTTATGTAATTTTATAAATGACTAGTGTTCATATCACGCGTTAAAAAAACGATAGGATAAGCTAGACACGTGTGTTTTAAATCTAATTTATAACAGAGTGGTGAAGAGGTCCTATTTTAACACGTGTTAGATATGATATTGATAATCTGGTTAAATGTTTATATTTTCTTTTCCTAAAATATAGGCTGATCAAACCTGAGTACTAGCGGCTTTTCTTATGGCCATATGAACTTATGATCAAACGAACTTACAATATTATAAGCATCCAAGAATATTTAATATTGATGAGCTTCTTGCTGTGACCTGTATGGTCCAATTTTCCTCATTTCCATGAGAGAAAGCAGAATAGAAACATTAAATTATAATATTAACTGGACCAGAACTATTACCAGATTTATTTATATCAATCTCATCAGCCAGCTGTGGCGAAATACATTGTCAGCAACATTTGTGTAACTTAACCTAGCGTTCCAGCCACCTGAGGCTAAACAACCTAGGAGCTGTATATGTTCTATTTATCCTACATCGGCGATCACCACGCATGAACCCTACTCCAACCAACTGAAGGCTTAGATAACTTATTGTATCCAGGAGAAATTAAAACACCGACTCTAGCGACTCCTGTGAAATTTGCAGTCAGCAACTACGGAGAGTCTGGGGCTGGATTTGGCAAAACTAAAATTTGACACTTAATAGTAATATTACTTATTAGTGTATTTCCTTGGAATGCCTGCGACAACTACTGGGGTAAGCTTAGTCTGAAAGTGGCCACTGCGTGTATGTGAATTGAATGAACAGAGAAAGAAACTTATGTCTTTTGTTAACATCATATACTTATATGGTTTTTTCTTTCTTTTTTTTTTTTATCTCAATAATCTGATTAGCCACGGGATAGATTACATTAGGAACCTATTCTTTTCCCATACTGAATATTTCATAACTTATTGTTACCTTTTGATCTTTTGGGTAAATTAACCTCTGCTGGGATCGTCTTTTCTTTTCCTTTACCAGAGGGGAGAACCTATTTGATTAATTTTCATTTTTTGTCTGTAAACCATGATCTATTGATGCATATGATGTATGTTGTGATTTTCTATTGATAATAAACTTTATTAAACCTTTAGTTATCGTGCCGGTCAACCCATATCCATTATATGTTATCCATAGTTTGTTTTCACGTTCGTGCGTATTTGTCACAGAATTGTGTGCATGTAAGTGCAGTGTAACTTGTATTTTCGTACAGGGAGAGAAAGTGCGTCTGATTTAAATATCGTCGTCCAGATAGGCTGGATTAGATAAATTATTCTATCCAGAGACTGCCCTTTCTCTTACACGATCACCCTCGTGATAAAAACTATATCTTACCCCTTACTTTCACATTGTCATCACTATCACCTCTGCTCAGACAGGGCTATAAACATCTATACCTATCTGATAATTCATCCACGACAATATATATATGTAACATCTAGGGTAACAACGATTCACGTGTCCATGGAAACGACAACAGTAACTCGTCAAATAACTGTAGTTCACTCATGCTGATTCTTTATAATGTATTGACATATTACACAACACGCAGCTCCACATGAGTATAATGATTCCTGATTTTAATTTGCAAACAGGCCAACTTCACTGGGCCATCAAAGTTCATGAAGTAACGGATAAACTGTGCCGTCTGTATAGTCTAAGTCCGCGAATTAATTCTTAAGAACACCGTCGTCAGTTATCATGCTATTTGCGTTAAGATACTTTCCTGTGGGCACATATACGTCTCTGGCACTCATAACTCATATAATGGAATATCTTCTATACATGTAGACACCTCAGCGGACATGAAACACATCGGCCAGAGCTCACACAAACACAGCCATTCCGGCTGGAGACACTGCCAAAAGATAACTGTCGTTACTCTGCACGCGCGTCTACGTAATTATTTTATTTGACGTCATTTTAATCTAACGACGCGGTGTTGATCACCGCGATGGTTCATAATCATGAACGCATTGCGGTGTGCAAACAGAGGCGCAACATTATATATATATATATATATATATATATATATATATATATATATATATATATATATATATATATATATATATATATATATATATATATATATATATGTCTAAGCGAAACAATAATAACAATTGATGGTACAAGTAACACAACAAACCGCACACTGTTATCACTACTTTCAATCAATCATACTCTCATACTCTCATTGTATGATCAATCAACAAGAGGTAAGCGGTTACACCACGTGGCATGCTCTCGTGGTTACATATATAACACATAAGGAAGAGAAACCCGAGGCCTGTAAACAGTAAATAAATATTAGACAAACATAAAGGTATGTTTTCTGGCACTCGTCGTGCGAAAACAGCAAGCAGCCACGCTAACAACTTATGTAAAGCCATGTTCTGAATAAAGTCTATATTTTTGCTTTTGTTTCTGCAAGAAAGTCTTACTTACTTACTTACTTCCTTAGTCGTTCCACTTCTACCGTCAGGTGTAGAGGTTTGGAAGAGAGAGCGCCATACTACCCTATAGGTTGTCTTCCTCCTGGCCTGGTTCCATTCTAGTCCTCGGTCCTTCAAAGATTGTCTAACGTTGTCCTCCCAGCGGACTCTGGGGCGTTCTGGAGGTCTGGATCCCTGGCTCTTAGATTCCCATGCTTGCCGTGGTAGCCGATCTTATTCCATTCTGCAGACATGGCCAAACCATCTTAGTTGGGACTGTTCTTCTTGGGTCTGCAGGGGTTAGGTTTGTAGGCCCTGACGTATCGTCTGGTTGCAAAAAAGTCTTTCCTGATAAATGCATGTATCAATATAATATATAAAAATGCTGGATAACAGATCCCAGCAAGTAGGTCTGAAAACACGGTGGAAAAAGACACGGACAATGAGAATAAACGCAGGAAACGATAACATGGTTGCACTTAAAAAAAAACACACTTGCATAATACAGTATCATATCAATATCGTCGCAGGCGTATAGACAGAGTTGGAGAGACAGGGAGTGATACCAGAGTAAGTCTATAAAAGGCGAGAGGGACTTTCAAATGCATTAGGAAATGTATGGAAATCGAAAGAAATAAAGTCCAACACAAAAATAATAATCTTCAAACCAAACGTGAATTCGGTAATACAGAACGTCCCTGAATCATAGTGAACAATAAAAACAACAATCAAGCATTTACAAACATGTACTTCATAAACTGGGGCCTGTACACAATAGAAGGACTGAAACGGTAGGAAGGCAGGATCACCGTTGTGAACAATAAACCAGACTAATTCCCGTGGGCGATAATATAAAGGAATGAAAATTATTTGTAATAATCTTATTGGGGTATTTATGACTTTGTCGTGTTGTTCAGAATCTGACAATTTTTTCTCGAATATCAAGAAAACACATTGTATAATAGAAGGATTGAAATTGTACGACTCGATCACCATTGTGCAACTGATGATTAAGTACAAGACAAGTGTCTGCAAGATAAGAGATAAGGAGAAGACGCCGGCGATGGATACGATACAAACTGAGGACACCTGCTGATAGCATTACAAGGTAATCGTTGGACTGGAATCACAACGGATAAGAAAGGTAGACTGGGACGGTAAAACACATCCAGAAGAGAAGTGGAGACACATATGAAAGGGATGAGGAAGATAAGGAAATATCTGAAAATGATGGGACTGGGTATGAATACTTAGCATACATTTGTTGCGGGCCTAGGCTTATTGGTGGCCAATTTGTTGTGGCCAATTTGTTGGGGACCTAGGCTTATTGGTGGCCAATTTGTTGCGGGCCTAGGCTTATTGATGGCCAATTTGTTGCGGGCCTAGGCTTATTGGTGGCCAATTTGTTGTGGGCCTAGGCTTATTGGTGGCCAATTTGTTGTGGGCCTAGGCTTATTGGTGGCCAATTTGTTGTGGGCCTAGGCTTATTGGTGGCCAATTTGTTGCGGGCCTAGGCTTATTGGTGGCCAATTTGTTGCGGGCCTAGGCTTATTGGTGGCCAATTTGTTGTGGGCCTAGGCTTATTGGTGGCCAATTTGTTGTGGGCCTAGGCTTATTGGTGGCCAATTTGTTGTGGGCCTAGGCTTATTGGTGGCCAATTTGTTGTGGGCCTAGGCTTATTGGTATCCAATTTGTTGTGGGCCTAGGCTTATTGGTGGCCAATTTGTTGTGGGCCTAGGCTTATTGGTGGCCAATTTGTTGCGGGCCTAGGCTTATTGGTGGCCAATTTGTTGTGGGCCTAGGCTTATTGGTGGCCAATTTGTTGCGGGCCTAGGCTTATTGGTGGCCAATTTGTTGCGGGCCTAGGCTTATTGGTGGCCAATTTGTTGTGGGCCTAGGCTTATTGGTGGCCAATTTGTTGCAGGCCTAGGCTTATTGGTGGCCAATTTGTTGCGGGCTTAGGCTTATTGGTGGCCAATTTGTTGCGGGCTTAGGCTTATTGGTGGCCAATTTGTTGGGGACCTAGGCTTATTGGTGGCCAAGTGGCAATAATGATATATAACATACAGATTAGACGAACATGCTGACCAATAATATATTGTTTAAAAAAGTGAATGTAACAGTTTTGATAAATGCAAACTTATCGAGAAAAATTAAGAGAAATTCATCACACAACACTGTAAGGGAGAAAACAACAAACACAACACAAAAACTATTCAAGTGCTTGCAAGAAAGAAGTGAAATAGCTTCCTTCATTTATTATTTTTTTCAGTTTCTTAATGAACATGCGATTTCAACAAGTTCATATGAAGCTTTCCTGTACCGTGCCATCTGATCAATTTCTTTCCACGCCTACTTCATCGTTTGTAAGCCTTCGTATCCTATGTCATCTATTCAAAAATCTTTCCATTTTTATCTTTAACTTTTATGTATGTCTTCAATTTCCTTCTTCATGTGCTTTCCGGCTTCCCTCTATTTATCTTACGCTATGAACTCCAGGATAAGGACTATCTTGTAATGCTATCAACAGGTTTTTGTAATGCCATCAACTGGTTTTCTGAATATCCGCCAATTCAACGTCAACGTCTTTTCCTGGCAGCTGTCCCTCTGATATTTGTCATGTCCACTTTGGTAATCTTGTCCTAACACTTCAATGTTCCTATTCTGTGCAAGCCCTCATTTACGAATTCGTTGACTTCTTGGCTTCTTTTTCTCTCTCTCTGTTTCAGAGAAATACTATAGGACTGCCTTGACATCTGGTCAAGTATACCCAGACCTTAAGGACTTTTGTGTTTGAACCTGTGCCCCAATACAACCAAAGGACCCTGTGTCTAGGGTGTGACTGTCGGCTTTAGTGTTCTCTGTGAATAAAAAATAATAATAACATTAAATAAATAAATCGGATCCAACACGAAAATAAGAATCTTCAACTCAAATGTCAAGTCAGTCCTATTGTATGGCTCTGAGACATGGAGAACAACAAAGACAACAACCAAAAAGCTACAGACTTTCATAAATGGGTGCTTGCGTAGAATAGAGGGATTAAAATGGTATGACAAGGTTACCAACGTGGAACTGAGGACAAGAACTAGACAAGTGCCAGTGGAACAAGAGATGAGAAGAAGACGATGGCGATGGATAGGACACACACTAAGTAAACCTGTTGATAGCATTACAAGGCAGTCCTTGTTCTGGAACCCCCAGGGCAAGAGAGGCAGAGGTAGACCAAGAAGCACATGGAGAAGAGAGCTGGAAACAGAGGTGAAAATGATGACGAGAACGTGGAAAGAACTTGAGATGATGGCACGTGACAGGAGGACTTGGCATGTGTTTGTTGAAGGCCTATGCTCCTTTGGGAGTGGAGGGTTATGATGATGATGATTAAAGCAAGTTTACTTTTCCATAGGGGACTGACTACATGTCAGATTTGACCCTAGGCCGCAAAACCCTTAAATATGAGCCACGGTTAAATATGCAGAGATATGACATCAAACCGCACAAGGCAAAATTAAACAAGAAAATACTTTTTAAAAAATACGCATGATGTCTATTCGCTAGGCACAATTCAAGCACTAAATCTGAAACTAGTACTAACATCTTCCTACGAGGCTTAATGGCACAAGCAGTAAATTGAGAGAGAGAGAGAGAGTGAGAGAGAGAGAGAGGGGGGGAGAAGAGAGAGTGTGTGTGCGCGCGCGCGTGTGTGTGTGTGTGTGTGTGTGAGAGAGAGAGAGAGAGAGAGAGAGAGAGAGAAACGAATGAACTAATGGACGAACGAACGAGCGTTATTTCCAAAAGGTTTAAAATTGGACATGTAGACCCGTCTGACATTCTGCCCTTCCTTTCTCTCGTCATCTTTACTGAGTCCATTTATTCTCATATGCATTTTAAATATTAATGTAAACAAATTAATATAATATAATATACATTTTTTTTTAATTACACCACTGTAACAGTACAATAATAGTATACTCACATTTACATTACCTTATCATAATCAATATTCAACAGGGCAAAAATAATCATTTAAAATTACATACGATAGTATATAATGATTTGGGAACATAACCAAATTAGGATGGCATGTAATCTTCACTCATGGCGTATTCAACAAGTCTGCGATTTTATGTACATGGACTAAGCGTGCTTTTTAGGTCGGGTGGAAGATTGTTTCAAAGATGAGTAGCAACGAAAGCTAAACTTTTCCTGATTACGTCAAACCTGGGCTTGGGCTAGCGTCTTTCGTTGTATTCCAAAATGGACCGCAGATATGATGGATTATTCTGTGATATAATTTTGTGAGTGAATTTGGCTTTGCTGAACAGGAAGCGCTTTCTTAGAGGTAATATTGTAATATATTTATTTTGATCTACACACTGTGTATGGTGTTTGTCAGACATTAGACGTACGGCACGTTTTTGTAATGAACAGTCTCTTTGTGTTGGGCACGGAGCAGTCATCCCAGATTGTGGAGCAATAATCTAGATGTGTTTGTATTTGGGGCGTATAGAACATTTTCTTCCTTCTTCATCTTGGAGATGCTAACAGATAACTTTCTGTGCCGTTCGCTTGGTCAGTGCTTGTACACGCGAGTTCCAACTTAAGTGTTGAGTCAACTATGAGGCGTAGTGTTTTATTTTCATTTACATTTTCAATTAGTGAGGTACCCGTGTAGAGCTAAACTGTTGTTCCTTGTGAGTACTGTAATTTTTGTCTAGCTGATATTAATATACATTTTCTTTTAATGATATTTATTTGCATGCGCTTTTTGTCGCTCCACTTAATAAGATTATCTGTATAATTTGTAACAAATTCTAGTGTTTACAGCTTTTATCACTTGTGTAAATTATATAGTCATCGTCAAATAAGTCGCATGTTGAGTGCTTGATGTGTAGTGGAAGGTCATTTGTGTATGTGGCAAAAGGTAGAGGACCAAGCATAGAACCCTGAGGAACACCGGCATCGATCATGGTTGGGCCTGACAAGGAATTATTGTAACACGCCGCTTGTTGTCTGTCTGACAGGAATGATTTAATTATTGTCACTAGTTTAAGGTTTACCTGTCACTGTTTCTAATTTCCTAATTAAAACAACGTTGTCTATTATACCGAATGCTTTTCGCAAGGCTACAAAGATTGCTCCACATGAGTTATCGTTATTGGTGTTTAGGTGCCAGTTGTCTATCATTTTAGTCAGAGCTGTGTGACAAGAATGCTTTTGTCTAAGAGAGAGAGAGAGAGAGAGAGAGAGAGGGGGGGAGATAGAGGGAGACAGAGAGACAGATATAGAGAGAGAGAGTTAGAGAGAGAGAGAGAGAGAGAGAGAGAGAGAGAGAGAGAGAGAGAGAGAGAGAGAGAGAGAGAGAGAGAGAGAGAGAGAGAGAGAAATGAAACAATTTCAGAGACAATGTATTCTGATGTATTCAAATCGCATAGGTCGAGTATTTAAAAAAAAAATTGACATCAGTGGTCGGAAGCAGATCCGTTCAAAGAGATAATCCCAAAATGCCCATGAGTCAGGATTCGGAATAGATCCAAAGACCTGTTCTGTGACATGACGGAAGAAAACCCAGAGGACACGATCACAGATAAGGAAGACATATTTAGATATGCATTTTTCCCTATTCCGCAGACAGAGGAAGGGAAAAAAAACCCACAGCTTTCTAAATCAGTATATGGAGGGAAATCTGATATCCTATCTAGACAGACGATCAAACACATAGAAATGCAGGTATTACCATGTTATGCATATATATTTTAAAAAGAAATACCGGCTGTCTTTCATATAATAAATTTAGTGTTATTAATCGCAACTTGTGTTTATTTTCCCCTTGTGTGCATTCACTATAATTTTAATAGCGCAACAGGTAATGTTGTTTGCAGAGTTGAATAAACAAGTAAGCGGAAATCGTGATCCATTTTGGTAACCCGAATGGGGGTTTTATTTCCCCTTTATTTTTTTATTTTTTTTTTATTTATTTTTTTTTTGGGGGGGGGTGGGGGGGGGGGGGTGGGGGGGGGAGAGTTTACCTGAAATTTCAATATAACGCACGTTAAAGGTTTCTCAATGCATCTGTATGTGGGAGTGAATGCTGGAGAATGAATACAGCGCTGTCAGAAAATGTAATTACTTCTAATCGAAATACTTAGCGCGGGATTACACAGACTTTCGGGGTAAAATGTTTTACTAATTCCTACTCTTTTCTACAGAAAAAAAAAATGGAACCATCAACCACAGCAGCCGAAAGAAAGATATCGTGCAGCACATTCTACTGATGCTAGCAGACTAACATAAAACGAATAGGACGTCTCACGGCAAACAGCTCAAAGTCCAGTCCAGCTACCTCTCCCGCCAGCTTGATACGTGCCTGTAGATCAAGAGCTTGTGGTCTACGCTAGATGCCTGCCTCTGATGGGTTGTGAAGATCCTTGCCTTGACGTTCGGAGCGGTTAGCCCTGCAACTAAGCCTGGAACGTGCCTTCACCATAGAAGTCGATAACTGACGGAACAGCCAGAAAACCAGTTTCAACATCTGGCTTGTTAAGTTATTTTAACCAGGCCAAAGCAAAAGTAATTCTTACCACAACATCCAATCACCTTAACTATTTTTCTGTGAAGAAAAACTCCACATTTTGTTAATCCACGAACTTCACTTATTTATCTACTCGTGTTAAACAATAATTGATTATTAAATTTGTCATATGTATTTACAAATTAATAGTTCATTTAAGTATTACAGGGAGAAGTTCACACGTATGAATCAGTTATTATATATATATATATATATATATATATATATATATATATATATATATATATATATATATATATATATATATATATATATATATATATATATATATATATTGAAGCACATTACAAACGCACCACCTGTATAATCCAGGAACAGAGTGTGAAATGTAAATATAAGTGTTTACAAGTTTACATATTTGGAATCTTTATTCATTTTCCTATGAATCCATGCTGGTCATTAATTTGTACATTTGATTGTTATGAAATTCATTGCATTCTGTGCAGGCAAGGGAGAAAATCAAAAATGCAACCAATAAAAAAAATCATTCACACTATCTTCAGTATCTGGTATGTCCACCGTGTGCTTGCAAACAAGCTTGGCAGCGGCTCCGCATGGAACGCACAAGTCTCTGAAAGAAATTCCGGGGAATCAAGTCCCATTCACGTGTAAGAGCAGCTTCGAGCTGTTGCAGATTAGCTGGAAAACCTTGCCTGTAGACTCTGCGTCCAAGCTCGTCCCACGGATGTTCTATAGGGGACATGTCTGGTGATAGGGCAGGCCAATCAATCGTCACAATGTTCTGCTGCTGTAGATATTGCTGTGTAATGCATGCGGTGTGCGCACGTGCGTTATCCTGCTGGAGAAGCTGCAAGTCTAGATAATTTGTGAACGCAGGAGCAACCAATGCATCCAGAACCTCATCTCGATATGTCACAGCATTAACATTTCCACGGAAGACGTGAAGAGGCAAGCGATGGTGAAAACTGAATCCTCCCCAAATGTGAATACTGCCACCTCCAAATCGGTTGTGCTGACGAACACAGCAATCTGCAAAGCGCTCTCCACACCGTCGCCAAATCCGCATACGTCCATCAGCAAAGGATATGTTGAATCTGCTCTCGTCTGTGAATAGGACAGCATTCCACTGCAGTCTAGTCCATCTGACATGTTGCTCTGCCCATTGCAGGCGCTGCTGACGATGTCTGTGAGTCAAGTTTGGCCCAACATAAGGTCGTCTTGCAGTAAGGCCTGTATCTCTGAGTCGTCGTATGACTGTCATTCGAGAGACTTGCCCACGTCTACCCACTATTGCTCTTGCTGTTTGACTTGCCGGGAGAGAACGATTCCTTAGGTGACTCAGCACAATATGACGATCTTGCGCAGGGGTAGTAACTCGTGGTTGGCCACTCCGAAGTCTATCCCGGGCACTGCCAGTGGTTCCGTATCGTTCATTGAGACGTACAATAGTGCTGTGGTGGCAATTCATCCTTCTGGCAATGGCCCGCGAGCTCATTCCGGTCTCCAACATACCAATGGCTCGTTGGCGGTCGTTTTCAGATAGTCGTGGCATTTCAAGCACATGTACTGGGTGTTGTTTGTTGTTGTGTTGTTGTTTTCGTCTACTATGCTGCTGTAATACCCTGTTCAACCTGAAAGTTTGGTTATAATTGGGGTATATAGGGTGTTATCGTCTTCACTGGTATCTCGTTCGTAGTCCTGGACCGATCGTGCGTTGTCCCATGACTGTCTTTATAGTGTGTTTGGTAGGGCCTCATTCATGGCTGCACATGCTCTTTCTTGATTGCGTATCATTTGTTGTACGATTTCGATTCTCATTTTGTCTTTCGTTTCTTTGTTTTGTTCTCTAGTTTTTGTAAGGATATCCTCAACGATCCTTCTCTCTGTTTCAATTCTTTGGAGGATTTCTTCGTTCTCTTCTTTTAGCTTTGTGAGTTTGGCGATGTCGACTTCTATCTCGTGTTTGATGGATTTTGTTTCCTGTAGCATTGCCTGGGCGCTCTGTAACATTTCTCTGACGCTCTGCATATCTATTACGTCTTCACCTCTGTCCTTGTCGTCTTCGGGAGCCTGCTTGCTTCTGTTTTCGTTCTGCAGTTTCCTTTTCATTTCGTTGATTTCAGCGGTCAGCTTGTGTAGCTGTCGTCTGTCAATCGTGCGCTGTTTTTCTGCAGCATCCGCAGTCACTCTGTGTTTGGCCTCTTTGAAGGGTATGTTTTTTAGACACGGCCTCCTTCAAGATGCTCTTAGTTTCCTGGAACATAGGGCATCCTCTGTACCTTGCCCCGTGGTTTCCGTGGCAGTTTGCACAGGTACGGTTTGCGTTAGTTTCTTTGTAGTTGCGGTCCTCCTTTGCCCTGGGGCAGTCGCCATATTGGTGACTACCCGCACAATACCGGCAAACTGCATCTCTCCTGCACGTTTTCTTTGTGTGCGAAAACTGCTGGCAGTTAGAGCACTGCATGACCGGCGGGATAAAAGCCTCTGTCTTTTTTGAAATAGTTTCGAGCGTCAGTTTCTCAGGTCTTGTCGGCCCTTCGACGGTTACCACAATCAGGTTTGTGTCTTTGTTGTTCCATGTTTTTAGCCTTTCGACCTGAGTGAATTTGATGTCTGCGTTTTCGGTCTGAAGTTTGTTGTGAACCTCGCTTGCGGGCCATCTGGTGTCCACCCCTCTTACGACAAACTTCTTTGTAGTCTTGTTGGTCTCCATCACTACTTTTATCTGGTGAGGCAGCATGAATTCTTTCGGTCCTGCCTCCAGTTCTGTCATCAGTGCAGTTCATTTTTCCGTGCTGTTGAGCGAAAGCACAACTCCCTTTTCGTGCCTCCGTACCTTAGCGATGCCTCTCTTGCCAGTTATTGCTTCTAGGATAGTGATTACTTTGTCATCTGGTAGGGCCCCGAGTGAGGCCTCACCTCCAGGCATCTGTGTGATCTTAACAATCCTCTCCTGTAGTACTACGTTAGAGACGGCATTTTGTTGCTTGAGAAGTTGGCACGTTCCAACTTCTGTCTCCGATTGAGTGTGCGGTCTGCGGGGCGGATTCGTATTCTGGCTCGTCTGCATCTGGTCAAGTTTCACCGGAGTTGGCTGGTCACTGTATGTTGGAGACTCGACAATGACATCTCGTTTTGCTGGTGGATTGATTTTGTTGGGTTTCAATGCTTTGTTACCCTCTGTCTTCGTTGTTGCCTTGTCACTGCACAATGTAGCTACCGCCTCGACACCTTGTTTCAGCGGTGATGTTGCTAGGTCTGGTTTCGGAACTTGTTTGTCGTCTGCCTTCGAATCTTTGGGTCGATCATCGGTCGTACTATCAGAGGTTACGTTGTTCGTCTTCTGAGAAGGACTGGCCACGACGCTAGTAGTTGGAGTATTCGTGCTCTCTGGTTGCCTCTGTTTGCTCTTTGTAGGTTCTTGCTTGATGCTGCTGACAAGTGTTTGAGGGCTTGTATAGACTTTCCTCTTTTTAGCTTGTTGTTTGGTACGAGTCATTTTTGTAAGTTCTGACGGCTGTGTTCGCCCTGAAAAGGACGCTCGTTTTAGTATAGTGCTGTCTTCACGATGATGGTGTTATCCCGAAAATGAAAGATTAATGGTTTTTGTGTACTGGGTGTTTTATCTCAACGGCCTTTTTATACCGAGTATACTGCCAAACGCGTACACATTTTCAGGGTCATAGCTGTTGGGAATCGTGTTGCACGTGTAACTTTCATTGTTTTCATGTAGTCTGTACACAAACCCGTGGGTTGAATCATGCATTTTCCATTCCAGCAGCCATTCACTCTCTACCTCATGACAAACACGGGGAAAATCCATTCCCACACTGTTTTTTCCAGCTTCTCGGCATCAGTATATATAATAGTGGTGCGTTTTTTAATGTGCTTCAGTGTGTATATATATATATATAATATATATATATATATTATATATATATATATATATATATATATATATATATTTATATATATATATATATATATATTATATATATAAGAGCCGCGCTAGCATAGTGGTTACCACACTGCGATTCAATATCAGGGTGTTTCCTATACCGCAGGTGGGGCTACATTTTACTGTCCCGAGTTCCATAGCCCATTGTGGTTGTTCCACAGCCTGCATGATGCCTTTTCCGCAGTTTCACTAAGCCTCTTCAGTGCCCTTGTTCTCGACTGTCCCCTCAGCCCCAACAGTTTCAATAAATCATACACTGACGCAGCCACGAGCCCTCTTGCACCCACCTCAACAGCCATGGCCCCTGCAGTGAACCCATTGTGTCTCAGATTCGCGGCCAGATCACTTTACTTTGCCGCTTTGAACGAATGTTGCTCGTCCAATCTGGATTCAAATGGCACGGGCATTTCAATCAATATAACCTGCTGCGATGATGAAGAATGCAGCACTATATCCGGCCGTCTTCGAGATTTTCTGATACTCTCTGGATATGCACCTCGTCCAGGTAGGTCTACCGCCATCTCCCAGTCATTTGCACAGCCAAGAAGAGATGGTAAACTGCTACCTGATTTACTCGGTTTGGGGTGTGCTGACTTTCCTGCTCTCAGAAAGTATGTTTTTGTGGTGCTCGGCCTGACTTTGCTATTCGCCTTAATCCTTGCCAGGTCTATTGTCGCAGCCAGCTCACTTAGCACTTTGTTGTGGCGCCATGTGTATCGTTGTTACGTACATTTATTACCTACGGGGGTAGTCTTCGGTCCTGCCAAATGTACGCACCAGTTTTATATAGTTATATTATTTGTGCGTTCGATTGATTCACACACTGACGTGCACAATGCTGTGTGAGTTGCTTTGGACGCACGTGTAACCTAGTTGAGTAGTTTGTGACGTCATGATAGGGGCAGCTCGGACGACATTTTATGTCCGCAGTGTTATTCTGTGATTCCTGGCAAATTTGAAGAAGCCATCAGTTGTATCCGTATCTATTGGTCTTCATGGCGAAGCCAATAGTGGAGGAATGAAGTAAGTGTCGCCCCATTTCTTATGGCAAGTTTAATTATATAAATTAAAGTATCAGGCCGCTCCTATTAATGGTCTAGCGGGAATTCATCGGAGATGACATTCCTAGAATTGGACACACGGAGTCGATAGCCTTTGGAATCTTTTGTAGAGGGAGAATCCATATGTGGAATCAAGTTAATGAATATATATATATGCTTCACATGTTTAATATGCCGTTTTACCTATGCCAAAGTCGTGGTATGGATACCGAGAGGTTAGCCAAGATGAAACACTAACCTGGTTGTATTGTTATATCTGCCTTTGTTTGGATTGGATATGCTATCTAAGAATTTTATGAAGAAAGTCTGGGATGCTTACAAGTATGATATAAATTATTGCTCCGTGAGAATGAATCCGTTTGCCTTAATAAACGTCCTTGGGAGAAGGTCAACGGACGTTAATACCATGTCTGTTATATGGTAATGGAAGTGATCCTTAGTCACTGGAATATAAGAGGACTTAACTGTTAGAGAATGTAGCGGGAGGTTATTTAAAATTATTTATTATGTAACAGTATGCCAGTAAAGAGTTCTGGTCTTACAAGTAATACCCCAGTCTTAGAAATAAGCACTGGTGTATTGTTATCATAAAAATAGTCAGACTGTGAAAACCCTGGCCCAGTTGGTAAGAAGTAGTACCAGGATTTAAGGTGTCTCCTCCCTGTGACTATCTTATGATTACTTTTATTCTAGGGGATAAGTAAAATGAACATTCACTGAAACCACAAATGGAAGAAGTGAATAAATCCTCAGGTACAGTTAAAATAGTTTAATAATTACACTAATATTCTATTTCTACTAGTTGGAAAAGAGTATACACATATATATATAAAAATATTCACACAATTACTATTATTGTCTGTTTAGACTTCAAGATCTTAAAGGATAAAGTTACTGAAATCACTGTTATTAGTCCTTTGAATTTTAGGATAACTGTCATCAGTTGACTGAGTTTATGTATGGTTACTTATTGTTTTCAACTATTGGCTGTTTCACATGTATAGGTGGTCAGTGTCAAACAGGACACTTATCTTTCCAACTTGATACTGTGGAAACTGTCCTTTGCTGATATCAGACTTGGTAGGCCCAACAGTAGGGATGCCAATGACCAGTTGAAGTTCACTCTTTGGGGTCCTGCACTTTTGTGGGATGGCCTCGGATGAACTGCACCGGCTTCTGATACTGGACAGTCTGGTTTGAGTTATTTCATGGAACCTGCAACATATCAGCCTTGGCTAGTATCTGGCTAGACTTGTAGTTGACTAGCACAGATGTCAGACCAGTCAGTCATCAGATGTCACCGTTATACAATCATAGTAAGCAAGGACATCATTTCAGTGATATAGCATTAATATTAACATGTCAATTAAGTGTAACTGACTAGCACATAAGTCAGACAAGTCAGTCATCAGGTGTCAAAGTTATACAGTCATAGCAAGTAACATCATTTCAATTATACAGAATTAATATTAACATATCAGTAATAAACATCATCTGGTTTATTCCGCTCCTATACATCCCTTTCTGATCTATGCTTCTAACAATTTATTTCCCTAAGACAATCTCTGGTCATGGGACTGCCTTTATCTTCGTAAGCGATAATGCATTTAATATCGACGAGATACAGCATTAAATATAATAAATATTTTCTATTTGGCTGTGGGGCTAGTTTTGATACGTTTTTGTACAAGCAACCATCTTCCACTAAACACATGAATAAATCATATTAAAATAATAATACGTTATATCAATGAATATTATACAGGCATATTTTGTGAATTCTAAATGAACCTGTAATACAAAATAAAAGAAATTATTATACAGGATAGCTATCGTAAATTCGCTTACCCTCAGACTCCAGACACTTAGACTGAAATTTTCTGGCGATCCGCTCACACTTCAGATGGATTTAGAGTCGTGGCGTTATCTGCCCTCAGTCTTGCCTCAACCTCTTGCGTTGTGTATCTCTCTCTTTTTTTTTTTTTTTTTTTTATATTAATGTGTTTGCTACTTTTCTTTGTAGCACGCCCCTTTCAACCATCTACCATGTACATGGAGTTGTTGGTTATATCAGGACGTGTTTCCTTTATTGTAATATGTTTTTGTTTGTATTTATTTTATACTATATTATCTCTAGTCGGTATTTTTCCTTTTGTAGTTATAGTTCAACATGGTTTTTAAAAGAAATTCCAAAATATGCTATTTTCTAAGTTAGTATGTTTTTAATTTTTCACTGGATGGTTTCTTTGGTTAATCTGTATGTATCTGTGGCGAGTCTTTCACGAGTTTGGACTACGACTCAAATCCTTATTTGTTTTTTATATGTTAGCTTTAGTTTTTGTAATATAGTGTTTTATTAACTTTTGCATTTCTGAAGGGGTCTTTGTGCCTATGAGATTTTCTACCCTCATTTCTACATTGTGGTTACTACAGTATGTCTTAATGTTTTGCCTCTGTTGGTCATATTTCTTGCAGTCCACCAGAAAGTGTCTAATTGTGTTTGGTTCTTGACACTCTTCACATGTGGGTTCCTCAATCATGAAATATCCAGTTCCAAGCTTGAGCCTCAGCAATTTTTTATTAATTGGTATTTTTAGTTCATCTTTTATTTGACATTTTTTGCTTGGTTTTTTAAGGATTTTATATGAGTGTCTTGCTTTTTTTTACTTTGGTCCCATGCTGTTATCCACTCTTTAGTTATTGCTTGAGCAATTAAGCTCTTAATTTCAAACTTCCCTAAGCCTACTTCAATTTTGTTATGGCTAGCTCTCCCCCCTTTGGCTTCTTTGTCTGCAAGCTCATTTCCTGCTATCCCCACATGTGATGGTATCCATGTTAGTGTTGCACTGCATCCTATAGTTTGTAGATATGTATTAACCTGTAGTATTTCCTCTATAATATCTGGCCTGCTACATTCATTTCTGTTTCTGATAGCTAATACTGATGATAGGGAATCTGTGAGAATGGTTACTTTTTTTGGTGGATTTTCTGCAGCTATTTCTAAAGCTTTTAGGATTGCCACTAATTCTGCTGTAAAGATGGATGTATTACCTGTTACTTTGTATCTTTTATAAATTTTTAATTTTGGTATTGCTATTCCTGCTCCTAATTGTCCTTCTTCATCTTTTGACCCATCTGTATATATAGTTAGGCTATTATTTATATACCGTTCTATGTACTCTAGTGTTTTACTTTTTGCTGAGATTATGTCGTTAGATTTATTTATGATCTTTGTTAAGTGGGAGTCAGTTTCTGGCACTTTTAATTCCCATGGTGGGATCTTTGCTTTATACAGAGCACTACTGTTTATCGCATTAAATAGGTCTGGGTATTGATCCACTTCATCCATTGTTTTCCACCCTGACGGGTATCTATTATGGTTTAATGGAATGTGGCCTATGTACTGGTTACCCCTATCAAAGGTTTTATGTGCTGGGTGAGTTGGATCTTTTGCCACTCTTGCCCAGTAGCTGAATCTCAGTTCTTTTCTCCTTAGCTCCAGGGGTATAATGCCTAGCGCTACTTCTAGTGCCTCTGCTGATGTTCCCTTTGAGGCACCTGCTATTATTGACAGTGCCTGGTTTTGGACTGTGTCTAGTTTTTTTCTTATTGCTTGGGGCGGCTGATGCATAGACAACACTGGCATAGTCAAGTTTGCCCCTAATAAATGATTTATAGAAGGTTAACATGGTCTTATTGCAGGCGCCCCAACCACTTCCTTTCATATATCTTAGCATGTTAATAAGTCCCCTACTGCTTTGCACTAATAGGTCTATGTGTTTGTTCCAGTTTAGTTGCTGGTCTAATACCATACCAAGAAATCTAGTTGATTTTGCTGTGCATACTTTTTGCTCATTAATGCTTATGTCAATTATATTGTTTTTAATTACACGCCCTCTACTGAAGATCATTCCTATGGTTTTTTTAACGTTTAGATTAAATCCCCACTTGTTCATCCAGTCAGATACTTTATCCATTTGCCTTTGTACTGTTTTATAGAGGAATGGGAGATTTCTTCCCGTTCTCCATATCGCAGCGTCATCTGCAAACTGGGATAAGTTGTTTTTTAAGTCTTTAAACTCGTCGCCTAGGTCGTTGACCATAATCGTAAAGATAGATGGTGATATTACTGATCCCTGGGGAATTCCATTCTGTTGCTCATACACCTCAGATCTATCATTGTTTATTTGTACCGTGAAGTATCTATCCTGCAGGAAGTTTTCTAGATAATTGTAGGTTCTGCCTACTATACCTAATTTCCTGATTTTGTGTAGTGCACCCTCCCTCCAACACTCATCATATGCTCTTGCTACATCAAGGAATATTGCTACTGTCTTTTCATTCCTTTTGAAGCCTGTTTTAACATCATGTTCCAGCCTCAACAGTTGCTCTATTGTACTATGTTGGCTTCTAAAGCCTGCTTGGGTTGGACTGTACAAATTATGCTTTTCTAGAATTTTTCCTAGATGCGATGTTAACGATATTGGCCTGTATGAGCTGACATCATGTGTTTCCTTATCTGGCTTTAGTATGGGGATGACTACTGCTGTCTTCCATGAACACGGTATTTTTCCCGTGTGCCAGATTTTGTTGTAGAGGGATGCAATCACTCTTAGAGTTGTATTTGGTACCTTTTTGAGGATTTCATAGCTCAGAATGTCTTCCCCAGAGGTAGTATTGGTTTTTCCTGCTAAAGCTCTATCTATTTCTCTTGCGTTGTGTATCTCTCTCAGTTTACCGATCCGCTTTAAATACGTATAGCGCGGACGTATCGGAGAGTACCGACGTCACAGCTTAAACCTAACCTGAAAAATCCTTCCCGAACAGTGATTTCGGCAGATCTGTGCGTCGACTGAAATTTTGCCTTTATCATTCTCGGCATATATAATATCCATATTGTTCCATCTTATCTAGTTTTATACAGCGGATAAAACTCTATCTTCCTATCCATGTAAATTCCCAAACTGTTATTTGTTGATTTTAATATTTAGCACAGAAGTGGGTTTACCTGCTTTTAGCGTAACTGTGGGCAGCCGAAATACGCATATATCTCCGTAAATGAGAACTTCCTACCGTTCCATCTTATATGCAGTTATACACCATCCTTCCCTGTACTGAAATGTAAAATCCTTTTCATACGGATTCCCTTCTGTTTTTATTTATCGTTGGCGATTTCCTCTGTCCGATACACATTTCGCTGATACGCCGCCATTTTGAAAGCGGTCACTCGATCGTAGATGGGTTTATAAATCTAACTGAACTCATTTGCAATGACTTGAAACCAATTTTGCGACCAACATACGTTTACCAATTTCAAGGTCTTCAATCAAAACCTCCACGTCAAGTTTCACAGTGACTGATTACTTGGAGATCATTTCTTCATCATTATTACGAATGCGAGCTTAATACTACAGGCTAACATTGAACGAAGTATTTTTTCTGTAAACGTACATGCCACGGAGACGAGGCTCATTGATTTTGTACCCACGCGAGATGAGATAAACGTGTTTCCGAATGCTGTACACTTTTTCCAGCCCAGGTTGATCACGACGTGCGTTGTCCACACATACTTTTCGTGTCTCACCTGTTATATGTACGTGCCACTGCTTCGTCAGGTACACCAGGTTGATCTGACGAACGAGATCTCATTCGAAGCCAAGGGCTCTTGTCAACAATTCTGTAGGGCTCTCTTGTAATTTGACTCAGGTTGCAGCATAGTTCCGGTACAAGGCTAGAAACCTTGCCGAAGTTCCGATCGCTAGTTGCTTCTTATAATATTATCTATTTAGCTGTTTCGTCACGTTTAATCGTTGTTTTTGGTAGCTATTTTTATTCATAATTTAGTTTTATGATACAATTTTGTTTGTATTTTGCGTCCTTCTCTCCTTCCTGAATCCGTTTAGTTTTTACAATACTATGTTTTTACACTGTGTTAAAATTGTACTGTTACCACATCTGATCGTAGTTATCGTCGTATATTTTTACGATATTCTATTTTACTTATAATTTATTTTTTTGATTTCTAGATTGTGTTCTAAGTCCAGTTTATCATGTCTTGTCGGTTATGTTTCACCTGTCTTTCTCGTTGTTATTCTCATGACATTTATTACATAAATTTATTGTAAATATAAAGCATTTTAATACATATGATAAATTATACCGTTCTAAGGACATGGTAACGAAAGTGCTGACCACGAGTTGTACTAACAATCCCCTTAAGTAGTATTATTACGTATAAAAATTGTAATGGCTACCTTAGACTATTTCATTAAGCAAGCAAAAGCTCTTCAGATGGCTCCTGAGGAAGCAAAAAAATTTGCACTTGCAGAATATAAGAAAGCTCAAGAAATAGCAAGTTGACAGAGAAATTTTAGAAACTTTACGTTTCAAAATTTTCTAAATTTGAGGCAGATCAAAAAAGGATTGAGGCGGAGGAGAATGAGCCGAACAAAAAATGCGCGATACACAAACTGCCATCACGCGAGGTAAGACTACATGCACTAACTTTTTTTTCAGACGGACAGTGATAAAATACATTACCCATCCCAGAGTTAGGTTTATAAATCCTGAAAAACTCTTATTAGAAAAGATAACATTAGATGGGTTTACGGTTGAAAACATAACAGTACCCAGACAGCACATCTTCGAAACAAAAGGAGGTGGCAAAATACAAGATTTTAAAGCTGAACAAAAGCTCAAATTTGGATATTTGGGTTCCTTAGGGCTTGCTGACAAAGAATATGTAAAACGTTACGCAAATAGTCCAGGAATGAATAAATTAGCATAGTCAAAATATGAAAGACTTAGGTTAACTCAGGAAGCTAATTCTCAGAGAACTTCCAATTTTTTGAAAGCAAACTTCATCCAGACATGATAATTTTAAGGAAATTCACGTTTAAATTACCAAAATTTAATCCCCCAAATTGATGACGCAACAAATGAAATTCTAACCTAGATAGGTTTGAGGCCACTTGTGTGTTAGGGGAACGTGGAAAAGCTCTATACTGTACATTTTTTCCAAACACTCACACGGGGACGCTCAGTTTGGCTAGACCAGCATTGGTGATAAAAAAGACTATAGGATGCGTTCTTAGAGCGGCACTTCTGCAAAAATCAAATGACAGAAGACCAACATCGTTCAAGCCATTTCATACATTAATAGCCTCAATCTAGCAGAAATTTTGCCAGTGATTTTCTGTCACAAATACGACTAACATTAGAAAGATGGATCGTGTTTATCCAAAATTGGAAAAGTCGTATGAAGGTCCATTCGATTTACTGATGCGCGATAAGGTACTATCGTCTGTAAATCCTACATTTCTCGCATTTTTACACGAACGGAAACCTTTATCTATGAAAGACCTGGTAACAGCAGTGCAAAAATTTTTTGCACTGCTCACCCAAACATGGATCTAAGTAATGCACAGATTAAGAATGAATTGCCTGTTGCTTTTGCAGCACAACAAAACAATTTTTCACGCAATCGTTCTTTTAGTGCTGACAGATATGTCAATAAGGGAAAAATGACAATTTTAACAATGGTAATTTTTACAAAGGGAACGCAATTTCAACTCAATCTGCTCCATTTTAATGTATTTCTTGGAACAAGGCTCACAGATCAATTAGTTTTGGTAACAATAGTTTTAAAAATAATCAAGGACATTATAGTAAACAAAACTGGAGATCAAGATCTCAGGGTCCGCAAAACAAACAATTTTTTGGAAATAAACCATTTTACCAACATCATAACGATAATTATACAAATTATCGGACTAATCCAAATTTTAACTCTAGCAGAAACTACAATTATGGCAATTTTAATGACAAAAATCAAAATCGATCGCGTCGACGAGATAGATCGTTGAGTAATACGAATAGACATTCTAATGTCGCTTTTAGTGATACACAGGCTAACATTGAACAGGGTAAAGGAGCTGAAACTCATAATGCTATGTGTTGTTCTCTTGATTGTACCCAAGTCAAAGATTGTTCAGAATGCTCTACTCTTTTCCAGCCCAGGGCGATCACGACGCTGCGTTGCGGACATACCTTGCCTAGTCTACCTGCAATCTGTACGGCCACTGCTGCGTCAGTACACCACGGACAGGGCTCTCTTAAGTTTAACAAGGGATTTGTCAACAATATTTCATGCTCTCTCCTATTTGACTCTGGTTGCAGTACAGTCGGCGTCCGGACTTCGCTGATCAACCCAAGTTGTGCCACGGGCCGGGTTGTCAAATGTGTAACGTTTGGTGGCACAATTGAAACATTTGCCACTGCTATTATTGATCTTAATACTCCATTTTTTTCAGGAAAGATTCAAGCTTGTCTCCTTCCGAATCCAATTTGTGATTTGATACTTGGTCGCATACATGGTATTAAAGAGTGTACACCACAGCAAATTGCTGAATGGGAAGAGCGACATATTCAAACTGCGAATGCAGTAGTGACTAGAGCGCAAGCTACTAATATGTCGCATGATACACCTATGGAACCTACAGTTCATACCACTTGTGATGATGATGCTCCTATTTCACGGGAGTTGTTTGCAACATTGCAAAAGAATGATGATTCATTAAAAAATTTTTTTCAGTATGTGAACAAAAATAATACCAGCAACAAACTTGCAAAATCTAGACATGATTTTATACTTAAAAATGGCATTTTGGTTAGAGTAATACGAGAAAAGGATTCATCCTTATGTTCTCAGATTATAGTCCCATCCTGTATGAGATCTCGTATATTACGACATGCGCATGACTCGCAATGTGCGGGCCATATGGGTTTTTCGCGTACCAAATCCAGAGTGCTTTCGGCATTCTACTGGCCAGGCGTACATAAGGACATCACTCTCTATTGTCGGTCTTGTTTGATATGTCAAGAAGTTAAGGTACGGGGTCCATTTCATGCGGCTCCTATTCAAGCTGCGGACATCCCGATTAGACCATTTGATAAAATGGCTATAGACATTATTGGTCCTATGCTACCATCTGCTAGAGGGCATACGCATATCCTTACGTGCATTGATATGTGCACTCGCTGGCCTGAAGCCATCCCTCTCAAGAACACTTCATCTGCCAGTGTAGCAGAGGCATTGATGTTAATCTTCTCACGCATTGGTTTTCCACGGAAAATCTTGTCGGATCATGGGGTTCAGTTCATTTCTGAATCCATGTCTCAAGTTATGAAGACATTAGGTATAGACAGATCTCTAAGTTCTATTTATCATCCGATGTCAAATGGGTTAATTGAGCGTCTAAATAGGACACTCAAGCAGTTGTTGGGTAAGATGACTCAAGACCACCCACAAGACTGGGATCGGGTCCTACCCGCTTGTCTCTTTGCGTATCGCGAAGTACAAAATCAAGCAACGGGGTTTTCTCCATTTCAACTTGTTTTCGGCATGCAACCACGCGGTCCGATGTCGTTAATCCACGACTTATTGGTTGACGAGAATATTGAAGAGGAAACTCAATCCTCTTATGAGTATGTGATCTCTCTGAGAAAGAGAATCATAGATGCTTGTAGATTAGCTACTGCATCATCCGAACAAGCCAAAGAAAAAGCTCGTCTATTTGCAAACAAGTATAGACGTCTTCGCCAGCTCATACCTGGTGATGAAGCTTTTGTATTACTCCCTGCGCATAATAATCGTCTTTTAATTACCTGGAGAGGTCCTTTCAGGATCATCTCAAGAATATCCGATGTCGACTACATCGTTGATGTTAATGGTAAACATAAAACCTTCCACATTAATATGTTGAAGGAATATTACTCACGTCCTGATTATCTACAATCAGTGTTCCAAGCAACTGACGATCCTACACCTCCTATTCAACACTATTCTAGTTTGTCTGTCATCCAAGAAGAGGAATCTTCTTTCGATGATGTACAACTACCAATACCAGTTGTACCACTCCATTCCACTGAGAAATGGAATGATGTTACTATCTCATCTACTCTTACTGATGATCAACGTCAGCAAGTCTCTAATATTCTACACACGTATGAGGATGTCCTCACTGACATCCCAGGTCATACGTCAGTCATCCAACATGACATTATTCTGACTGACGATACACCGATTCGAGTTCGCCCATATCCTATTCCTTTACACTTTCGTGATAAGGTTGATAAGGAATTGGATGAGATGCTTCAATTAAATATAATTGAACCATCTTCATCACCATATTCTTCTTCTATGGTAATCATTAGGAAGAAGGACAACAATATACGTCTTTGCGTAGATTACAGGAAATTAAACAAAGTTACAAAATTCGATGCGGAACCATTACCTCTTTTAGACGACTTATTAGAGAAATTATCTCATGCCACATTCTTTTCGAAATTTGACCTTTCAAAGGGTTATTGGCAAGTGCCATTAACCCCTAAAGCAAAGCCATTCACCGCTTTCTCGACGCCACAGGGTCTTTTTCAATGGAATTTTATGCCATTCGGTCTAATGAATGCGCCAGCTACCTTTGTACGCATGATGCGCCGCATATTGTCTCATCGTCCCGATGTCATTACTTATATAGATGACATCTGTCTTTTCAGTGACTCTTGGGATGAACATATTCAGGGTTTAAAATCTTTACTTTCTACCTTACGGGATTATAACTTAACAGCGAAACCTTCAAAGGCTTTTGTCGGTTTTCATGACATCTCATTTCTTGGTCACCGTATAGGTCGCGGTTTAATGTATACAGAAGACAGTAACGTCTCTAAAATTTTAAACATCTCAGCACCTAAGACAAAAAAACAAGTGAGGTCGCTCTTAGGACTAATACAGTTCAATCACAAAACTGGATCGTTATCTCCTCGGATCACACTTTGTGGTGGAATCCGACCAGAAAGCTCTTACAGCACTGAACACAGGGAACGTGAAGTCATCAAAGTCAGCGCGTTACGCTATTGCGCTTCAACCGTTCCATTTTGAGATACGAGCTATTCCTGGAGTACAGAATGTGTTTGCAGACTGTCTTTCAAGATGCCCTAGTGAACACGTCGAAATTAAACCACTTCCAGATGATGAAACGTCCTCACAGAAACATGAATAACTTTGTACATGGTCACTGATTATACATCTGTGGAGACTATGTGTAGTTCTGCAGTATTCGTATATATATAACTTTCAGAATATACTTACGTATGGATTATAACATTATTTCTTGTGAAGTAACGTTTTGTTAGAACGGGAACAGTGATATTAAAGTAACATTTTTTTTTTAGTATGGAAACATTGGTAAGAGTGACAAATAGACATTCACTATTGTTATGGAACAGATTACACTACATATCGTGTTCGTAAACTTATTTCAGGCATGGTACATTTAGAACATATTCTTGTCGATTTAACTAGTTCTAAAAGAATATTAACAATGAGTGAAATTGAAATCACTTAGAATAAATTAGTAATTAGTTATTTGTTCATAAATTAAGTACTACTAATTAGTATAATTCAATTTAATCAATTTGATTGATTATAAATCACACATCTACTAACTCTATTAGTGTTTCGCAATACGTGTATTCACGTATCCCACTACATGATATCTCACTTTTAGATAACTATTCAAACTTACTAGTATTAGGAAATAGTAAGTGCGTTGCTTCTTAAAGTGTTTAATTATGCTTTGTTTCATTTTGCATGTTATATTTTAAAATTTTCTGTTTTATTGATTCTTTTATCATTGATCATCATCAGTGTTGCTGTTCATTTTCATTTTTGAAATCATATGTTTCAAATTTCTTTTAAAACAATTTTGTTGAATTTTATTATCATCTTTTTTTTTATGGTTTATTTCATTTTCATTTTCAACTTCTTTTTACTTCGAATATTACCACATCGTTCCAAAGTAGGTCGATGGTGGATGTCTGCTTTAATGCATACTATCATTTAGTTATATTGTTTTCATTTAATATTCTTTTCTTAATATGATATAATTTTATGCATGTCATAAATCTTGTTGTAGTTTTGACTCACCTCTCTCGAGTAATTAGTTCGAAAAAAAAATTAATAGAATTAATTTTTTTAAGGGGAGGTAATAAGGGAGCTGTTACGTACATTTATTACCTACGGGGGTAGTCTTCGGTCCTGCCAAATGTACGCACCAGTTTTATATAGTTATATTATTTGTGCGTTCGATTGATTCACGCACTGACGTGCACAATGCTGTGTGAGTTGCTTTGGACGCACGTGTAACCTAGTTGAGTAGTTTGTGACGTCATGATAGGGGCAGCTCGGACGACATTTTATGTCCGCAGTGTTATTCTGTGATTCCTGGCAAATTTGAAGAAGCCATCAGTTGTATCCGTATCTATTGGTCTTCATGGCGAAGCCAATAGTGGAGGAATGAAGTAAGTGTCGCCCCATTTCTTATGGCAAGTTTAATTATATAAATTAAAGTATCAGGCCGCTCCTATTAATGGTCTAGCGGGAATTCATCGGAGATGACATTCCTAGAATTGGACACACGGAGTCGATAGCCTTTGGAATCTTTTGTAGAGGGAGAATCCATATGTGGAATCAAGTTAATGAATATATATATATGCTTCACATGTTTAATATGCCGTTTTACCTATGCCAAAGTCGCGGTATGGATACCGAGAGGTTAGCCAAGATGAAACACTAACCTGGTTGTATTGTTATATCTGCCTTTGTTTGGATTGGATATGCTATCTAAGAATTTTATGAAGAAAGTCTGGGATGCTTACAAGTATGATATAAATTATTGCTCCGTGAGAATGAATCCGTTTGCCTTAATAAACGTCCTTGGGAGAAGGTCAACGGACGTTAATACCATGTCTGTTATATGGTAATGGAAGTGATCCTTAGTCACTGGAATATAAGAGGACTTAACTGTTAGAGAATCTACAACAACTATTAACATTGATATTAACATTTTGACGTATGATCTTCGCATCTGTAACTATGATTGTCTTGTTCCACTTCGTTGGTGTCACGTCAATAAAATATATGTACTGTAATCACCGACTTGTGTGCTGCCAATACTTGCCCAGTTCACCCAATGCAACGATACTTGTTGGAATTTTCGTTTGAAGAACTTTGTTGACATTCATTCCGTTTTAACCATTCGCGTTTCAATTTACCTCTTCACTGAACTCAATGATAAAATGGAGTCAACAATCGCCCTTGCCCCAATGATACCTTGCAAGCTGACAGAACGTGTTCAAGGGTCTGCCTCCCCGGCACAGGGGGCACTGCTCATCACCCGACTTTCCCATCTCACAAGGTTTGTGGCCGATGGCAGGAGATCGTACACACACACACACACACACACACATATATATATATATATATATATATATATATATATATATATATATATATATATATATATATATATATATATATATATATATATATATATATAGATATATATATATATATATAAGAGCTATTTAAGTGATATTTTACTGAATCATACAGTTGGGGGCTCAGGAACGAGCAATATATATCTTTATCTTCATAGAAGGGGCAAGCAGATACGAAGTGAGCGACAGCCTTGATAAATTCAGCTTTGTGCTTGATTTCTGAAATATCCTATGACGACTCCCTAAAATAGAAGCTCTATCCTTCTATTTACAACTCTGCCAAGAGTAATCTTGAGCGATGGTAGATACCTTTTAAGACCCTCATTGTATACTCTAAATTGTAGCCATTGTTGGATCATCACTGCAGAGCAGGGGAGGCAATCACGTGACAATTTCCAGCACAAAAAGAGCCCATTCACTACAAAAGCGTGCAGTGCGTCTAGTTTCTGACAATTGCCAAATACAGTGTGTAGATCTTTATAAAGATCTCATAAATACTGCCCCTAAGAAAACACCTTCTGTTCAACAAAGCTAAATTCTTTCACAAAATCCTGTCAGAGAATGCTCCAACTTATCTGTGGCCAATGTTCAAATACAGTGAAAGACGCAGTTAACGCCTTAACAAATAAAAGTGCCCCAGCATAGGCCTGACTTATTCAAGAAAAGCTTAGCTTACTCTGCTGCTCATCTTTGGAACTATCTTCCACATCATCTAAAAAACATCCTCAGTCCATATTCATACAATCAGACTTTTCGAATACTTTATGAGTTCTGATGACATGTCCCCCAATGTTGATTATATTTCCGAATAAATATATAATATCAAATGTAGGTTTAATGACGATTTTTATACTTATCAACATAATTTATTTCATGGTCATAATTAATTTGTAGTTTTCAACATATTTTGTTTCATGATTATAATTAGATAATATGAATATGAGTATGCAACTATTTTAGTTTTACAACGTTGGATTCCTTTAAACTGATATGTAAAATCTATGTGAGAATAAATGAATTCAGTATAAAAGATGAGAGAAAGGAAGGGCAGAATCTCAGACAGGCATGTGTGCCCAATTCTCAACCCTTTGAAAACAAAGTTCATTTGTTCGTTCGTTCTCTCTTTCTAAGTCTGTCTGCACTTCCCTTGTCCGTAAACTGGAAACATTGATCTTCCACGTTTAAAATGTCATCGATCAATGTCACAGCTCACTTTACAAAATGTACGAGTAAAGGTCAGGGACGATATGGTTAACTATAGGCATGTCTCTGGTTGACGACGGTACAGCCAATATAAGAACATGAACAACGTAATAATTAAGTCTCTAACACCTCACACACCGCTACTACAGTATACGCTGTGCTGTGGGACTATTTTCCGTTTTTTTTATTTTTTGTTAAGGCAGAGGTTGGCAACCAGTCGATCGCGACATGTAGGACACAGAATGATTTGGTAGATCTTTAGGTGAAAAGAAGGGGGGGGGGGAAGGGGGGGGGGAGAGAGAGAAATAAAGAAATTTCGGATTAGCCTTCTCCCGAAAGCATTTCAAAGCCCAGTGCCCCCCGGGATTAAAGGTACAATGGAACCATCATTCTGTTCAAGAACGGCAACACTGAGCGACATTTAAAAACTGGTCATTTTACAACGGAAACTGAATTTCCGCCTAATTCTGTAAACATGATTTTATCACGGTAGAGGCAGCTCAGTATTTCTAAAGTAGATACACACAGGTCCTGGGTTGCCTACAACTGTTTTAAGTTGTGGAAAATAAGAGTACAGAGTAAACGTTTTAAAAAAATAATAGCAGAATTAAAAACACAAAAACCAAAAAAATGAGAAATGCACTGCAAACAGCGAGGGGTGGACGAGTTAAAGGAAACTCGTGGGCGTATGATAATAGCCGTGTCAAAACAATCACACACAAAGTGGATAATAAATATTAGACAAACATAAAGGTATGTTTTCAGGCACTCGTAAGAAATAAAGAAGTAGAACACTAGCGTACGGACAGTTAAGACACCTTACAAATACAATAATAATAACAACATGAGATGCATAAAAAAGGCAAGAACCAACACCAACGGTTCTTACTCAGTAATCCATGAACTGAGCGGGAGGGCAAGAGAGAGAGAGAGAGAGTGAGAGAGAGAGAGACAGAGACAGACAGACAGACAGACAGACAGACAGACAGACAGACAGACAGACAGACAGACAGACAGACAGAGAGAGTGTAGTTGGACCTTTCTAATGCATGTTAAAGTGTTCGTGAGAAGCCTTTGAAGTTCAGAGGAAGGAAGGAGAATGTATAAATAGTTACTTAAATAATAAACACATACACGGGTGGACTAACGGAAAAACGAGCTGGCAGACCGACCAACAGAGAGAGAGAAAGCGAGACTCCACAAGCTTACTCATTCTCAAAAGGGTCAGTGACAAGACAGAGTAATAGTCCTCTGAAAAGTAAAAAAAAAAAAAAATCAAACTCGCAAGAAATAAAATACATATAAGATATATACATATAAGATAGAAGAGAACATAAGAATAATAAAAGACAAGAAAATTCAAACAAACAAACCAAACCGTATCTGACATTAACGAAACCCCTTTTTTATCATCCATTTCCCTGCCCCGAATAAATCATAAAAAACCTTGTTTCCCCCATATATCTTTTGCAATTCGGTTTTCCAGCATATTACATTCCTATTTACAATCTTTTCTGATTTTCCCGCATGCAACGCGTATTCGCCTCTGGGTGCATACATTTACTATGTGGGCTCTGATTTCCCCTATCTATATCTGTCCTCCTATTTCGTATTAGCCCGTCTGAGAAGGCAATTCATTCCCATTATCATATCTAATCTATCTATGTATCTATCTAATATCCTATCACCACGTTTTCCGTAGTCCGCCTATCTTTCTAGCCTCCCGGTCAGCAGAACGAAGACAATCAAAAACTTCTCACATTTGGGTGAGTATCACTAAGCTATCTTCTATCAACCGTCTTATTACTGACGACTCTCAGAGTACCCCATTTTTACTTTTTTTTGATTTTTTAAGTCCAATTCAAACATAATTCTGCAAAACTCCAATTTTAATCTAGCGTACAAATTTGCTTTCAATCATAAATACCAATTTTCGAGACGGTCTTTCCTTTTTTCTTATTTCACCACAAACATTTCATCCCCACATAACCTTTTATACCTCCAATCGCCACGACATGTGTAAAAATTCCCACCACAACTATTCCTCCTTGACTCCCTCTTAGTATTAAAATTCTTTCCTTCTAAAAAAAAAAAAAAACTTTAATTAGTTATAAACGCCTTCCCATATTAATCTTCCCCATGGTCACAGACACTTGAAGACCAACACAAAACTTTACCCAAAGTTTTTTCTTTTACTCTTTCGAAAAAAGAATTTTATCTTTTCTATTTTTAATTTGATTTAAAAGCAAACTATTTTTTCACGTTGAATCATAATTTTTTTTGTCACATTATATAAAATTTTACTTGAAAGGTCCACAAAACCTTTCGGCTTATAAGAAAGCTGTCCGTTTATCTATTTTTTTTGTTTTTTAAATCTTGTGCTTTTTCTTAATCTTTTGGCATCGCATCAACCTGTTCTCCATTTAACTTTTTGAAGGTAATGTAAAAGGCTACTTACTAACAAAAATCAATAAAACTGTTAAAAAGTATTTTTCATTGGTCTGATGTCTATCTAGCCTACCGGGGAAATAAAAGTGTTATCTATTTTTTTCGCTATACTAGGGTCTATACACCGAGAGGTCTATCTATGTATCCATGAAACCTTCTAGGCAGCTCTTTTCTTTTTCCTATCCTTAATTCATATCTTATCAACAGGCAAAGTCTTCTATCCTTTCTTTTACAACTGGGTTAGACTGGATCTGAGCGTTGATGAATACCCGTGAAACTCTGGGTGCCGCGAGAGACCAGCTATCTATCTATTATAACTATCTACGATTCCCTTATCTATCTATCGGGCCTTATCTATTATGTCCCCCCCCCCGCCCGTATGACGCGCCCCCTCCCCCAATTTATATCAATGGAAAGGACTCATAACTATCTATTAATTATCAAAATGGGTATCTATCATGATTCACAGACCAGACCGTCCACGATGAGTAATTTAATGGTAACGTATTTCCCACATGGAAATATATAAATACACTACGGCTGATGTACCAATTTCAGGGGCAAATATTGCCATTTCAGTGTAATGATATGCAAAGGTGCTTACGAAACCACCATCTTGTAATGCATCCTTACCCCTTACCACTTCAATCCATGTAAAAGCTTTTCCTATAGCCTTTAGTACATTTACCTACCTTCTAATATCTATACTATTTTATTATATATCAATTTATTCTAATACCCGAATGTCCCCCCCCCCCTAAGTAATGGTCTATCAGATCTATAGCGGGTTAAACTGCAACGAACGTGCCTGCAAACTGGTCAATGGGCTGCACAGAATACTGGGAACTGCCCCCCCTGCACCCATGTGAAGACCTTCTGCCCCTTCACTTTTCTTTCCATCCTGCACCTATCCCAACCCTACTTTCCCCCTGGTCTAGGCCCATTCATTATGCTCGCATAATAGTGTAGTCATTCTAAAGTGTGAAAATCTTGATGTCTGAAGCATTCCCACATGCTACTCCTGGTGCGGCGTATAACTCACTCTGGACTAAGGTAGCTGCCACGAAGGATCTACGAGGATCTCTTGGAGTTCAGGGTTCCATTAAAAAAAAATAGAAAAAAAAAAAAAAAAAAATGGGATTAACGCGGGGCAAAATAAAAAAAAATAAATCAAAAAAAAAAAGAAAAAAAAAAAAAATATATATAAAAAAAAAAATAAATTATAAAAATTAAATAAATGTATAAAAAAAAAATAATAAATAATTAAATTAGAGGATATTGAGGTTATTTTGTGTTAATGTGGGGGTGGGGGTGTTGTGTTTGTG
>JAMPIV010022651.1:0-7500 GCA_024509875.1 Oreohelix idahoensis
TCGATTTGTTTTGTTTGTATTCTGTAGGTCTCTCCTTTCTTGTGTATTTCTCTACACATTTTTGGTTAAAACAGTGTTGCCATTTGTATTGTTTTGTATTTTTGTCTTTGTATTTTTTTTTGGTTGTACTACATTACTGTCATGCACAGTCTACATACACATACTTGGTCATGTTTTGATATTATTGATAAGGTAGACTCTTCATATAGAGTTTGTTAAATAATATTATATAAGATATTTATACAAGTTCTTTGATAAAAGACTTGTTATCTACAAAGATTGAGACAAGGTGAAATACATATTCAAGTTCTTTATAAAAAAGACTTGTGCCCATAGTGAGTGGGATATAAGGGAATTTTTTTTTTCCACAGGTACTCAGGTGATTTTTTGGGTACATTATAAACAAGAGGAACATACAAAGTCTTTGTCTAAGACTAAGACAGTAAAATAAAGTGAAGTGAGTATACAAGTCTAGCATTTCAGACTTGTCTCCCATTAAAGTGGGATAAGGTAATTTATTTAATTTTTTTCAGGTTTCTGATCTCAGTAGACAAGATGTCTACATTGGACTACTTTATTACACAAGGGAGAGCCCTTGATAAGACTGGTCAACAGTTAGAACAATGGGCTGTTGCTCAGTATGACAAAGCATTAGCTGCTGAAGAAAGAAGCTGCAGAGCAGAAAAAAAAGGCTGAGGCTGAGAGAAAAGATTAGAAAGAGAAGCAGCTGCTGAACAAAAAAGGCTAGACAGAGAAGCTGATCTTGCTGCTGAACAAAAGAAATTGCAGATGCAGGTGGAGGAAAGGAGATTTGAAGCTGAACAAAAGAGAGTAGACAAAGAAGCTGAACAACAGAGATTAGACAACGAAGCTGCACAAAAGAGAGGAAGCTGCTGCAAAAAAACTTCAAGCTGCTGCAGAGAGAAAAAAAGCTGCTGCAGAGAGAGGAAACTCAAGCTGAGGCTGAAATTAGAAAAATGGAACATGAGGAAAGAAAACAGAAGATGGAACTTGATGAAAAACTCGCAACTTTGGAGTTAGAGAAATTGAAATTGGCGAGTACGGGTGCTCAGCAAACAACTTCGAGTACGACAAGGGAGTTTGTTAGTAGGATTAAATTGCCTCATTTCAATCCTTTAAAGGATGACGTAGCAGATTATCTAGATAGATTCCAATTTTTGTGCGATACGCATAACATAAAAAAGGAAAAATATGTTGAACAACTGATGCCATTTTTTACAGGTGACACAGTGACTACTCTTATGACAATAGACGAACATGAGAGGACTAATTATGATGTTGTCAGGGCAGCATTGCTAAAAAAATACCAATTAAAACAAGAAGACTATCGTCTTCGTTTTAGGACAATGTTGCCAGAAAATGGAGTAGATTTCTCTGATTTTGTTACAAAGATACGTCGTACATTTACACGATGGGTTGAGTTGTCTCAGATTGAGAAAACATATGAAGGTCTAATGGACTTATTATTGCGAGATAAGGTTTTGTCATCTGTTAATGATTCTTTTCTTGCATTCCTTCATGAGCGTAAGCCTAAAAACTTAAAAGAAATGGAGGAATACTGTTGTCAGTATGCCACAGCACATCCCCATGCTACAGTTAGCAATTCTAAAGTGAAAGAAGGGTTGCCAGCTGCTTCGGCAACACCATATGGCCCTAATTTCAAAAAAAATTTCAGGGTGCTCAACAAAATTGGAATAGGGGAAGTAATCAAAATTACACTCAGAAGCGGAGTAATCCAACACATGATGGTTCTTCGTCTATGCAGTGGAGACAAGATGGTAGTTCTCGTAATTTTAGTGGTAATAATTTGAGACACTTTCGCAAAGGCTATCCAAATAATAACTATTCAAATTTTCGAGGTAATCATTCTCGACGTCAAGATTATGACGATGGTGAATTTAGAAACCGGGATTCAAACCGGAATGATGATTACAATAGGCAATATGATAACAATTACAGGGGAAATGAATGATAGTCAAAATAATTACAGGGGAAATGATAATCGAGGTAGACCTAGGTTTAACAAAAAAAGACCTTACCAACAGGCAAACTCTGCGCAACAAGAGTTTGATGGAGCCTGTAATACAGTAAATGATAGTGGTAACTCTAGGGCTATCACTGGTTGTGCTTTCGATTTTGGGAGAGCAACTGAATGCCCCCAATGCTTAACATTGTTTGACTCATCAACTGTATCTACGCTAAGTTGTGGTCACCCTCTTCCTGCTCTACCTGCTACAGTTGCGCATGATGGGAGAGGATCTCTCATCTTACATAAAGGTCTAATAAATGATAGGCTAGTCTCAGTACTTTTCGATTCGGGATGTACTACCGTCGGGGTTAAGGAGTCTCTGATAGATCCTTGCTGTGCCACTGGAAAAACAATCAAATGTGTTACATTTGGTGGTACTATGGAAAGCTATCCTACTGCTATTATTAGGATTGACACTCCTTTCTTCACAGGAGATGTCCATGCATGTCTTCTTCCTAATCCTATTGCGGATCTTATAATCGGTCGTATTCATGGGGTTAAGGAATGCACCCCGCAACAAATTTCTAGTTGGGAAGAAAAAAACATTCAAACGGTCAATGCAGTGGTGACAAGAGCTCAAGCTCTTAATCCCCCAACTTCATCTGATAATAGTAATGAAGTTGATAGCCAAGACGAGCACTTGGTGATTTCCCATGACTCGTTTGTTAAACGTCAAGAAGAGGATCCTTCTTTGAAGAAATACTTCCTTCTTGCAAAGAAAGGGGATCCCAATCAAAATACGAATCACAAATCGTATATTACTATGAAGAATGGTATATTGGTACGAATGGTACAACACTCGGACAAGTCTATGCATTCGCAAATTCTTGTGCCTAAGTGTATGAGAGCCTTAATTCTTCGGCATGCACACGATTCTCAGTGTGCGGGACACATGGGTTTTTCCAGAACTAAAACTAGAGTCCTTGCGTCATTCTTTTGGCCATTCGTGAATAAAGACATCCGAATTTATTGCCGATCTTGCAAAATTTGTCAAGAGGTCAAGTCTAGGGGTCCGAGACATGCTGCTCCTATTCAGGCTGCAGATATTCCGATTCGGCCGTTTCAGAAAATGGCTATAGACATCATTGGTCCGTTCAAAATTAAGTCAGCCAGAGGACACCAATTTATCCTCACTTGCGTGGACATGTGCACGCGTTGGCCAGAGGCTATTCCTCTGAAGAGCATATCAACTGTCGATATCGCTGATGCTCTTTGGCTCGTATTTTCTCGTCTGGGATTCCCCGGAGAAATACTGTCGGATCACGGCACTCAGTTAATTTCGGACGTTATGTCTCAGGTAATGGCTACGCTAGACATTAAAAGGTCTCTCAGTAGTATTTATCATCCAATGTCCAATGGATTGGTAGAACGTCTTAACAGGACACTAAAGAACTTACTTGGCAAGATAACGGAGGATCATCCTGAAGATTGGGACAGGGTTTTACCTGCAGTCCTCTTTGCCTATAGAGAGGTTCCCAACGAGCATACAGGGTTTTCTCCTTTCGAACTTGTCTTTGGCGCGCAACCGCGCGGGCCAATGTCCTTGTTACACGATTTGATAACTTCCGATAATATTGACGATGATACACAATCGTCATATGAATATGTTATAGCTCTTAGAGAAAAGATTATCGAATCGTGCAGGTTAGCAACTTCATCTTCCGAATTTGCGAAAGAAAAAGCTAGGCGATTTGCTAATAAGAAAAGACGCCTACGTCAACTTTGTCCTGGAGACAAAGCATATGTCTTACTGCCCTCAAGAGAGAATAGACTTCTCATTTCTTGGAAGGGTCCATACACTATAGTCTCGAAAATTTCTGATGTCGACTATATTGTCGATGTGGATGGAAGGCATAAAACCTTCCATATAAATATGTTAACAGAGTTTATTGAACGTCCAGACTATTTACAGCCTATTTTCCAGGCGACGGACGACTCTCCAGTTCAACATGGTCACATCTCATCCCTGTCCGTTATACAGGATGAGGAAACTATTTTTTCTGACGTGAACTTACCTCTTCCTGCGATTCCACTTACTTCAACGGAATCGTGGAGAGACGTTACAGTCTCTTCCAACTTGTCTTTTGAGGAACAGCGTCAAGTATCCTCTACGTTACAATCATATCAGGATGTCCTTACCGACATTCCTGGACACACAGATGTCATAGAACATGACATCATACTTACTGATCGTAATCCGATCAGAGTAAGACCATACCCAATACCTATTCATTTTCAAGCACAAGTCGAGAAAGAATTGGATGAAATGATTCAACTACAAATAATTGAACCATCCACTTCAGCTTATTCTTCGTCGATAGTTATTGTTCGAAAGAAAGACAATAACATACGTCTTTGCGTTGATTATCGCAAATTAAATCAAGTTACGAAGTTCGATGCTGAACCTATGCCGTTATTAGATGATCTACTTATTAGACTTTCTAAAGCTAAATTCTTTACTAAACTAGACTTGTCGAAAGGTTATTGGCAAGTCCCATTGACGGAACACGCCAAACCTCTCACTGCTTTTTCGACACCTAGGGGTCTGTTTCAATGGAATTTTATGCCTTTCGGGCTTATGAACGCCCCAGCGACTTTCGTGCGCATGATGCGACGAATTCTATCAGATCGTGCAGATGTCATTGCATATTTAGACGACATCTGTCTTTTCAGCGATACTTGGGAAGAACACTATGTGGGTCTAAAGGAATTGCTATCTACTCTACGTGAGCATAGTTTGACTGCTAAACCCTCTAAAGCTTTTGTTGGGTTTAGTGAAATTTCCTTCCTAGGTCATCGAGTTGGTCATGGTCTGTTGAAGACAGAGGACCAAAACATTTCAAAGATATTAAATATCTCGGTTCCGAAGACAAAAGCAAGTGCGTAGTCTCTTGGGATTGATACAATTCTATGGAAGATTCATTGAGAATCTGTCCTCCATTATGGCACCACTTTCAACGTTATTGAAAAAAGGTTCTCCTAATATGGTGCGTTGGTCCCAAGAATGCCAATCTTCATTGGATCAGGTTAAGAATTTGTTCTCATCTCATCCTATCTTAAGACTACCGACGATTGATAAGACTTTTTTTCCTTCGTAGTGATGCCTCTTCCACTGGCATTGGAGCGGCACTAATGCAGGAATATTCAGGAACTCTGCATCCTGTAATGTATATTTCTAGGAAGCTGAATGCGGCAGAAAGGAATTACTCGGTTTTGGACCGTGAATTGTTGGCTATGGTTTGGTCCATTCTTAAGCTACAAAGGTTCCTTCTGGGCGCGCATTTCTTTATGGAAACCGACCAAAAAGCTCTTACGGCTATGCAAAGTAAGGATTTGAAGAGCTCGAGATCTACTCGTTATGCTATTGCTCTTCAGCCTTTCCATTTCACGGTGCGAGCTATCCGTGGTTCGGATAATGTGATGGCGGACATATTGTCTAGATGCCCACATGATTCCAGTTAAATCTTGTGTCCTAGTTTTTCCTGATATATTTTCAGACTTAGGTCTGTCCTTAATATCATAATATGTTGTAATACAAATGTATTTGGATGATGTTTAGATAATTTAACAAATTTCATTTTGTCCATCCATCAGTGATATGTTGCTAAAATAGCATTGACATTTGTATATTGCTATGATTATATTATTTAGTAATGTTTGATATATGATTGGTATTGCCAGCAACTTAGGTTTCTTGAATGGTATCCCTTAGTTTGTTTGGCTTAAAGGAAATATTTTCTCCTATGTTGGGAGATGATTTGTACCCTCTTCTATTGTACCTGATATTAGGTTCATTGTTTGCATGAGCACAGAAGTGATACTGGTGCTATCTTGCTCATGAACATATTAAAAAAAAAAAAATTGCATTTGTTTTTACGGGGGGGGGGGGGGTGGTAGTAATGTTGCTGTCATTTTCGACGGAGTCATCTGTCAAGTTATTTGCTTATGTTTGTATCATAAGTATAATTGTGTCTTTACCTGCGATGTCAGGTTGATTAGGGGTTGTCTTCCCTTGTTTATTCATTCATTGTGTTTGACCTTTAGGGTCAGAGGTTGACAGTTCGGCGTAGGCCTATGGGAAGGTTTTTTTTTTAAGCGGGAGTGAGATATACTTCCGGGAAGCCGGGAGGTCCTGTTTTTCTGAAGGGACCAAGAGTCCATTGTTTTTCGGGGAGAATCTTCGAAGTAACTGCTATGGCAGTTTTCCCCAGTGAATCTCTGTGCGTCGGGATGACGACAGAATTCCTTGTGTAGTTCTGAGGATTCATTTACCAGGTAATACCGACCTTTATGCATTATTACGCTTTTCGGTGGCAGAACATGTAAAGGATTACCTAGGGTGAACAGCAGTTCACGGATCCGCCATTTCAGAACTTTATATTTGTGCTCGAGGTAGCCATCCAAGACTGTTAGTCTTATATTGTCCAGAAATCCAGTGACGAAGATATATTGTGGGAGCCGCAGATTGGCGGAACTTCTATCTACAATAAGTATTACTGCAGGGTTGATGATAACCTATTTAACAGAAGTACACGGCCGACGTTAGGACGAGGCCTGTGCTTCCGGCTATTATACTACAGCCTGATATGTGCAATTGGCAGGGAGTGCCAAGTTGCACCTGTGTGTCAAGGTAACTAAGGCATCTGACGCGTTTAGTCAGAGACGCCAAGGGCGACGCTACGAACTGTCATTATTGAAGAACTTTGCTATTGACCATGCACGTCTATTCTGATGTTTACCTTTTTGAATGCCAAATGTATACCTATCGATGTCAGGTCAGCATGACCTTGTTACACTGACTGTTCCTGTTGATATTATGTGTGTTCCCGTCAATAAATGTCTTGAAACATGCCTGCAGTGTCAAAGCATCCTTGATTACTGCATGTGAGAGTATGGGTTGCAGGATCTACATCTATACGAGCCTAAACACATTCGCGTCTTCATTCGCACCCACACTCAATTCATCATACGCTCGCACTACACATCTAACAACATGTATACTGTCTTGGGCCAGTGATCACCTCAACAAGAAAAAAAAGACATACTAACAACATGTATACTGTCTTGGGCCAGTGATCAAGGTAGGTTTTCAAAAGAAAAGGAAAAAGACATGTGGTTTCGGTAGGTTTGTTTTACAAGATAGCAATAAATAATAGATATCTGTGAAATAGATATTTACTCTCGTATCGGTCAGTCCGTAGATAGATAGATAGATAGATAGATAGATAGATAGATAGATAGATAGATAGATAGATAGATAGATAGATAGATAGATAGATAGATAGATAGATAGATAGATAGATAGATAGGTAGGTAGGTAAGTAGAAAGGTAGGTTTTACAAGATTGAGGTTCGGTAAGGATTGTTTTACAAGATTGTGGTTTCGGTAAGGTTTGTTTTACAAGATTGAGGCAATATTTGCTATTGGAATTTTGTAGTTATGTTATATAA
>JAMPIV010022651.1:12500-22500 GCA_024509875.1 Oreohelix idahoensis
GGAAGCCGGGAGGTCCTGTTTTTCTGAAGGGACCAAGAGTCCATTGTTTTTCGGGGAGAATCTTCGAAGTAACTGCTATGGCAGTTTTCCCCAGTGAATCTCTGTGCGTCGGGATGACGACAGAATTCCTTGTGTAGTTCTGAGGATTCATTTACCAGGTAATACCGACCTTTATGCATTATTACGCTTTTCGGTGGCAGAACATGTAAAGGATTACCTAGGGTGAACAGCAGTTCACGGATCCGCCATTTCAGAACTTATATATTTGTGCTCGAGGTAGCCATCCAAGACTGTTAGTCTTATATTGTCCAGAAATCCAGTGACGAAGATATATTGTGGGAGCCGCAGATTGGCGGAACTTCTATCTACAATAAGTATTACTGCAGGGTTGATGATAACCTATTTAACAGAAGTACACGGCCGACGTGAGGACGAGGCCTGTGCTTCCGGCTATTATACTACAGCCTGATATGTGCAATTGGCAGGGAGTGCCAAGTTGCACCTGTGTGTCAAGGTAACTAAGGCATCTGACGCGTTTAGTCAGAGACGCCAAGGGCGACGCTACGAACTGTCATTATTGAAGAACTTTGCTATTGACCATGCACGTCTATTCTGATGTTTACCTTTTTGAATGCCAAATGTATACCTATCGATGTCAGGTCAGCATGACCTTGTTACACTGACTGTTCCTGTTGATATTATGTGTGTTCCCGTCAATAAATGTCTTGAAACATGCCTGCAGTGTCAAAGCATCCTTGATTACTGCATGTGAGAGTATGGGTTGCAGGATCTACATCTATACGAGCCTAAACACATTCGCGTCTTCATTGGCACCCACACTCAATTCATCATACGCTCGCACTACACATCTAACAACATGTATACTGTCTTGGGCCAGTGATCACCTCAACAAGAAAAAAAAGACAGTTACATTTCTGGTGGACCAGTTACGTGGGCTCTTATGATACATTTCTTGTCGCCAATGTGGCCTAGAAACTTACATTTCTGATGGACCAGATCTGTGGGTTTAAAAAGAACAGAGCGAGCATTTGACATTATTGTTGACATTTATGGATCCAGAAATTTACATTCCTGGTTGGCTGTTACATGTATGATGTCTCCAGTTTTGTCGAGAAAGTTACAAGAAGGACAAGTACACATTACACTTCTGATCTGTGGGTCTAAGCTACACACGGGACAGCCGTAACACACAGCGCTAATTCTACACTTGCAAGTTTTGGCTACAACAGGACAGATATAGGTCATCAACGGTTGACCCAAATAAACAGTACGAGCATTTATATTATAATGCTACATAAAGCATAACAAGACAAGTACTGAAGTGAACTACTAGGCATTTGCTACGTGGACCATAACTGCATAGAAGGCGGGTTCCTATTGTAAACAGTACTGCGGGTTGTTACACGTTTCATTCAACAACAGACTTTTCTAGGTCAGAGCATTCAAGCTACATTGTTGGAGGTCAAGTGTCTGTAAACAGTACGTGGAAATTGTAAACATTCAATGTGCAAGGCGTAATTTGAGAAGGTCATAGTAACTTTGGTTCGTGAATACCACTTTATGTTACAGTGGATTTGACGTTCAGTGCGCGTTTGACATTTCGTTTCTGTGTTCGCAAGGAGCAAGAAATTTATTTTAGTTTCAGCTGTGACTGAACTTGTTCTGCAACACATTGAAATTGATTGCTATATGTTTATGTCACTTCTACTGTTTTTGTGTATTTTTCTGCGGGTTTTTCGGTTGGTGGGTCTTACGGTAAATATGCCACTTGATCGAGGCTTACTGTAAGCGGTCTGTAGGTGCAAATTTTCTTAATTTGGAAATTTGCTAGTGACAATTGGTCGCTATTGATGTTAGCTGTGATGTAATTGTACTTAACGTTGTTTTTGTAATATTTTGTCTGTTTTTCAGTTTTGATTGTCGATTTGTTTTGTTTGTATTCTGTAGGTCTCTCCTTTCTTGTGTATTTCTCTACACATTTTTGGTTAAAACAGTGTTGCCATTTGTATTGTTTTGTATCTTTGTCTTTGTTTTTTTTTTTTTTTTTTTTTTTGTACTACATTACTGTCATACACAGTCTACATACACATACTTGGTCATGTTTTGATATTATTGATAAGATAGACTCTTCATATAGAGTTTCTTAATAAAATATTATTATATAAGATATTTATACAAGTTCTTTGATAAAAGACTTGTTATCTACAAAGATTGAGACAAGGTAAATACATATTCAAGTTCTTTATAAAAAAGACTTGTGCCCATAGTGAGTGGGATATAAGGGAATTTTTTTTCCACAGGTACTCAGGTGATTTTTTGGGTACATTATAAACAAGAGGAACATACAAAGTCTTTGTCTAAGACTAAGACAGTAAAATAAAGTGAAGTGAGTATACAAGTCTAGCATTTCAGACTTGTCTCCCATTGAAGTGGGATAAGGTAATTTATTTAATTTTTTTTTCAGGTTTCTGATCTCAGTAGACAAGATGTCTACATTGGACTACTTTATTACGCAAGGGAGAGCCCTTGATAAGACTGGTCAACAGTTAGAACAATGGGCTGTTGCTCAGTATGACAAAGCATTAGCTGCAGAAGAGAAAAAAGCTCAGGCTGAGGAGAAAAGATTAGAAAGAGAAGCTGCGGCTGAACAAAAAAGGCTAGACAGAGAAGCTGATATTGCTGCTGAACAAAAGAAATTGCAGATGCAGGTGGAGGAAAGGAGATTTGAAGCTGAACAAAAGAGATTAGACAAAGAATCTGAACAAAGGAGATTAGACAAAGAAGCTGCTACAGAGGAGAGGAAAGCTCAAGCTGAGGCTGCTCAAAATCAGAGAGGAAAAAATGGAACATGAGGAAAAGAAAGAAAACAGAAGATGGAACTTGATGAAAAACTCGCAACTTTGGAGTTAGAGAAATTGAAATTGGGGAGTCTGGGTGCTCAGCAAACAACTTCGAGTACGACAAGGGAGTTTGTTAGTAGGATTAAATTGCCTCATTTCAATCCTTTAAAGGATGACGTAGCAGATTATCTAGATAGATTCCAATTTTTGTGCGATACGCATAACATAAAAAAGGAAAAATATGTTGAACAACTGATGCCATTTTTTACAGGTGACACAGTGACTACTCTTATGACAATAGACGAACATGAGAGGACTAATTATGATGTTGTCAGGGCAGCATTGCTAAAAAAAATACCAATTAAAACAAGAAGACTATCGTCTTCGTTTTAGGACAATGTTGCCAGAAAATGGAGTAGATTTCTCTGATTTTGTTACAAAGATACGTCGTACATTTACACGATGGGTTGAGTTGTCTCAGATTGAGAAAACATATGAAGGTCTAATGGACTTATTATTGCGAGATAAGGTTTTGTCATCTGTTAATGATTCTTTTCTTGCATTCCTTCATGAGCGTAAGCCTAAAAACTTAAAAGAAATGGAGGAATACTGTTGTCAGTATGCCACAGCACATCCCCATGCTACAGTTAGCAATTCTAAAGTGAAAGAAGGGTTGCCAGCTGCTTCGGCAACACCATATGGCCCTAATTTCAAAAAAAAATTTCAGGGTGCTCAACAAAATTGGAATAGGGGAAGTAATCAAAATTACACTCAGAAGCGGAGTAATCCAACACATGATGGTTCTTCGTCTATGCAGTGGAGACAAGATGGTAGTTCTCGTAATTTTAGTGGTAATAATTTGAGACACTTTCGCAAAGGCTATCCAAATAATAACTATTCAAATTTTCGAGGTAATCATTCTCGACGTCAAGATTATGACGATGGTGAATTTAGAAACCGGGATTCAAACCGGAATGATGAGTACAATAGACAATATGATCACAATTACAGGGGAAATGATAGTCGAAATAATTACAGGGGAAATGATAGTCAAAATAATTACAGGGGAAATGATAATCGAGGTAGACCTAGGTTGAACAAAAAAAAGACCTTACCAACAGGCAAACTCTGCGCAACAAGAGTTTGATGGAGCCTGTAATACAGTAAATGATAGTGGTAACTCTAGGGCTATCACTGGTTGTGCTTTCGATTTTGGGAGAGCAACTGAATGCCCCCAATGCTTAACATTGTTTGACTCATCAACTGTATCTACGCTAAGTTGTGGTCACCCTCTTCCTGCTCTACCTGCTACAGTTGCGCATGATGGGAGAGGATCTCTCATCTTACATAAAGGTCTAATAAATGATAGGCTAGTCTCAGTACTTTTCGATTCGGGATGTACTACCGTCGGGGTTAAGGAGTCTCTGATAGATCCTTGCTGTGCCACTGGAAAAACAATCAAATGTGTTACATTTGGTGGTACTATGGAAAGCTATCCTACTGCTATTATTAGGATTGACACTCCTTTCTTCACAGGAGATGTCCATGCATGTCTTCTTCCTAATCCTATTGCGGATCTTATAATCGGTCGTATCATGGGGTTAAGGAATGCACCCCGCAACAAATTTCTAGTTGGGAAGAAAAAAACATTCAAACGGTCAATGCAGTGATGACAAGAGCTCAAGCTCTTAATCCCCCAACTTCATCTGATAATAGTAATGAAGTTGATAGCCAAGACGAGCACTTGGTGATTTCCCATGACTCGTTTGTTAAACGTCAAGAAGAGGATCCTTCTTTGAAGAAATACTTCCTTCTTGCAAAGAAAGGGGATCCCAATCAAAATACGAATCACAAATCGTATATTACTATGAAGAATGGTATATTGGTACGAATGGTACAACACTCGGACAAGTCTATGCATTCGCAAATTCTTGTGCCTAAGTGTATGAGAGCCTTAATTCTTCGGCATGCACACGATTCTCAGTGTGCGGGACACATGGGTTTTTCCAGAACTAAAACTAGAGTCCTTGCGTCATTCTTTTGGCCATTCGTGAATAAAGACATCCGAATTTATTGCCGATCTTGCAAAATTTGTCAAGAGGTCAAGTCTAGGGGTCCGAGACATGCTGCTCCTATTCAGGCTGCAGATATTCCGATTCGGCCGTTTCAGAAAATGGCTATAGACATCATTGGTCCGTTCAAAATTAAGTCAGCCAGAGGACACCAATTTATCCTCACTTGCGTGGACATGTGCACGCGTTGGCCAGAGGCTATTCCTCTGAAGAGCATATCAACTGTCGATATCGCTGATGCTCTTTGGCTCGTATTTTCTCGTCTGGGATTCCCCGGAGAAATACTGTCGGATCACGGCACTCAGTTAATTTCGGACGTTATGTCTCAGGTAATGGCTACGCTAGACATTAAAAGGTCTCTCAGTAGTATTTATCATCCAATGTCCAATGGATTGGTAGAACGTCTTAACAGGACACTAAAGAACTTACTTGGCAAGATAACGGAGGATCATCCTGAAGATTGGGACAGGGTTTTACCTGCAGTCCTCTTTGCCTATAGAGAGGTTCCCAACGAGCATACAGGGTTTTCTCCTTTCGAACTTGTCTTTGGCGCGCAACCGCGCGGTCCAATGTCCTTGTTACACGATTTGATAACTTCCGATAATATTGACGATGATACACAATCGTCATATGAATATGTTATAGCTCTTAGAGAAAAGATTATCGAATCGTGCAGGTTAGCAACTTCATCTTCCGAATTTGCGAAAGAAAAAGCTAGGCGATTTGCTAATAAGAAAAGACGCCTACGTCAACTTTGTCCTGGAGACAAAGCATATGTCTTACTGCCCTCAAGAGAGAATAGACTTCTCATTTCTTGGAAGGGTCCATACACTATAGTCTCGAAAATTTCTGATGTCGACTATATTGTCGATGTGGATGGAAGGCATAAAACCTTCCATATAAATATGTTAACAGAGTTTATTGAACGTCCAGACTATTTACAGCCTATTTTCCAGGCGACGGACGACTCTCCAGTTCAACATGGTCACATCTCATCCCTGTCCGTTATACAGGATGAGGAAACTATTTTTCTGACGTGAACTTACCTCTTCCTGCGATTCCACTTACTTCAACGGAATCGTGGAGAGACGTTACAGTCTCTTCCAACTTGTCTTTTGAGGAACAGCGTCAAGTATCCTCTACGTTAAATCATATCAGGATGTCCTTACCGACATTCCTGGACACACAGATGTCATAGAACATGACATCATACTTACTGATCGTAATCCGATCAGAGTAAGACCATACCCAATACCTATTCATTTTCAAGCACAAGTCGAGAAAGAATTGGATGAAATGATTCAACTACAAATAATTGAACCATCCACTTCAGCTTATTCTTCGTCGATAGTTATTGTTCGAAAGAAAGACAATAACATACGTCTTTGCGTTGATTATCGCAAATTAAATCAAGTTACGAAGTTCGATGCTGAACCTATGCCGTTATTAGATGATCTACTTATTAGACTTTCTAAAGCTAAATTCTTTACTAAACTAGACTTGTCGAAATGTTATTGGCAAGTCCCACTGACGGAACACGCCAAACCTCTCACTGCTTTTTCGACACCTAGGGGTCTGTTTCAATGGAATTTTATGCCTTTCGGGCTTATGAACGCCCCAGCGACTTTCGTGCGCATGATGCGACGAATTCTATCAGATCGTGCAGATGTCATTGCATATTTAGACGACATCTGTCTTTTCAGCGATACTTGGGAAGAACACTATTTGGGTCTAAAGGAATTGCTATCTACTCTACGTGAGCATAGTTTGACTGCTAAACCCTCTAAAGCTTTTGTTGGGTTTAGTGAAATTTCCTTCCTAGGTCATCGAGTTGGTCATGGTCTGTTGAAGACAGAGGACCAAAACATTTCAAAGATATTAAATATCTCGGTTCCGAAGACAAAAAAGCAAGTGCGTAGTCTCTTGGGATTGATACAATTCTATGGAAGATTCATTGAGAATCTGTCCTCCATTATGGCACCACTTTCAACGTTATTGAAAAAAGGTTCTCCTATATGGTGCGTTGGTCCCAAGAATGCCAATCTTCATTGGATCAGGTTAAGAATTTGTTCTCATCTCATCCTATCTTAAGACTACCGACGATTGATAAGACTTTTGTCCTTCGTAGTGATGCCTCTTCCACTGGCATTGGAGCGGCACTAATGCAGGAATATTCAGGAACTCTGCATCCTGTAATGTATATTTCTAGGAAGCTGAATGCGGCAGAAAGGAATTACTCGGTTTTGGACCGTGAATTGTTGGCTATGGTTTGGTCCATTCTTAAGCTACAAAGGTTCCTTCTGGGCGCGCATTTCTTTATGGAAACCGACCAAAAAGCTCTTACGGCTATGCAAAGTAAGGATTTGAAGAGCTCGAGATCTACTCGTTATGCTATTGCTCTTCAGCCTTTCCATTTCACGGTGCGAGCTATCCGTGGTTCGGATAATGTGATGGCGGACATATTGTCTAGATGCCCACATGATTCCAGTTAAATCTTGTGTCCTAGTTTTTCCTATATATATTTTCAGACTTAGGTCTGTCCTTAATATCATAATATGTTGTAATACAAATGTATTTGGATGATGTTTAGATAATTTAACAAATTTCATTTTGTCCATCCATCAGTGATATGTTGCTAAAATAGCATTGACATTTGTATATTGCTATGATTATATTATTTAGTAATGTTTGATATATGATTGGTATTGCCAGCAACTTAGGTTTCTTGAATGGTATCCCTTAGTTTGTTTGGCTTAAAGGAAATATTTTCTCCTATGTTGGGAGATGATTTGTACCCTCTTCTATTGTACCTGATATTAGGTTCATTGTTTGCATGAGCACAGAAGTGATACTGGTGCTATCTTGCTCATGAACATATTAAAAAAAAAAAAAATTGCATTTTTTTTTTTTTACAGGGGGGTGGTAGTAATGTTGCTGTCATTTTCGACGGAGTCATCTGTCAAGTTATTTGCTTATGTTTGTATCATAAGAATAATTGTGTCTTTACCTGCGATGTCAGGTTGATTAGGGGTTGTCTTCCCTTGTTTATTCATTCATTGTGTTTGACCTTTAGGGTCAGAGGTTGACAGTTCGGCGTAGGCCTATGGGAAGGTTTTTTAAGGGGGAGTGAGATATACTTCCGGGAAGCCGGGAGGTCCTGTTTTTCTGAAGGGACCAAGAGTCCATTGTTTTTCGGGGAGAATCTTCGAAGTAACTGCTATGGCAGTTTTCCCCAGTGAATCTCTGTGCGTCGGGATGACGACAGAATTCCTTGTGTAGTTCTGAGGATTCATTTACCAGGTAATACCGACCTTTATGCATTATTACGCTTTTCGGTGGCAGAACATGTAAAGGATTACCTAGGGTGAACAGCAGTTCACGGATCCGCCATTTCAGAACTTATATATTTGTGCTCGAGGTAGCCATCCAAGACTGTTAGTCTTATATTGTCCAGAAATCCAGTGACGAAGATATATTGTGGGAGCCGCAGATTGGCGGAACTTCTATCTACAATAAGTATTACTGCAGGGTTGATGATAACCTATTTAACAGAAGTACACGGCCGACGTGAGGACGAGGCCTGTGCTTCCGGCTATTATACTACAGCCTGATATGTGCAATTGGCAGGGAGTGCCAAGTTGCACCTGTGTGTCAAGGTAACTAAGGCATCTGACGCGTTTAGTCAGAGACGCCAAGGGCGACGCTACGAACTGTCATTATTGAAGAACTTTGCTATTGACCATGCACGTCTATTCTGATGTTTACCTTTTTGAATGCCAAATGTATACCTATCGATGTCAGGTCAGCATGACCTTGTTACACTGACTGTTCCTGTTGATATTATGTGTGTTCCCGTCAATAAATGTCTTGAAACATGCCTGCAGTGTCAAAGCATCCTTGATTACTGCATGTGAGAGTATGGGTTGCAGGATCTACATCTATACGAGCCTAAACACATTCGCGTCTTCATTCGCACCCACACTCAATTCATCATACGCTCGCACTACACATCTAACAACATGTATACTGTCTTGGGCCAGTGATCACCTCAACAAGAAAAAAAAGACAGTTACATAGATAAATTTATAGGTAGGTAGATAGATAGATAAATAGATAAAAAGATAGATAGGTAGGTAGGTAAGTAGAAAGGTAGGTTTTACAAGATTGAGGTGTCGGTAAGGATTGTTTTACAAGATTGTGGTTTCGGTAAATTTTGTTTTACAAGATTGAGGCAATATTTGCTATTGGAATTTTGTAGTTATGTTATATAATATGTGTGAAATGGACTTTTAAAAAAAATAAAAATAAAAAAAAAATTTACTTTCGTATCGGTCAGTCTGTTGATAGATAGATAGATAGATAGATAGATAGATAGATAGATAGATAGATAGATAGATAGATAGATAGATAGATAGATAGATAGATAGATGCATAGATAAAAAGATAGATAAATAGATAAATAGATAGGTAGATAGATAGATAGATAGATAGATAAATAGATAAATAGATAAAAAGATAGATAGGTAGGTAGGTAAGTAGAAAGGTAGGTTTTACAAGATTGAGGTGTCGGTAAGGATTGTTTTACAAGATTGTGGTTTCGGTAAGGTTTGTTTTACAAGATTGAGGCAATATTTGCTATTGGAATTTTGTAGTTATGTTATATAATATGTGTGAAATGGACTTAAAAAAAACAAAACAAAAAAACAAAAAAAAAATTTACTCTCGTATCGGTCAGTCTGGTGATAGATAGATAGATAGATAGATAGATAGATAGATAGATAGATAGATAGATAGATAGATAGATAGATAGATAGATAGATAGATAGATAGATAGATAGATAGATAGATAGATAGATAGATAGATAGATAGGTAGATAGATAGATAGATAGATAAATAGATAAATAGATAAAAAGATAGATAGGTAGGTATGTAAGTAGAAAGGTAGGTTTTACAAGATTGTGGTTTCGGTAAGGTTTGTTTTACAAGATTGAGGCAATATTTGCTATTGGAATTTTGTAGTTATGTTATATAATATGTGTGAAATGGACTTTAAAAAAAAAAAAAAA
>JAMPIV010022652.1:0-5000 GCA_024509875.1 Oreohelix idahoensis
CACCAGCATTTCCTTTATTTTAAACTGCTAATACTAATTGATTATTAAATTTTTACCTGTTGTTTTAAAACTGAACAATAGTTGTGTATTCTGTTATTACATGTATGAAAGCAAACGTATGAGACAGAATATATATATATATATATATATATATATATATATATATATATATATATATATATATATATATATATATATATATATAATAAATAATAAATTCTTTAAGCACCAAACACGGCGCATAAGGCAGAAACCAGTGCTCTACAGGTTGTTCGTTGTGACGCCACTCCTCTTAGCTCTTGCACATTATTTAGGCCCAACGTTCTTCCTTCTCTTATTATTGTTCTTCTGAGTGTTTCTTTTGGTCTTCCTTTTTTCCTCTTACCCTCAGGAACCCAAGTGAGTGCCTGTAGTGGTATTCTGTTGTTTTGCATTCGTAGGACATGACCGATATATGACCATCGTCTTTTCCTTATATAGTCGGAGACATATTTCTGCCTAGAGTCTTCTCTTATTTGTCGATTAGTCTTGAATTCTTTCCAACTGATGTTCATGAGTTTTCTAAGACATTTGTTCTCGAATGTATTCAGCTTGTTCTCCAATGATTTTGTTATTTTCCAACTCTCACAGCCGTATGATAACACTGAGATAACATTTGAATTAAACAGACGAAGCTTGATATGTATATTCAATGATCGTAATTATATATATATATATATATATATATATATATATATATATATATATATATATATATATATATATATATATATATATATATATATATATATATATATATATATATATATATATATATATACGAGGGAAGGTCAAAAAGTAATGCCTCCTATTTTTTATGTATGTAAATACTGCATCGGTGTGCAATTTGTAAATTTAGCAGGATTCCTCAAACACTCTTCTGCACTGTATAGCATTACCAACCTGTTTCAGTAACAGGTGGCACCACAGTAACAGTTTCAAAATGGCTGCCAAAGACGTTCGGTTAAAACAACGTTATGTCATAGAATTCCTCAATGCTGAAGGCGAGACCCCAATTCGCATCCACGAACGTTTGAAGAATGTTTATGGAGACTCAACAGTGGATGTTAGCACTGTCCGACGTTGAGTACATCGTTGTGACGAAGCTGAAGTAGGTCAATCCTCAATGGCTGACGCAAAGCATCACACAACATCGCCGACAAGAAAGAAGTTCAAAAATTCACCATCTGTAGGGAAAGTTATGGCCTCCGTGTTTTGGGACGACTTCTTGATTTCTTGGAACAGGGAAACACGGTGAATGCAGACCGTTACATTGAAACTTTGAAGAAGCTTAGAGGTCGTCTTCGGCGACTTTACTCATTAAAAGATCAGAGAACTGCACCACTGTTGCACGATAATGCCACGCCACACACCGCTAAACGCACCATTGATGCGATTGCAGAATTTGGCTGGACATTATTACCACATCCCCCTTACAGTCCCGATCTTGCACCTTCTGACTTCCATCTGTTTGGACCACTGAAAGAAGATCTTCGCGGAAATCACTTTGAGGACACCGAGACCCTTAAACGCGCCGTACGCCAGTGGTTTAGGAAAAAGGAAACAAATTTTTACCGTGCAGGGATACATGCCCTTGTGAGAAGATGGACAAAAACTGTAACACATAACGGAGACTAAATTGAGAAATAAATTTTTAAAGTTCAGACTTGGGGCTACATTTCACTGTGAATTTTATCTGTTTTCTTGCCTATTGAATGAAATTAAAAATTACGAGGCATTACTTTTTGAATGTCCCTCGTATATATATATATATGGTAAATTTTAGATAGGTATTAGAGATAGATTTGGTCCGTCTGAATAGAACAAGTAAAGTGGTAAATAAGGGAGAAATAAGTCTAAGAAATAGATTCTGACGAGTGAATAATTTAAGGGTAGAATCTGTCACTTGACTTAGAAGATACTCTAATCCAGCCTATCTTTACGACTGTAATTTCTTATAGACAGTACTACTCTTCATACAGGTAATCTATACGTTTAATCATTCACGCACTCACAATCATGCGACAAACAGTACGCACAAAAACGTGAAAAAACTATGGATAAATGGAGTATGGGTTATGGGCTGAACTGACCAACACAATTAATTAAGTTTTGTTTAGATTATTATCATTTAAACTCTCACAACATCAAACATATAGAAATCAATATAAAACAACTTTACAGAATCATGGAGATAATCCCATAAGTCCCTCCCCTATTGTTGAGAAAAGATCCCGCAGAAGTTAATAAACCCAAAAGGTCAAAAGAATAACACTAGGGTATAGGATAGGCAGTACAGTAAAGAACAAGTCCCACTACAATGCTATCCAGAAAAAAATAAGATATTATTACACAATAGTTTGAAAAAAGAACAGAAGTTTGCAGTTACAATGTTTTCCTGTAACAATAATGAAAAATTATTTCCCCTTTTCTCTCTTTCTCTGCTATACGTGGCCTCTCATTCGTTCCTTACCTACTCTGGGGAAAACAAGTGTTTTGACAAATACTCCATGGAAAAATGCAGATAATGTCCAGTAATTGGTATCGTCCGAGTCGACCCCAGTTCTTCCGAGATTAATTAAACTTTACATGGGGAACGCCTAATTGGTGATAGTTTTCTGGATACACAAGTTTGCCCACTAGTTTGGTTAATGCCGGAACTCTCTGAGATATGTCATTCCCAGTAAACAGCAGGAAAATATGTGATTGCACAAGTAAACTAATGTCTATTCTGATGATGATGGTACTCTTCTCGGTTTGCTCTGGGTGAGTACCGATTATGAACAGCGTCTTATCCTGGGTAAATTCCACATTGGTAAACGACTGTCAGAAATCGGAAAAGATTGTTAAGTATATGGCCACAACGGGCTGATAAATTGGATGGAAAAATTATGGGTATTTTGTAAGTTCCCTTAATCAATTACAGTTCAAAGAATGTTATTGTGTCGCCCTGGTCATCCCTGTTCACACTGGTACAAGGGAACGCCTAGGGAAAAACGACACTATTATTACTTCAGTAACTGAGGAAACGACCACAGATAGGAAACCGATAGCTGATAGGTTTTGATCAAACACTGTATTAGGAAGAAACAGAACTTTTCTAACATGACAAGTCCTAGGCTATCAGCGTAAGGCATGATCTCTTAACCTCATCCGTCACTAAATTAAATTAAAAGGCACACGGGGTATTTACCTATACCATCGCGCGTCGCTTGAACGAGTACGGGTTTGATAGAAGCATGCAGCCTCTTCACCTCCGCACCGGTAAACAATCGTCGCACAATGTCAGTTTTAATTCAATTATGACTACGCTTCCTTACAAATCTCACCTGACATTACTAGCTTGTTTATTGACGGCGGCTATCGTTTTATTTCCGTTTTCACATGATATTTACTTCTATTCACTATATAATTACACACAATGAAAATATAATGCGCATTCTGCTTTGTCACTTTAGCCGTCACTCATCGCATTTATTTAGTCATTTAAACCGTATACTCTAGTGAAAATTAGTTGATGGATTCTTTATATTAATTGCTGAACCACTGGTAAGAAAATATATACGTTTGCTATTCCACTAGTCTTAACGCTAGGGACTCACAGTGAATAAAATGGTAACCCTCTAACACATTAAACACTTAGCACAACTTATATTATTATTACCAGAAAAGCCGAATAATCCCCACGAAGGCCATTAAGCACTATTCCACATAGGTTCTAGCGCCCGCTTTTAGAATATCCAAAATTTCTTGAGAGGCTTGATAACTGACTTAAAGTACAGGCAGTATATATACGAATTTTGTGTGATTTCTCTGAAAGATGCCAGAAGTCACACCTTGGACTTTTTCAGGAGGAATCCGCGGGCAGGCTTCACGAAGTAAAAGATTCTGCGGTTCGCGTCCTCGCTATGTCGAAACGGCATCAGAGAACCGTCTCTTGCGAGCGAATCGTCTTTGATTATCACCGCTTTCTAGATCAAAATACTTAATTCTCCTGAAAATGTCGGACATCAAAGATGACCGGAAAATCCTATAATCGCCCTTTGAAGTTGCTACCTGGTCTGATCAGTTTCATCGCGTGCTTTCTGTCACTTTCCGCTGATTGACGTGCTAGCTTGCGTGAGAACTCTGTAAAACCGGCCGGTTCGCCCTCCTATTATCGGGTACGATTGCGAATAATAAATAAGCAAATCGTTAACTTAAGAAAGACAAGAAAAATAGGCGTGGCTAAATGTCAGTCCACAGACTGTGAATTCTGTCAGCGAATTGCTTTTGTGTTGCAAAGATTATAATGTTAAGAAGGGGAAGCAAGGTGGACGGGACACTGCTGAACTATTACATATATATGTGACAATATATATATATATGGGAGCCGCGCTGGTGTAATGGCTTCGGCGTTGTACTGGCGACCAGGTGTTCATGGTTCAAACCCGGGCGTCGGCGTTTGAAGAAATGTTTACGGCCGGAAATTTGACTGAATAGCCTGAACGGCGCCTGTGATAAACCCTCTGTGGATGGGAAGGAGCGAAGCTCCTGACCGGGTTGGAAGGAAAGTCCTCAGGTTCCCCAGCCTCGCAATGACATGTCATTGGGCCGAAGGGCTGAAAGCCCAAGTGCCGCTGGTTAAGAAAAAAAAAAAAAAAAAAAAAAAAAAAAAATATATATATATATATATATATATATATACACACACACAAATATTTACCTCTAAACAGAGCTATACCATTATAACAGAAAATTCGCTGAATTAACAGCTGGGGGCTTGAACGGGCTAAAAGCCATTACTTAAATCCTTCACAAAAGACGACGGACAGATATAAGTTAACAAATGTTCAGCGAAAAGCAGCATTGTACTTGACTTTTGAATTATCCTGTGAACACTAAAGTAAGGTAGAAGCGTCATTACCCTTCTATCTACTTTTCTGCCAAGAGTAATCTTGTGCGAAGGTAGACACCTGTGA
>JAMPIV010022652.1:10000-139069 GCA_024509875.1 Oreohelix idahoensis
CTACTGCTACTACCACTACTGCTACCACTACTACTACCACTACTACTGCTACTACCACTACTACTTCCACTACTACTACTACTACCACTACTACTACCACTACTACTGCCACTACTACTACTACCACTACTACTGCTGCAGCTGCTAGTATTGCTACTACTACCACTAATACTATTACCAATAATACTCAACTACTACTACCTCTACTACTACCATTACTACTACCACTACTACTACTACTACCACTACTGCTACCAATACTACTACCGCTACTACTATCGCAACTACCCCTACTACCACTACTACTACCACTACTACCACTACTACTACCATTTCTAATACCGCTACTACTACTACCATTACTACTACCATTACTACTACCCTTACTTCTACTACTACTACTACCACTACTACTACTACCACTACTACTTCCACTACTACTACTACCACTAGTACCACCACTACTACTACCACTACAGCTTGTAACCGGGTAAGTCACGGCACCAAGTTGTAAGGTAGTGTTGCTGGGCTGGTTACAACATCAATGCAAGAATGTGTATGACCGGGTCAGTTGGCCAGTCAATTGTGTTGTGCGCAAGTAAATATTTTGACGAGAGCTAATCCTTCAGTATGTTTCTGTTCAAGTCGTTACAGGCCTTCCGCCTGAGATGTTTATTCTTGACTGAAGTTTATTTTTCTTCCCAGTTTTTGTTCTTACCCTTTTAGGTTTAGTGATAAGCAATATCGTATAATGGTTTGTCGAATAAATCCAACTGTAATGTTCCAAAGAAAACTCAGCAATGTAGAAAAATAAAATATAGTTTATTAACGTGATTAGAACAGCAATGTTATTGACACAATGGTGAAGTACTTGTTTCTTACGCTTACACAAAATAGTGAGTATCCAAAAATGAGAATATAGATCCACAAGGAACATTATATCCAACCAAATAATATAACAACTTGTCAACTTAAAAATAAATTGTCTACTTAAAAACTTGTCTAACTTGAAAACTTGTCAAGTTAAAAACTTGTCTTGATAATCTCAAAGACGAAGTTCACCAAACTTACTTACTTACTTAGTCGTTCCCCTTCTACCGTGAGGTGTAGAGGTTTGGAAGAGAGAGCGCCAGACTATTCTATCGGCTGTCTTCCTCCTGGCCTGGTTCCATTCTAGTCCTCGGTCCTTCAAAGATTGTCTAATGTTGTCCTCCCAGCGGACTCTGGGTCGTCCTCGGGGTCTGGATCCTTGGCTCTTTGTTTCCCATGCTTGTCGTGGTAGCCGATCTTCTCCCATTCTGCAGACATGGCCAAACCATCTTAGTTGGGACTGTTCTACTTGGGTCTGTAGGGGGTGGCATTTTAGGCCTTGACGTATCGTCTGGTTGCGTACCATGTCTCTTCTTGTTACTTCAACCACCTTCCTCAGATATCTCATTTCTGAGGTTTGGATCTGGCTTTTATGGGTTGTAGTCATTGCCCATGACTCGCATCCATATGTCAAGACTAGTTCACCTAACACTATCTGTAAAATCCTCTCGCCTAATGAATCCTAAAAATCTGTAAAAGCTTGTCTATCACCCACGTCTCTCCGTTTTATACTATTTCTTCTTTTTTTTCCCGCCAATTTTCACACGATGCTTTCTTTTTTCACACGGTACAATTATCTACATTTGCACAAGCTTTCTCAGCTTTTCGACTTTTTCCACACGTCTCTCTCTCTCTAACAACGGAAAAAACCCAAAATAGCAACTCTCACTTTTACAAAATTTTCTATTCAAAAACACGCATTTACTATTTTTTTCTTCTGGGACAACTTTACAATGCCGCTCACAGAAGCCGTGAACTTTTCATGATACTGTGTTTTGTGCAAAAATATCTTATCTGCTTTTAACGTCTGTTATTCTCATTCTATGTGGTATTTAACATGTATGAATGCTAGTGTATGCCAAGCGGTCACACGCTACTATTATTGCTTCTACTACCACTAATAAAAAAAAAAAAAAAGGAACCCGTTACACGCCCATTGAGGCATATTGGGAATATGGTGTTAGGCCCATATTATCTTGACCGTCGGCACACGAGGGGTGATGTGGTCGGCATCACGCCGGCCGCCTTAACCTTCCCAGAGTTGCTCTGGTACCCATTTGGGGCTGGGTCGACCCAGGAGCCGTTTGTGGCCTAAAAAATTCCCGCCTCATCTGGGGATCGAACCATAGACCACTGCGCTAGGAAGCCAGTGCACTAACCACTATGCTACCGCGGCTCCCACTAATACTTTTACCATTAATACTCAGCTACTACTACCACTAATACTAACACTACCACCTCTACTACTACTGCTGCTGTTGCTGCCGCTGCTACTACTACTATAGCATCAATAACATCATCATGTAGCATGTCCTTTGCAGAACGTCGATCTCATCACAGCCCGCCTGAAAGACTCTCGATCTCTAGCCAGCCTTCCCTCCTTCTCCATTGTCGTATTCAAGGTGTCTTCAAAGTCCTGTGCCCACCGTCGTCTTGGTCGGCCCCTGCCTCGCCTTCCAGGCACCATACCCTCCATGACTGCAACAATAATAACAACAACAACTATTACTACAACTACAACTACTTAGTCACTTCTTTGTACCCTAAGGTGTAGAGGTTTTTTACATCACTCAAGGTGAACAAAGTAAGTGTTTATTGTTTAAGGGGGGGGGGGGGAGAGGGGGAGGGAGGAGGGGAGACGATGTTTAGTGTAGGCCTACAAGCGATGTTACGAGCGTTACAAGAAGACATCTTTGTATTTTGACTCCATTTGTAATCTCAAATTCCCGCACATTTTCAATGTTGATGTAAACAGAGTGAAGCAAGTACAAACACCTCTTTTGAATTAACATTTTTGTACGTGTTGCTCATTGAGCCGACATTCAAAGGATGTTTTGTGTGTTCGTACGTCACAGTTTGAGATAATTAATCTGGAGAATGAGATAGAAGATGGAAGTCTTACACTTTGACTTCATTCATAGCCTTGAATATTTGCATATTTTCACTGTAAACGTTAACTGGGTGGAACAAGTACACATCCATCTCTTGCACTTCTTTTGAGATGTCTGTATTTATATGCTTATAGGCTCTCACATCAATTCATCTTACTCAGCTAATTATAGAGACAGTGTTATTATGGTCAGTGCATGTCAAGGACAATAGCTTTAGTACATTGTAAGGATAATATCGTCAATCTCAGATAATACCACCATTCTCAATACTTTGCAATGATAATATCATCATTCTCAGTACTTTGCATGGATACTATCACATTCTCAGTACTTTGTATGGATACTATCACATTCTCAGTACTTTGCAAGGATAATGCCATCATTCTCAGGCATATTGCAAGGACAATATCATCAATCTCAGTACATTGCAAGGAACGATCCATCATGCTTCAGTACAATGCAAGGACCATTTCTTTATGATCAGTACATTGCAAAACCAATTTAATCGTGCTCAGTATGTTGCAAGGATGATTTTGTTGCACTTTGTTCATTGCAAAAGAAGCTCAGTGTAATCATGAATTCATTGTAAGTCAAATTCACTACCTGCCACATTTATAGGTAAGCTACATTTATTGCAAGCCTAATGCATCATGTGTCAGATTCATCGCACAACTATTTCATTGCATATAAAATTTTTACAACATTTATTAAAACAACCATTTAAAATGTTATTGCTTTAAACCTTTTATTGCTATGTTATTCTTGAACCAGTGAGTGGGAGCTGTAATTGGACGTATATTTTGCGATAGATTGGAACCAGAAGAGGACATATAATTTAAAGATACAGTACAGTAGTAGCAGTGTGGTTGTGGTAATAGCAGTAGTAACAGCAGTGGCGATGACAGTTGTGATCGAGGTTACTTTATTCTAATGATATATTGAACTCTGACCCTAAAAGTAAAGTAAGTTATATTAATGGCACAGTAATTTTTCCTCTCTACGTTTAACATTGTGCCAGTGGTTACACCGCAGATGACCACCTTATAGACAGCCTGCACCAACCATTCACGTTCTCTCGCAGCTGTGGTTTCTGTGGCAACTTGTTTTACACGCTGAGTTTGCCAGCCCCCTTTGCACAACTTCATATTAGTTACCTTGTACGACATTCCTGAGGGATCTGTAGTCCTATTATTTTGTTTGTTTTATACGATACCCCCGGGAATTACACGGAACGTAGCCACAACATTTCCACATTAAGTGTCCGTTCTCACTATTACATAATTTCCCTTGAACTGTGCCCTACACAAAGCTAAATATAACACAAGCAGACAAATGTACAAGCAACAGCGCTACTGAATTTGACGTGAGCACACTGGGTGTAACGTTAATGTGTAATAAACATCCTGTCTAGGCTCGTGGACATTAATGCCAGGTTACTGTACATAGCTTGCAAGTGTGTGCTATGAGCCTTGTTACTAGGTCAGTCTATGCCTTTGTTTTTTTTAAGTACAAATGATATATGCTTATAGGTCTATAACAGGCATTCATTGTTATCATACATAGGTAAAGGTAGTCCAATAGCAGATGCTGCCGTAGGGGAGGGAAGTGTTAGAGACTTCACAATACTGGGTATAGCTTTTCTATTAAGAAAGTGAAGTAAAACTTGTTGGTATATGTTACGTGCAGTCTTTGATATCTTACAATATTATACATAGGTAATTTTTTAGTGCTTAAGGGAAAGTCATTATTGAGTTACTTCCCTTGAAAGTTGTGTCGGCTCTTTCGATCAAACTCCGCGGATAAATCCATTTTACTGCGATTTATTCGTTGTTTGGGTAATAATAGATTGTTCTTGCTTCAGAATATCTATGGCCTGAATTTATGTGTATTGTTTGTCTGAGTAGGACGAGTCTGTCTTATATCTGTATATCTTTACATATCTAAGTCGAACTATATGTTCTGTTGTCTCTAGAGAGGTCGAAGGCTATTCGGCGGATGTGTCGCTAGAGTGTGGTGTGATTTGGCTTCGTCCTGATAGGGACTGTGTTTTTCCATGTCGGCCTGTCGCCGGGGAAAAAGTGATCTCAGTATTTGTGGGGAAGGTGATAGTCGTCTAAACCTATCGTGTATGCTTTACCCCAGTGTTTAGTCGTATTGCCAAGGAATGGCAGTTTCATATTTCCTATACCAAGGTAATCAAAGATACTCTTATGAACTCTCGATCGAAGCCACCATTTTCGATAGTTACGATTTGAATGTCTAAGAGAATATATTTGACTCGATGAAAACGACTTCGATTCCTAGCAGCACTATATCCTGTAGATTGCAGTCAATTGTTCATGATCAAATCTACAGAGCAATGAAATGTTTTAGGAATGACTAACTTTAGGACAGATTCATTATCTGTATCCAAACGTGAGTGACAGCTCACGAGTGAAGCCATCTTGGAACCAAAACATGTAGTGACTTTCAAGAAGAGAAAAGGGATGCCCGTATTATCGCTTGATCAGTCCAGAGATCACTGCTACACATGAGAACCCATTGCTAGCGGTTCAATATTATTATATGGAAAAATATGTGCTGAACATTGTGTTGAAGAATCGTCGCTAGACGAGATTAGGTTTAGAAGCCATCTGAAATATTGTTTATAAGCTGACGTGCTCAGTCAGTGAAGTCAGATGATATATGTATGGGCGATACTGAGTGCTTGGCTACTGACAGTCCATTATACACTTATTCTACATGAGTGCCCATGTAACATTGCAAGACCATTTATCCACTGTACTATGATGTATTATGGCAACCTGTGATTTGTCACTATCTGTGCTGTCGAGTGTGTACGTCCAATTAAACTTTAGAAAAGGTACACAGTCGTTGGTGTCGATGACTTCCAGCCATACATGAGTGTGAGAAAAGAACATTTTTTGTCAACACCACGAACCTTTATCATCATTCGCACATTATACACTCAATCCATGTCTACACACCACTGCGTAGGTCAAGTTGACATTCCATACACTACAGTGGAGCAAACAACACCATAGAGATCTTATCAACTGATGATGATGATGATGTCTGCTTCCATCCACTTATATCAACTTTAACAACATTATCAACTGGTGGACCAGCTTTCTGGGTTTGACCTCGCAGAAGTTCAGAAGTCAACAGATTACCGATACCAGACCGTTTCCTGTGGCTGATACGACACACTTGCAGTATTGGTTTGCTTTTTGTCAACACTTCGTCACGTGACCTGTCAGGTGAATGCAGTATGTAGGTCAGCGTTGTTGACATTTTTTACATTAGACATTATAGAGTTTCACAGAACAGTTGGATCAATTCTTGTCAATGTTAACAGGAAGACAGTATGAGTGAACTAAGAAGTCCTATTTTCATCGATGGATCTTCTTGTTTTCCATATATGAACTTTAATATTTAAGGCCAGAATGTTTAATTGAATAAAGTGGCAGTTTGTTTGTTTTCATAAAAATAACTTTGCCATTACTGTAAGACTGAGCCTATTTTGCAACACATACTATCATACACATAATTTTTATATATTTATGTTTACATGTTATTTGTTTGTATAGTATGTTAGTTTCTATGTCAGCGGGTTGTGTTTAAGGTTGGGCGGCGTCCTCACAACAGAATATCCCACGTCATAGAGGGTCCGTTGTGGGCGTTTTCTATAGGTGCAATTTTCTTGATTGAAAATTTGCTGCGACAACTGTTGCTTTTGTGTTAGCTGTGAAGTCTGTAATTATTGTTATTTTTGTAATATTTCTTTGTTCTTTAGTTTTGTTTTGATTTGTTTGTAATTTGTTGGTCTAACCTTTTCTATCTTTCAGTTCTATTCACAATTTATATTCATATATTGTGACGTCATTTGTGTTGTTATTCTTTGCAGATTCAGTGATTATTTTCATTGATTTCCCTATTTGATTTATTTTGATTTCTGCAAACGTTCTTGTATTGTCAGTCCTATTTGTACTTTATGTATTCTGTTGGTTGACATATGTTTTATATAGGTATATTTCATAAGACACAATTGCCTGTGCACTGCACTTGGATTATGGTATAAACCAGTACCTGATTATTATTACTATTATACAAGACCTTATTAAAGGCTTGTGACCCACAGATATTGGGATAGTATACTGATTAATCAAGTCATTGAGAACTTGTGGTATTATTATTGATTCAGGTGATTAGTATTATTGTTAGACATCATGGCTACATTAGAATACTTCATTACACAAGGGAAAGCCCTTGATAAGACTGGTCAACAATTAGAACAATGGGCAGTTGCTCAATATGACAAAGCATTAGCTGCAGAAGAGAAAAGATTAGCTGCAGAAGAAAGAAAAGCTATGGCGGAAGAGAAAAGATTAGAAAGAGAAGCTGAGGCTGCTGCTGAACAAAAGAAATTGCAGATGCAGGTAGAGGAAAGGAGATTTGAAGCTGAACAAAAAAAAATTGGAAAGAGAAGCTGCGGCTGAACAAAAAAAGATTAGACAGTGAAGCTGAACAAAAAAGATTAGACAGGGAAGCTGAACAAAAAAGATTAGACAGGGAAGCTGAACAAAAAAGATTAGACAGAGAGGCTGAAGAAAAAAAAAGCAATAAGAGAACATGAATTTGAGTTGGAGAAATTAAGATTGACAAGTATGAGTAATGTTAATCAGGCATCTAGTGGTAATGGTAAACCTTCTACTTACAAGGTTAAGGCTCCACCGTTCAATCAGTCCAGTGACGATATTACATTCTGGCTGGATAGATTTGAACGTTCTTGTCGTACACATAATGTGGATAAATCACAATACGCTAATCAATTATCAGAAAACTTGAAAGGTGAATCTTTGACTAGATTATGCCTTGTAGGAGAAACAGAGTAAAGATAATAATGATGCTAGTAATATGGCATGTGCCGCTTTTGATTTTGGGAGAGCATCTCAGTGCCCCCAATGCAAAACGTTATTTGAGCCAACCACAGTGTCTACTTTAAGCTGTGGCCATCCTCTTCCTGCTCTTCCAGCATCAGTCGCGCATGATGGAAGAGGTTCTCTTGTCTTACATAAGGGTTTAGTGAATAACAATCCAGTCTCTGTGCTATTTGATTCTGGATGCACCACAATTGGTGTTAGGCAGTCACTCGTAGATCCTCCCGTGCCACTGGACAAGTAGTCAAATGTGTAACATTTGGCGGCACATTAGAGAAATACTCTACTGCTATCATTAGGATTGCTACTCCTTTCTTTACAGGAGATGTACACGCATGTCTTCTTCCGAATCCGATCGCTGACCTCATCATCGGTCGCATTCATGGAGTCAAGGAATGCACTCCGCAACAAATTTCTACGTGGGAAAGGCAAAACATGCAGATTGCTAACGCTGTAGTCACTAGAGCTCAGGCTCTTAATATGCCTCAAACTTCATCTATTGAAGATAATGAAGTGCATAACCAAGATAATCCCTTGGTAATTTCTCGTGACTCGTTTATAAAACAGCAAGAAGATGATCCCACTCTGAAGAAATTCTTCATTCTTGCAACTAAAGGTGATCCGAATAAAGACACAAGTCGTAAATCGTGGATTACAAAGAAGAATGGCGTACTTGTACGTATGGTTCAAGACTCCATTACGTCAAGTCATTCTCAAATCCTGGTTCCCAAGAATTTGAGAGTTAAAATTTTGCAGCACGCTCACGACTCTCAGTGTGCTGGACACATGGGTTTTTTCCCGTACTAAGTCAAGAGTCCTTGCGGCTTTCTTTTGGCCATTGGTAAACAAGGACATACGGATTTATTGTCGATCTTGTAAAGTATGTCAGGAAGTTAAATCCAAAGGTCCACGGCATGCTGCACCCATTCAGGCGGCGGACATTCCTATTCGGCCGTTCCAAAAAATGGCTATAGACATTATTGGTCCATTTAAGATCAAGTCTGCCAGAGGACATCAGTTTATCTTGACGTGTGTTGATATGTGCACACGTTGGCCAGAGGCTATTCCTCTGAAGAGCATTACTACTGCTGATATTGCAGATGCTCTTTGGCTTATATTTTCTCGTCTGGGGTTCCCCGGAGAGATATTGTCAGACCATGGCACCCAACTAATATCAGATACCATGTCTCAAGTAATGTCTACTCTGCAGATAGATAGATCTTTAAGTAGTATCTACCATCCAATGTCTAATGGTATGGTCGAACGCCTTAATAGAACACTTAAAAACTTACTGGGGAAGATAACTGAGGATCATCCTCAAGACTGGGACAGAGTTTTACCTGCGGCCCTCTTCGCTTACAGAGAGGTACCCAATGAACATACGGGATTTTCTCCCTTTGAACTCGTCTTTGGCGCGCGTCCGCGTGGCCCTATGTCGTTGCTTCACGATCTCATAACATCTGACAATATTGACGATGACACAAAGTCATCCTACGAATATGTCATCGCGTTGAGACAAAAAATTATCGAAGCATGCAAATTAGCAACTTCTTCTTCTGAATTTGCGAAACAGAAGGCAAGGCAATTTGCCAATAAGAAGAGATGCTTACGACAACTTTGTCCTGGTGACAAAGCATTTGTATTACTACCTTGTAGGGAAAACAGATTACTTATTTCTTGGAAAGGTCCGTACGATATAATATCGAAAATTTCCGATGTCGACTATATTGTCGATATTGATGGGAAGCATAAAACCTTCCACATCAATATGCTTACTGAATTCCATAAACTTCCGGGTTATTTGCAACCCATTTTCCAAGCAACGGACAATTCTCCAGTACAACATGGTCATTACTCATCACTGTCCGTGATACAGGATGAGGAAACAAGTTTTTCAGATGTAAATCTTCCTCTTCCAATGATCCCACTTCATTCCAGTGAATCATGGAAGAACGTTACTGTCTCTCCTGATTTGTCTCTAGGAGAACAGCGACAAGTTTCAACTATGTTGCAAACATTTCAGGATGTACTCACTGACATCCCTGGACAAACGAATGTCATTCAACATGACATTGTTCTAACTGACCATACTCCTATTAGGGTTAGACCTTATCCTATACCTATACATTTTCAAGCACAGGTCGAGAAAGAGTTGGATGAGATGATAGATTTGAAAATAATCGAAGCATCCACCTCTGCATATTCTTCGCCGATGGTTATTGTGCGTAAAAAGACAATAACATACGTCTTTGCGTTGACTATCGAAAATTGAATCAAGTAACTAAGTTCGATGCCGAACCTATGCCTTTACTGGAAGAGCTACTTACTCGACTCTCCAAATCTCATTTTTTTCACTAAACTTGATTTGTCTAAAGGATATTGGCAAGTTCCTTTATCTGAACGCGCCAAACCTCTCACGGCTTTTTCAACACCTAGAGGTTTGTTCCAATGGAATTTTATGCCTTTCGGTCTTATGAACGCACCAGCTACGTTCGTACGCATGATGCGCCGAATCCTATCTTATCGGTCAGATGTCATTGCATATCTAGACGACATCTGTCTTTTCAGCGATACGTGGGAAGATCACTATTCAGGGTTAGATGAATTGCTGTCTACTTTGCGTGAGCACAACCTGACAGCGAAACCCTCTAAAGCCTATATTGGTTTTAGCGAAATTTCTTTCCTAGGCCACCGAGTTGGTCATGGTTTCCTAAAGACAGAGGACCATAATACTAGTAAGATACTTAACATCTCAATCCCTAAGACTAAAAAACAGGTGAGAAGTCTGTTAGGTCTTATTCAATTTTATGGCAGATTCATTCAGAATCTATCCTCTATCATGGCACCTCTCTCAACACTTCTAAAGAAAGGTTCGCCTAATGTGGTCCACTGGTCTCAGGAATGCCAATGCTCTCTGGATAAGATTAAAACATTGTTTTCAACACCACCTATTTTAGTGCTACCTACTAAAGATAAGACATTCGTTCTTCGTAGTGACGCTTCATCCACTGGGATTGGAGCGGCACTAATGCAAGAGTACTCTGGAACTCTGCATCCTGTAATGTATATTTCCAGAAAACTTAATGCGGCAGAAAGGAATTATTCGGTTTTAGACCGTGAGCTATTAGCTATGGTTTGGTCGATCCTCAAACTACAGAGATTCCTTCTAGGCGCACATTTCATAGTAGAAACCGACCAAAAAGCTCTTACTGCTATACAGAGTAAGAATTTGAAGAGCTCGAGGTCTACTCGATATGCAATTGCTCTTCAACCTTTTCATTTCTCTGTGCGAGCTATTCGTGGATCAGATAATGTGATGGCAGACATTCTGTCAAGATGCCCACATGATTCCACATAACTATTAGGGCTTAGACTTCTTGATATGTCTAGTTCTATAGTAGTTCCTTTTCTATATCATGATAGATACACATTTGTAATTTAATAATATAATGATTGTATCACTACATAGCGGTTCATTGATGTTTATTCACCGCTGTGCTTTGATGATTTTTTCTTCATAAATCATAAATTTAAGATATCTAATACGAAATGATGATATGAATTTTTTAGGCATTGTGTAATTGCCAGAATTGTATTATACTTTGATGACACCTTCCTGGAAAAATATACTTGTAGAGAAATAATTTCTCTCAGTTTATGAGACACATTCTCACCAGTCGCTCCATAAGTCGACTTAGCCTCATATTAGGCGTTATAGGTATTCCTGATATTTTCATCTGCGCATTATTCATGCGTTGTGAGCCTATTGTACGTTGCTCCTAGATGTATTTCATTTTTTTTTTCCCGGGAGGTGTGGTAAGACTGTTACGTGCAGTCTTTGATATCTTACAATATTATACATAGGTAATTTTTTAGTGCTTAAGGGAAAGTCATTATTGAGTTACTTCCCTTGAAAGTTGTGTCGGCTCTTTCGATCAAACTCCGCGGATAAATCCATTTTACTGCGATTTATTCGTTGTTTGGGTAATAATAGATTGTTCTTGCTTCAGAATATCTATGGCCTGAATTTATGTGTATTGTTTGTCTGAGTAGGACGAGTCTGTCTTATATCTGTATATCTTTACATATCTAAGTCGAACTATATGTTCTGTTGTCTCTAGAGAGGTCGAAGGCTATTCGGCGGATGTGTCGCTAGAGTGTGGTGTGATTTGGCTTCGTCCTGATAGGGACTGTGTTTTTCCATGTCGGCCTGTCGCCGGGGAAAAAGTGATCTCAGTATTTGTGGGGAAGGTGATAGTCGTCTAAACCTATCGTGTATGCTTTACCCCAGTGTTTAGTCGTATTGCCAAGGAATGGCAGTTTCATATTTCCTATACCAAGGTAATCAAAGATACTCTTATGAACTCTCGATCGAAGCCACCATTTTCGATAGTTACGATTTGAATGTCTAAGAGAATATATTTGACTCGATGAAAACGACTTCGATTCCTAGCAGCACTATATCCTGTAGATTGCAGTCAATTGTTCATGATCAAATCTACAGAGCAATGAAATGTTTTATGAATGACTAACTTTAGGACAGATTCATTATCTGTATCCAAACGTGAGTGACAGCTCACGAGTGAAGCCATCTTGGAACCAAAACATGTAGTGACTTTCAAGAAGAGAAAAGGGATGCCCGTATTATCGCTTGATCAGTCCAGAGATCACTGCTACACATGAGAACCCATTGCTAGCGGTTTAATATTATTATATGGAAAAATATGTGCTGAACATTATGTTGAAGAATCGTCGCTAGACGAGATTAGGTTTAGAAGCCATCTGAAATATTGTTTATAAGCTGACGTGCTCAGTCAGTGAAGTCAGATGATATATGTATGGGCGATACTGAGTGCTTGGCTACTGACAGTCCATTATACACTTATTCTACATGAGTGCCCATGTAACATTGCAAGACCATTTATCCACTGTACTATGATGTATTATGGCAACCTGTGATTTGTCACTATCTGTGCTGTCGAGTGTGTACGTCCAATTAAACTTTAGAAAAGGTACACAGTCGTTGGTGTCGATGACTTCCAGCCATACATGAGTGTGAGAAAAGAACATTTTTTGTCAACACCACGAACCTTTATCATCATTCGCACATTATACACTCAATCCATGTCTACACACCACTGCGTAGGTCAAGTTGACATTCCATACACTACAGTGGAGCAAACAACACCATAGAGATCTTATCAACTGATGATGATGATGATGTCTGCTTCCATCCACTTATATCTATCTTTTGGTGGATATCATTAACGGGAATAAAAATCCAACGTTATCCAACCTTATCAGTATAGTTATAAACAGTGAGGAGAAAAGATAACAGCATATGAACGTGAAATTCTGGTAATTATGCTAATTGAAAGTATCCCATGTAAAGAAAACATATACCAATATTTTACACTGTATAATTTAACCTCACTAAGCAGTGTGTTAGGTGATCCATGCATCATGTTGTTCGCTAAGCTGCATTGTAACTGTTCATGTTTTTACTCAGATAACAAACAGGGCGTCGCCTTAGTTGCTTCTTTATTCTATATCCACTTCAGCTTGTTTCGAGACAAACGCGTTTGAAGTGATCGGGTTACTAGTTGAATAGAAGAAGATATTACTTAAAATATGTCATGACGGTCTGTCAAGTTCTGCACTGTCGGCTATAACAGAATATTCACAAAACTGACCAAGCGTTAACAATTCACATCTTTATTTATCTTCTTCTTCTTCTTTGATCCTTAGCCGCCGACCGTCAAAGCAGTTAGTGGCCATTACGCCTGGTGGCGTCTTGTAAGGGCAACAACAAATTGATTCCACTTTGCTCGGTCGGCGGCCATCCTTCGTACAGTGCCCCAACTCTGGTTCATTCTTTGCATCTCAGCCTCCACAGTCCTCCGCCAAGTTGTTTTTGGTCGGCCTCTCTTTCGTTTTCCTTCAGCGGTCCATAGCATAGCTGTTCTTGTGATGGCATCGGGGTCTCTTCTGAGGACATGGCCAACCCAGCTCCAGCGTCTGCCAGCTATGATGGTGTGCATGTCCTCTTGCTTGCTCCGAGTAAGCAGATCTTGGTTGGTGATGGTATTCGGCCAAAAGATTCGGTGAATTTTTCTTAGGCATGTTGTGTGAAAAGAGGACAATTTCGACATTTCCTTCTCTGTAACTCTCCAGCTCTCCGCGCCATAGAGAAGCACAGAAAGCACACAGCTCTGATATAATCCTAATTTTGTGCTTGTGCTGTACTGAGAGGACTTCCAGATGTTGTTTAGACTAAAAAAGGCTGTTCTTGCTTTGTTCATTCTGTTGTTGATGTCTTTGCTTGCTCCGCCGTCTGGTGTTACTATGCATTCTAGGTATGTGAAGGCATCTGTCTGTTCCAGTTGCTGATTCCTTACTGATATGTGCTCAGGGTATCTCACATTGAGCGTCATGACCTCTGTCTTCTTTAGGTTGGTGTTCAAGCCCACCTGCTGGCTATACTTATTGAGTCTATCCGTTTTTTCCTGGATGTGTTGATGTGAATGCGCTAGCAGTGCAATGTCATCTGCATATTCAAGATCTTCCAATGTAGAAAATGTAGTCCATCTTATTCCTCTTGGATTGCCCTCTGTTGTCTGGCGCATCACTCAGTCTATGACTGTTAAAAATAGAGTAGTTGATAAGGGGCATCCCTGTCGTACTCCTGTCTTCACTTCAAAGGTTAGGTTGCTCTGCCCAATGCTACACGTAAAGTTGGCATAACGGCTTTTTATGATTGACACTATGCAGCTTGGAATTCCATAAGCCCTCAGTATTTTCCATAAACTGTCCCTATGTATACTGTCAAAAGCCTTTTCAAAATCAACGAAGTTAATGTACAGCTGTCTTTGCCATTCTGAGCACTGCTCTATAATGTTCATGAGGGTAAATATATGATCTACACATCTTCTGTTCTTTCTAAATCCTGCTTGTTCTTTCCTCAGTTTGTGGTCTACTGCTTTTGAGATTCTCTGTATAATTATCCTGCCTAGTATTTTGCTGGGAACTGAGATTTATTGCAGTCTGCAAGATCTCCCTTCTTTGGCAATTTGACAATTATTCCTTTTCTCCACTCTGTTGGTGTTGTCCCTGTTTTCCAGACTTGTGCAAATAGTGGTTCTAATAGTTCTGCTGCTAGCTCTGGGTCTGTCTTAAATAGCTCTGCATTTAAGTTATCATGACCAGGAGCTTTTCCATTTTTTAACCCTTTGATTGCTGTGATGATTTCTTCTTTTCATGGGATGTCTGTATTAACATCTTGAATAATCTAGATCATTTTCAGCCTCAGGAACATTCAATTGTGTCTCTGGTGGTTCCTTATTCAGAGTTTCTCTGAAATGCTCTGCCCATCTTGTTTCCTGTCCCTCTACTGTCGTGATGAGATTTCCGTGCTTATCTCTTACTAATGTAATATTTTTTGCACCTCGTTTTCCACTGATGATTTTAGTTATTTTGTATACTGTGCTTTGTTCATTTCTCAGTACTGCCTCTTCTGCCTGTCTTGCAAGGTCATCCAGAAATGTCCTTTTGTTAGCACGGGTTTGACGTTTAACTTCCTTGTCCAGCTGACTGTACTGTTCACTATATATTGCCTTTAACCTGGGAGACTTAGCTTCTGTTTTCTTTCTTTTCATTTCCTTTCTTTTCGCTATGGTGTTTAGCGGATCTGGTGTTATCCAGTCTTGGCTCTTTCTTTCCTGGAATCCCAAGCATGACTTGCTGCTTTCCTTGTATATTGTTGAGATGGTGTTGAATCTCTGGTGTACATCATCGGTCTCTGTTCTTTCCTGGCTTTTGATAATCTCATATCTTCTTTTTACGTCGACCACGAAAGCTTTTCTGGTGAGGGGATCCTTCAGTTTCGTGATGTTGTATCTTTTCTGTTTGACTGCAACTGGTCCATCAGCTCTGAGTTTCACTTTCAGTTTTGCTACTACTAGGTGATGATCACTTCCCACATCTGCGCCTCTTCTTACTTTCACGTCTTGTAGCGCATGTCTCCATCTGCCATTGATCATTATGTGATCTATCTGGTTTCTGTCTCGTCCGTTTGGTGATTCCCATGTTAACTTGTGCACTTTCTTGTGTGGAAAAAGTGTTCCTCCAATGACCAGGTTGTTAATACTGCAGAAGCTTATTAATTTGTCCCCATTCTCATTTGCTGTTCCACTGCCGCATTTCTTCATTACTCTTTCGTTATAATTATTGTGTGCTCCCACTTTCGCATTTAGGTCTCCCATTACTATAATGAGATCGTACCTGGGTGTAGTTTCCATTTCTTTTTGTACCTGTTGATAGAACTCGTCCTTGATCTCTTCATCGCTGTCGTTTGTTGATGCATAGCATTGTATAATTGTGGTGTTGGTGAACCTCCCTCTCAGTCTTGCTCTTATCAGTCTGTTGTTGATGGGTTTCCATTCCAGTAAAGACCTTTCCATTCCTTTCTTCAGGATAATGGCTACACCTTCGTTGTGCTGACCATCCTCTCTGCTAGAATAAAGTACTGTTTCCCCTGTAGCTGTTTTTATTCTCCCCTTACCTGTCCATCTGCTCTCCTTATTTCCAGGATATGTATCTTGTAGTTCCTCATCTCTGTTGTGATTTGTCTCAGCTTTCCTGCCTCATTCATAGTTCTGACGTTCCAAAAACCAATTCTGGTTTCGTGTTTTGCGGTCGGGGCATCCGTTTTCATGCCAGTGGCTTCATTTTGGCTTTCATCACTGTCAGTCATACGAGCCTGAGACTCCGGATGTCCATCCCGCAGCAAAGTTTTTCCATTTATTGTTGTTTCCGTAACATGTGCGATTTTTTACATAGACAGGGGTGTCGACCCTGTGCTAAAACCCCCAACCTGGAGGACCAGAGTACCAGCTTTTGTCTGACCCCTACCCACGCAGACCAGTCCAGCTTGGTTGAACCTACCAGGAGTAAATCTCCCACTGGCATAGCTCTGGGGATTGTCAGGGTACACAAGCTGCCATACCGCTACAAGGTATAGGTACCATTGATGGCAGATCTTTATTTATAGCGCTACCCAACTGTGACGGACCGTTTTCGTGCATTATTTTTCCTTGGTTTAATGGTTTTGGTTTTTCTCCCTATTACTGTCCTTCTCTCTATTACCATTTCCCTAAATTTTCTCTCTATCACGATTCCTTCAATTATTTCGCCGTTCCCACGCAGGTAATTTAGCATTCGAGTCAGTGGGCGGTACCTTGCTCAGGCTACCTGGACAAAACTCAATTTACATTTGTGAGGAACAAATATCGGATTTCCAGCGCTAATTGTGTAAGATCAGACTCAGTTATGTGTCTTAAGTTTCTTGTTCAGGAAATGATGGAACATCTCATTTGTTGGAGCAGACATGAAGACGCCAGAGACCACGCCTAAGATCTCACAGAAACCACATAAAAATACAGTACATACAATAATCCAGCACTCTCTCAGCTACGGCCTCTAATCAGCTCGATGTCACCAGTGCGAAAGTCAGAGTAGCTATAACATCAGTTTTGTAAGCTTTGACCATAGCAAATTCTAAAACACTAGTTAATTATCTAGTGCATTCCTAGCTAAAAGTTTTAGCAAGTGTCGCATAATGCGATTAGGACTTGATATCTAGGTAATTCACCACATCGTACTCTCCCAGCGAACACAGTACTGTGTAACGTGTAGAGTTGTTTTTGGCCAATCAGAGCAGAGCAAGCTATTTGCCTCGAGACCATTAGGTATGTAGCTGAAAAATGGTCAGAATCGAAAGTGTGCTCAGATGTGTGATTTTCCATCAAAGTTGTGAAAATTCGAGAGGATTACAAATAATACGGTCAGCAAGGTTAGATACTAGAAAGCATTAGCTTCGTCCAGATACAAATTTCTGCCTGTTATGTGCAGTATAACCAGAGGAAATGGAGGTGAAAGACAAAAATACATGACTCTCACAGAACTCTGCACAGTATCGCTCGCCATAGCAGAAGAATAAATGGACTGTAAGGAATTACACAGAACGACAGATCTAAATCGGCCGGTTATATCAAGCCTGAGATGAAGAAAATCGGTAGATAAATAAAGGAACAGGAATTTATTGAAGTTTTGTCAAAAACACACACAGCTCGATTTAACAAAATTTTGCAGAAGGCAGGAATAATCAAAACGGACTATGACGTCACTGCTTTCCGAGTCGTAGGAGGGGAACGTATAAAAAGAACAGAAGAAACTTGAATGGTCACTTACTGCCAATTTTCAAACACAGTAAGACAGAGCACGCTACAGAAATCATTTGCCATCTGGAAGTGTGTGCAGCCTGCCAGGCCTTAAAAGCCCTGTGTTTATTCTGAATTGAGGGTAAGACTGACTAGTTATTAAATATGTATATACTATTATGATTTTGAATATTTAAATTATATTGTGTGAAATAAGTTTGTGAAATTCTTGGAGGGAAGAAGCCAACGATGCTGTATATTTTATTTTAATGAACGCCAGGAAGGATTGGAATTGTAAAATAGTTTTCAGAAGACTTATACAGCCATCTTGACTACTGAGATGGAACAATACATGAAGGAAGGTTGAAAGAATGGGATGAAGGAATTTAATGAATGATATGTATATTATTAAAGAACAATAGAGACGTTTACTATGTCACCGAGGAGAAATATGGAAATGGAAAGAATTAATGCACAGGAATATTGATATAGATGGTTATGTTAAGATATGCTTGTAGTAAGTCACTGAAGTGATCTGTCTGGTTTGAATTAACAGAATGTTTTCTGATGTGTTATTTACCTCTCACCTGTACTAGGGAAAGATTTTGCTAGAAAGATACTAGCCTAGAAATATTATGTGTTACAGGTCAGATCATATACCATACTGTCAGCAAGACAGACGACTGTGTATACCAGTGAAGCAACACATCGCCCAGAGTATACATCAGATCAGGACTGAAAACCCTCATGCTTGGGAATTTTCAGCCACTGTCTACATCAGATTGACAGCACGGAGACGACAACACAGATAAGTGTATCTTCACAGGACTGAACCCAAAATATATGGTTCACCACACTTAGAGTAAGATCAGAGGATGAAACAAAACTTTGTTAAGATCACTACATTTGTAAAGGCAGAATCATAAATACAAAGAGACTAATTTAAAAGTTAAGAACAGTGATGCAAACTGTAAGATCCAGTCAAGGCTACAGTGAATGTCCGTACAAGTGACAATATATTTTAAAGGGACTTTTAAGGTTAAAGTTATAATTCCCAAGAGGAAGGAGTCATTGACATTTTGTGTGTAATTTTTCAATTGTGTATTACACATTCCTATTGTAATAAACTATCATCATCATCCTTTTGATTTTCATTCCATCCTTCTATTTTCAAAAAGAGAAAAGAAGAAATCTTTGTAAGTATAATAAATAAATTAATTGTAACCACAGACTTGAGTAACCCATTACAGTTTTGTTTGAGTTTACATCCTCTATTCATTTTATCCTAGACATAACATAACATAACATAACATAACATAGAATAATGGCTGAGAGGAGACGCCTAAGTATCTGGTACTTCATATTACCATATGGGCTAGATAACTTTATTGTCTGACTATTCCTATGACAACCATACACCATTGCTTATTTCTGATGTTGGGGTATTTCTTGCTTTTGTATCCTTTGTATCGTCTAATACATCATTTTATCTACTATCATCTACATTAATTAACCTCTCGTGACAGCAAGATTACCAATTTCTGTCCCTGTCACAGATGGAAATAGTGCAGCAGTGATCATCCACTTTTGCCCCTCCCCATCTAGTTTATTTTTTGCTACAGGAACGCCGGATTCACAAGTGCAATTAACACATGAGCCGTTTGGCAATTAAGCACGGTGGAACAGAGAGAGAGAGCGCGGAGCATGGCGTAATAGATTCTTTGATCAGGGGCGATGTTAAGTCTGAGACGGACCTTGGATTGTAATACTTTCAGGGGAATTAATTGCGTAGCTGATATTCGGCAAGGCGGAGATGATGAAAGTCAAGCTAGAGAGGTTGTCGGCGGCAGAGGTGGTAAAATTACCTTTGATTCAAGAATCGAACGGCAAATGGGCTCGGGTCTGGCAGTAGGTGTGACTTTCGCATTAAAGAGCGATAGAACGGAATTTACTGATATATACCATGTGTCTCTCCGATAGCCATGATCAGTTGTTCAGAAATCTATCTGAAATTTACTTGCTCGATATCTTAGATTTCTCGTACAGAGTAAAAATTATTAGATTTTCGTGGAGTGTTTCATTTTTCTGATTGCGGTAATTTAAATACTAGCCTTTAAGTGATTTAGTGTGTTTAAAGTTTTCATTATCTTGCACTGAGATTTTCTGTGCTAATTAAATAACTTATAGCTAAATCTTTTTCAGCTGTAAAGTGAATTTAATTACCCGCAATTTCATAGTAAGAGATGTTTTAAGTGACTAGTACATACATTAAATAACTGTCTACTGACGGTATATGTTATTTACTTCTATCCATTTTACGTATTTTTAAAAATGACTAGTGTTCATATCACGCGTTAAAAAAGGTAAGATAAGCTAGACACATGTGTTTTAAATCTAATTTATAACGGAGTAGTGAAGAGGTCCGATTTTAACACGTGTTAGATATGATATTGATAATTTGGTTAAAGGTTTATATTTTCTTTCCTAAAATCTAGGCTGATCAACCTGAGTACTAGCGGCTTTTTTATGGCCATATGAACTTATGATCATACGAATTTATAATATTATAAGCATCCAGGGATATTTAATATTGATGAGCTTCTTGCTGTGACCTGTGAGGTCCAATTTTCCTCATTTTCATGAGAGAAACCAGAATAGAACCATTAAATTATATTAACTGGACCCGAACTATTACCAGATTTACTTATATCAATCTCATCAGCCAGCTGTGGCAAAATATATTGTCAGCAACATTTGTGTAACTTAACCTAGCGTCTCAGCCACCTGAGGCTAAACAACATAGGAACTATATATATATATATGTTCTATTCATCCTACGTCGGCAATCACCACGCATGAACCTTACTCCAACCAACTGAAGGCGTAGATAACTTATTGTATCCAGGACAAATTAAATCACCGACTCTAGCGACTCCCGTGAAATTTGCAGTCAGCAACTACGGCGAGTCTGGGGCTGGATTTGACAAAACTTAAATTTGACACTAAATAGTCTTATTACTTATTAGTGAATTTCCTTGGAATGCCTGCGGCAACTACTGGGGTAAGCAAAAGTCTGAAAGTGGCCACTGAATGGGTGTGAATTGAATGAACGGAGAAAGAAACTTATGTCTTTTTGTTAACATCATATACTTATGTGGGTTCTTCTTTCTTTTTTTATCTCACTAATTTGAGTAGTCACGGGATAGATTACACTAGTCAACAAATTTTCAAAAGTTATTTGTACCAGAAATTAAATATACCATTTCTTATTGATTTTGACATGCTGATTTCAAATATCATAATGAAATTCACCAATTGGCTCTGGTTTTTAAAAAAAAATGATGAATTTACATTACAGTAATACAAATAATGAATGCTTGTTTAATTCTCTGTGGTGAACAGCTAGTATTTCTACTTTAGCATTATAAAAATTGTGGTTACATACTCAATTAATTGATATTTCAACATAAAATGATAGAAAAAATAAAAACATTATTTACAGTTCACATATCATGTTTTAAAAAGGCACATTTGAACCCATTCTGTCATTATTCAGTAGCTGTTCGAGCTCTCTTTACTTGCTTCTTGTAGTCAATCAATGAGGTGTCTCGTGTCACAGTCCAACAGTAATCAGCAAGCATTGAAGGCCTCCAATTGCCTTGATACCTTGTCTCCAGAGCAGCAATGTCCTGGTGAAATCGTTCACCATGCTCATCACTGACCGCTCCACAGTTTGACGTAAAGAAATCCAGATGAGAATCCAGAAAATGAATTTTCAAAGACATGTTGCAGCCAAGACTCTTATACTTCAGAAGGAGATTTTCTACAATTTCATTGTAATTATCAGATCTGTTGTTTCCAAGAAAATTGTCCACCATTGACTTAAATGCTAGCCATGCTGATTTTTCCTTGCCATGCAACACGCAAAGAAACTCGTTATCATGAAGAACTTTTCGAATTTGCGGACCAACAAATACTCCCTCTCTTATTTTAGCTTCACTCAGTCTTGGAAATTTTCTGATGAGGTATTTGAAAGCCTCATCTTTTTTTTCCATTGCCCTGACAAAGTTTTTCATGAGACCCAGCTTAATGTGCAAGGGTGGCAACAAAATCTTGCTGGTGTCGACAAGTGCTGAGTTCTCAACGTTCTTACTGCCAGGCTGCAATGACTGCCTGATTGGCCAATGTCTTCTGATGTAATGGTCACTTCGTGCACGGCTATCCCACTCACAGAGAAAGCAACAGTACTTGGTGTATCCACCCTGTAGTCTAAGCAAAAGAGCGACCACTTTTAAGTCACCGCAAAGTGACCAATGATGATGATCGTAGTTTATACACTTCAAAAGCTGCTTAATGTTTTCATAGGTTTCTTTCATATGAACTGCGTGACCAACTGGAACTGACGGTAACACATTACCATTATTCAACAAAACAGCTTTAAGACTCGTCTTGGATGAATCAATGAAAAGCCCCCACTCTTCCGGTATGTAATTGATTTTGAGGGCTGCCATTAAACCAGAAATGTTGTGGCACGCAGAAAGGTCACCCTCTTTGAAAAAGAATGTAATAAGCGGCTTCTGGCGGTTCCTATACACAGAAATTATAACATCTTCTGCCAGGAGATTCCACTGTTGCAATCTGGAACCCAAAAGCTCCGCCTTGTTCTTCGGTAAATTCAGACCTCTTACAAGGTCATTCAGTTCACCTCGAGTTATTAAGTGTGGTTTAGTGGATGTAACAGTCGAAGGTAAACGGAGAAGAGGAAGGCAAAGAAAATCCTGGGCTGATAACATCAAAGAATGGGCAGGACACGGTTTTTCCACACTTGTACGCATTGCTGAGAATAGAGAGCAGTGGAGGACCCTGTCTGCTGATGCTTCCACCATGGCACCCCTACGACCCATGACGGGTTATGGGTTGAGATGATGATGATGAATGAGTGGATGTAGTTTGCTCAAAATCTGGGTCGCTTGAGGTTGATGGTTCAGGACTACCAATGTCCTCTTCTTTATCAGTGGAAGCAGCTGGAAATGATTCGCCATGTGGTACCGGACGTATTGCAGAGGGGATGTTTTGATATGCCTTTCCCAATTGGAGGGACCATGCAAAAGTAACAGTTGTTGAGATGTTCAGTGGGCTCTCTCCAAATCACTGGGACTGCAAAAGGCATAGCTTGCCTTTTGCCAGTCAACAAAAGTTTAAGATGTGCTGCACATGTATTGCAGCATATGTGTGGCGCCCAGCTCTTATCTTGATCTCCTATTCTGCAGCCAAAATACAAACTGTACGCCTTCTTAATCACTTTAGTTATATTTCGTTTTTGTGATAGAAATGTCACCTCACCACATATACGAGGGACGGTCAAAAAGTAATGCCTTGTAATTTTTAATTTCATTCAATAGGCAAGAAAACAGATAAAATTCACATTGAAATGTAGCCCCAAGTCTGAACTTCAATAATTTATTTCTCAATGTAGTCTCCGTTATTTGTTACAGTTTTTGTCCATCTTCTCACAAGGGCATGTATCCCCGCACGGTAAAAATTTGTGTCCTGTTTCCTAAAGCACTGGCGTACGGCGCGTTTAAGGGTCTCGGTGTCCTCAAAGTGATGTCCGCGAAGATCTTCTTTCAGTGATCCAAACAGATGGAAGTCAGAGGTGCAAGATCGGGACTGTAAGGGGGATGTGGTAATAATGTCCAGCCAAATTCTGCAATCGCATCAATGGTGCGTTTAGCGGTGTGTGGCGTGGCATTATCGTGCAACAGTAGTGCAGTTCTCTGATCTTTTAATGGGTAAAGTCGCCGAAGACGACCTCTAAGCTTCTTCAAAGTTTCAATGTAACGGTCTGCATTCACCATGTTTCCCTGTTCCAAGAAGTCGAGAAGAATCACACCCTTCTCATCCCAAAACACGGAGGCCATAACTTTCCCTACAGATGGTGAACTTTTGAACTTCTTTCTTGTCGGCGATGTTGTGTGATGCCATTCCATTGACTGCCTCTTGGATTCTGGTTTAAAAAAAACCAGGTCTTTAATGATGTTCTGGATACTGCCTTTACTAATGGACAACATGGAAGAAAGTTCATCCAGTGTTACCCGACGGTCACCACGAATGATGCCATCAACTCGATGAATGTTGTGTGGAGTCACTGCGGTAGACGGACAGCCAGTCCGACTTGCGTCAGCCCTTGAGGATTGACCTACTTCAGCTTCGTCACAACGATGTACCCAACATCGGACAGTGCTAACATCCACTGTTGAATCTCCATACACATTCTTCAAACGTTCGTGGATGCGAATTGGGGTCTCGCCTTCAGCATTGAGGAATTCTATGACATAACGTTGTTTTAACCGAACGTCTTTGGCAGCCATTTTTTAAACTGTTACAGTGGTGCCACCTGTTACTGAAACAGGTTGGTAATGCTATACAGTGCAGAAGAGTGTTTGAGGAATCCTGCTAAATTTACAAATTGCACACCGATGCAGTATTTACATACATAAAAAATAGGAGGCATTACTTTTTGACCTTCCCTCGTATAACAGAAATTATTAGCACTGTTCACACATGTCTAGGCATTTCTAACTACGATACTTTTGATAAGGACAAATGCACTAACTAATGGCAAAATTTTATCAGAGATAAGATATTTATACACAATGGTGATGTAATCATAAGTAGGATTGCATCATCAACTTCTAGTTACATTTTTATTGGTCATTAGAAAAAATTATGCAATCGCCCACAACAGTTGCGTCATATATATAAATTGACCGTAATTAAATAAACTAGTAGCATATATATTGAAAACTAGAGCCAATAAATATTTTTTAATGTCATTTTCGTTTTCTTCTTCTTCTTCTTTGATCCTTAGCCACCGACCGTCGAAGCAGTCAGTGGCCATTACGCCTAGTGGCGTCTTGTAGGGCAACAACAAATTGATTCCACTTTGCTCGGTCGGTGGCCATCCTTCGTACAGTGCCCCAACTCTGGTTCATTCTTTGCATCTCAGCCTCCACAGTCCTCCGCCAGGTTGTTTTTGGTCGGCCTCTCTTTCGTTTTCCTTCAGGGGTCCAAAGCATAGCTGTTCTTGTGATGGCATCGGGGTCTCTTCTGAGGACATGACCAACCCAGCTCCAGCGTCTGCCAGCTATGATGGTGTGCATGTCCTCTTGCTTGCTACGAGTAAGCAGATCTTGGTTAGTGATGGTATTTGGCCAACAGATTCGGTGAATTTTTCTTAGGCATGTTGTGTGAAAAGAGGACAACTTTGACATTTCCTTCTCTGTAACTCTCCAGCATTCCGCACCATAGAGAAGCACAGAAAGCACACAGCTCTGATATAATCTTAATTTATTTTCGTTTTCAGCACACCAAAATTAGTTAAGATCAGCTATTTTCATTTCTGGTACATTTTGGTTGTTGACTAGTGTTACATTAGGAACCTATTCTTTTCCCATACTGACTATTTCATACTTTATTGTTAACTTTTGATCTTTTGAGTTAATTAACCTCTGTTGGGATCGTCTTTTCTTTTCCTTTACCAGAGGGGGAGAACCTATTTGATTAATTTCTTCTGTTGCAATTTTGTCTGTAAACCATGATCTAGTAATGTATATGCTTATTGTTGTAATGTTCTATTGATAATAAACTTTATTAAACCTTTAGTTATCGTGTCGGTCAACCTCCTATGCATTATATGTTATTCATAGTTTGTTTTCACGTTCGTGCGTATTTGTCACAGAATTGTGTGCATGTGAGTGCAGTGTAACTTGTATTTTCGTACAAGGAGAGAAAGTGCGCCTGGTTTAAATTTAGTCGTCCAGATAGGCTGGATTAGATAAATTATTCTATCCAGAGACTGTCCTTACGATCACCACGTGATAAAACTATTTCTTACCCCTTACTTTCACATTGTCATCACTATCACCTCTGCTCAGACAGGGCTACAAACATCTATTACCTATCTGATAAAACCTACGACAGTCCCGATAGCCCATTGTGGAAACAGAGCAAGGGGTTTATAGAAAAAGAGAGTCACCCAAACCAAAGGACCAGCAAAGCACAGATAAGTCCTAAGGGACTGATCAATTCACGGCTATTTGTATTCTGATTTAAATGCAAAGTTTAACTCTACATAAAACTTTGTAATTACATTTCTCTAAAAGTAAAAAAAAAAATATCACTCAACAATCCCTGTCAAGGATGATCTAATTAAATGTAATATTTGGAGGAAACAAAAACTCATTAATACATTTATTTGATTTGATGTGTAGCAAGATCACTTGTCTGCATTTAGATTATTATATTATCTCAAAGTGTTGAACAAAAATCTATGTAATAAATGCTATTCGTTATATTTATATAATATAACTGCAGAGTATTGCTCAATTCATACTTCAATGTTGTAACAAGCACGTTGTGACCAGTAGTTTATACACTCTTATTATTATAATTCACTTCAACTATCCTTACACCTATACCTTATCTTCCACTGTAGCCTATTCTAATCCTCGACTATACGTCATGAAGGGGGCATCGTCGAGCTACAGTCTATCAGACATAATTGTTGGATCAGATCTATTTTGACTTTCAGTGGTCTCAGATAATTCAGGACAGCAGTGGCAGAGATAAAGATCTGGAGCAGACATCTATTCTTCGTTATCTGTACCCATCGCTTTCTCGAAGTTCTGTCCCATAGTTTCTGTCGGGTATTTCTTACTCCTTTCACGAGCCTAAACTTCTATTTAGAGGAATTTACCTGGAGAACTATTGAGTTATCTGTTATTATCTCCTATATTATCTACTACTTATAGGAGACTAGTATTTACTTATCTCTCTTTCGCCACAGATAGTGAACGAATCACAAGAGATATTTAAACGGGCCACAATACTGCATCACCAACGGACAATCCTGCAGCATAGCCTCCCCTCGTATTCGTTATTCTAAAAAGTGGAAACCAATACTCAGTACATTACATCTCCCTTTCTTTAAGGATGTAAACCTGTCATTCTGTTATTTCTGTCTACCAGTTCCACTACAATTATGCTATACTCTACATGTTGTCAGAGTTTGCTCCCCAACACATGTTACTGCGGAATCATGCATTACAGACATTCACATGTTGCTAATAAATTGATCCCCATTTCCCTTACAATTTATCCCCGAATGTTACGTAAACAAAATCAAGAAGAAAAAAAATCTACACACTAGCTAATTAACATAAAAGTAAAATAAACTGAAAAAACATATGCATGTTCGATTTGTCATGCACTATGAGCACATTTAGTCACTGTATCTGGCTGGTTTCTTAATGACCCTTCCACTTCGGGTAACTTGATGACCCACTGTGTTTTGTGAAGGCCGTGTAGCTTCTCTGGACATTAATTATGTTGTCTTTTCTGTGTCTGGTTTACTCAGCTGTTTTACGGAAGTGCCCTCCATTGTATCACTCCAGTCGTCATGACAATCCACTGGTTCCTCCACCATGATTGGATGACTATTAGCTCCAGGTGGTACTGGGATCACATGTCTGCTATTGCGTCGATAGTTGGTGTGATTTGACATTCTACATACGAACGTGGTGATTCATGTTTAGTAAGAACTGTTCCTGGCTTCCACTTACCACCTGCTGAAAATGGCTTCATTCTCACTATCTGTCCTGGGCTGAGAGCTGGGAGACTTTGTTCTGCTTTCCTGTTGTAAAAGTATTGTTGTTTTTGTGCTCGTTTGTCAAAGCATCCCTTGGTCTCTGCTAGATTGTGTAGCTCTGGTTTCATAACGGCAGTCTGGGCAGGTAATAGGTCTTCTGCCCAGGAGCAAGTGTGTAGGTGACAACACAATGTCTTCCAGTGGAGTTGTATTATAGTCCAGGAGAGCTAAGTACTTGTCTGTTGATTTCAACCACAGTCGTTAGACTATTTGAATGTATCTTTCTGCAAGTCCGTTTGAACTCTGAAAGTGCGGAGATGCCGTAGTATGACTGATTTGGTAGTCGCGAAAAAACTGTTGGAATTCTGTGCTTGTGAACTGTGAGCCACAGTCTGATCTTATTTTACTTGGTATTTCATGGATGCTGAAGACCTTTTTAAGTACTTCAATCACAGCAGAGGATCTCATACTTGGCACTTTTTATACCTGAATGGCCCTTGAATAATAATCAACTATCATCAAGTACTGGATACTTTCAAAGTCAAAAATGTCAATTTAAATTTCTGAAAATGGGAGCTCTGGATGTGGTGTGGAGATTAGAGGTTCTTTCGGTAGGCTTCTGCAATTTTCTGCACACTTGTAGCAATTCTTCACTAGTTCTTCTATGTCAGCATTCATTTGAGGCCTGGAAAGCACTTCTCGTGCTCTTTGTCTATACTTCACAATTCCCAAGTGTGTTGTATGGATCAGTTGTAACATGTCATGTTTTATGGATCAGTTGTAACATGTCATGTTTTAAGCTTGGGGGCACTACCAGTCTTTGGCCTCTGAATATCAGATTATCAATTACTGCTAGTTCAGCTTTGGCGTCAAAAAAGGGTAGAACCTCCGGATTCACCCTCTTGTAACTGTCGGGCCAACCTAGTACAATAGTTTGTTTCAGTGAGGAGAGTTCACTTGTTGTGGCTTTCTGGAATGCTTTGAGCTTCTCATCTGAGATGGAAATTAAGCTGAGCATAGAGATGTCTGTTAGATCACAGTCCGGGGTGTCTTGGAATATTGGTGCGCGTGACAGAGTTTCTGAGATAGTCAGGGTGGATCTTTTCTGGTATCGGAGTTCAATGTCGTACCATTATAAAGTCAGCAGCATTTTCTGAATTCGCATTGGCGCCTGAACTATGGGTTTTTAAAATATATTTTCTAATGGCTTATGGTCATTACAGACAGTGGGATAATTTGGATATTGATAGTATACAAATGTCTCCCTACGGGATACATTTGCAGGGCCCCCGGGATCTGTATGTAGCCGTGTATACCGTGATTTCTTCGGATACAGACTATATCCCACTAAAAAAAACAGAAAGAGCACAGATTAACGTATAAATTAATATGAGAAACGGAGGATAAAAGAAACTAAATGACATATATTTTATTTAGGCTAGCTTCGCTTCAGTTATGTCATAACTAGTCATGTGATTTCCCTAACCAATCCTGGAGCTCAGATTTGTTCCCGGCCAGAATCATATACGTCCACTATTTCTCTGTCATTTTGTTCGTTGGGGTCTGACGAAACTGTACTGGGGTTGACACTGTTTTCTCCCTTTTCTTGTTCCGTTTCATCTCCAAAAAGATTGGTGGTATATGGTTCAACAAACTGCTTGGGGATAGTTTCTTCAGGATCTGATTGTTTGGAACGACCAACCTTGTTCTTTTGGTATAGCAGTGTTTGGTTGTCACTAGTATTCCAACTTGAGCTGCCTGAACTGGGAGTGTGGTACGTATCGACTGACGAATGGTCACTGCGGGAGTAAGTTTGAGTGTGGATAAACGTTGACTTGGTATTGTCATCTCTTGATGTTTGAGGCATGATTTCTTCATTTCTAATACGCAGGTCTCTATCTTGGAGTCGATTTCGCAGTTCTATTGGTGGAATGTCCTCTCGCTTTTGGATGAGTCTCGTTGTTGTCTTGCTCGATGTATTGCATCAGTGGGTGGTCTGGGTACGTGGTCGTACTGGTAGAATTCAGAGTCTGTCGTCTCTGACTCTGATAAGTCCGTCGAATCTGTACTGGATGGATTATAATGTAGGGTGGCTTTTCTGACTGGTCTGGTAGTTGTAGTCAGAGGTGTAATGGGTCTGTGATTATCGATCCTGAGTTGTTTTGCATGAGCTTTTGTTCTGTGGTTTTTCTCTTCATTCCAGATAGTGAAGTTTACAGGCGTCGTTTGCTCTGTAATTTTGTATCCATCTAACCATCGGTCGTCGAATTTTGAGCTGCGGACATGTTTCTTGTAGTATACTCTGTCTCCTATTTTGAACGTTGGTAGATTGGCTGATTTATCATGTTGTTTCTGCTTTTTGTAAAATGCCTTCTGCGTATTACGGTGTGCAATCTGGTGAGCTTTTTGCTTTTCTTTAAGAATTATTTCTATGGGGTCTTCTGCCATATATTTTCGCTGTGGACGAAGGAGGTTGTCTAAAGGAAAGTTTGGCTCCCTTCCGTACAGCATGTAAAATGGTGACATCCCTGTGGTATCGTTCACATTTACTCGGATGGCTTCAAGAGCTTGGTTAATGTATAGGTCCCAGTATTGGTGGTTCCCCTTGATATATTTGCTAATAATATCATGCAGGGTGGCATGCATGCGTTCATTTCTGCCATTTGCATTAGGATTATAGTAACTGGTTGTAGTATGTTCGATATTCAGCTGGTGTAAGGTGGCTTTAAATGGGTTGCCGATAAACTGTTTACCGTTGTCCGAAATGATTCGTTTTGGACAGCCATGCCTGGGAATGAATTCTTGTAAAAAAATTTGCGAGATTGGACAGCGATGTGGCATCACTGAGTGGGTAGCTTTCTGGCCAAACAGAGTATTGGTCAACTATGTGCAGAAGGTACTTGTTGCCTTATTGGGTCAGTGGGTAGGGACCTGATATGTCAATGCTTACTGTTTGCATGGGATAATGGGAAGGTTGCATTTCTTGAAGGGGAATTAAATGTGGCTTCATGTTTCGCAGTTTACATGTTCTACAGGTGGCCACGTACTCTGTAATGTCTTTATACATGGTTTGCCAATAATACCTTCTCCTTATGACATCAATTGTTTTGTCTCTTCCCATGTGCCCGTTGTTATCATGGAACTGTAGCAGTACTTCTGGGATTATATGTGTTGGAATGACTTTTCTTAGTGTCCCTTCTTGTTTATGATCGATATAATATAGAGCTCCATCCGTTGGGTGTACTGTAAAATCTTTACTTTTTGTTGGGTTTTTCTGGACGTATGTGAGCAGCCTGACAATTTCTGGATCTTTTGCTTGTTCTACCCGAATGTCAAACTTATCTTGACTGTCTTCCTCTACTTGGGATGAGGAATTTGAGGTAGTTCTTGGTTCTGGTGAGGTAATTACATTAATTTCTTTAGCATTGTCGTTTATTTCTGAGGATGTGCCGTCACTTTTGACTGTTTTTGTCTTTACCTCTGTCTCGTCATCATATTTGATTCTAGATAGGAGATCTGCACAGGTGTTCAATGTGCCTGGGATATATTCGATAGTGGTGTCGTATGACTGCAAATTCATGGACCATGTCTGTAACTTCTTAGGCTGTTCTTGTGTTTTGGTGAGCCAGTTAACCAAAGGCTGATGATCAGTTCGTATAATGAGTTTAGTTCCTCTAACATAAAAGTCTAATTTCTGTACTGCATAGTGAATGGCGTATGCTTCTTTGTCAGTGGTGGTCCACCGTTTCTGTGACTTTGACAATGCATGGGATAATAATGCAATGGGTTTCTTATTGGGGATGTTTGGTAGGATGGGTGTTTCATCTTCTAGTACTGGTTGTACCAAACATGCACCGATTGCGTTGTCCAAGGCATCGGTGTATAGTATCATGGGCTGAGAAATGTCTGGATGTCCAAGAAGCGGGATGGTGGTTAGGGCATTTTTTAGATATTCAAACGATTTCTGGCACTCTTCTGTCCATCTAAATCGTGCATACTTGCGGGTAAGGGCTATCAATGGCTCAGCTGCTTGCGAGAAATGTATGATATGGCGCCTATAGTATCCTACGGACCCGATAAAGGAACGTGTTTGCTTGACTGTCTTGGGGCTAGGCATCTCTCTTATGGCCTTAACTTTGTCTTCGTCTGGTCTGATACCATCTCTATTGATGACGAAGCCTAAATATTTTGTTTCTGTCTTTAGAAATTCACACTTCGACAGTTTTAACTTTATTTGGTGATGCCTGAGTCTATCAAAGACTATTTCTACCTTGCGAAGGTGGTCTTCTATCGTACCTGCGGTATGTATCAGTATATCGTCTATATATGCTAGGGCGAATGGTTGTAAACCCTTTAAAACTTCGTCCATGAGTGACATATATGTTGCTGGCGATCCCTTAAGACCAAATGGCATAACGTTCCAAGAGAAACTGCCGACGTGTGAACAGAATGTGGATTTCTGTTTTGCCTCAGGTGTCATGGGGATACACCAAAAGCCTGACCTTGCATCAAGTGTGGTGAAATAGGTAGACTTTCCCAACGTCGCAAGTAGATCGTCTATTCTGGGCAAGGGGTAGGAAATGACTTTTGTGATCTTGTTCAGGGCACGGTAGTCACAACAAAAGCGACTGGAACCATCTTTCTTGAATACTATAACTATAGGGGAGGACCATTGGGATCTGGATCTTTCGATGATTCCCGCCTGTAGCATCTCATTTATAGACCTTTCCACCAGTTCTCTGTTTTTCAAAGGCGTATGGTAGGGTTTGAGGTGTATTGGTTCCTCTGTTGTTGTTTGTATGTCCATTGTGACAGTGTTTGTTCTGCTTAATTCCATGTCGTTGAGTGCGAATACGTCCTTGTGTTTTTCCACAAACGTTTTCAATCGTGGCCTATTTTCTTCTGTGGTGTTCAGGGTTGCCAGTAACTGGGATACCCTCTCTCTGTATTTATGGTCTGCTATGATATCTCTGGTCTGTCTTGATGCCTCTGTTTCCTTCCCGTAGTATTGGGGCATTTTTCTTGCATCTTGTGAAAATCTCTGCTCCTGGTATGTGGCCTTCTTTTGAGTATTTCTTTGCCGTTCGTTGGGCTGTGCTTGGTATTGTCTCCTCTGCCATCTGCTGTGTGCATTTTCATTTGTCACTGCATTTACTGTATATACGTTTCTTGTTTTATTTCTGGGGGTAGTCGTTATTGTGCCATTTTTTCTGATTATTGCTGCCGTAACTGCGCCTACACGCGTGCGTTACTGTATGTCTTTCTCTGGTGCTATAGGGCTGTCTTCTTTCTGTGGGTGCAATTTCTTCCTTCTTTCTGTTTTCAACCTTGCTGCTATAATATCCTCCTGTGGTGGAGTCGTATAAGAATTCTTCCTGTTCCTCAGGATATTCAATTGGTTTTGGGACTGCATCATATCCGCCTGTTTCTGCATTATATTGATACTCCATGGGGCATGTATCTCTGTCCTGTAGCTTCGGATATCCCCCTGGCAGGACAATTTCTGTTTCTCTGTTTCTCTCTGATATACAGCACTTCTTTATCTTTTCTCTTGGTGTGTTGGGGCGCAAAAATGAGTTATTATAGTCATTTTTATACCGTGGCCTTACTCTTTCTTCCCTTTTTATATATGGACTGATTCGTTTCTGCTTTCCGGGTAGGGTATGCTGTGGTGTAAAATAACTGTGGCTGGTATTTCTGTCTATTTCTGTATAGGAACGATAGCTGTTTACTTTTTGTGTGCCATAGCTATTTGTACTGCGATTTCGTGCACTAGGTGAAGTAAGAGCGGTTGAGACAATTTGTGAATGGACTCTATTAGTTGTAGTTTGTCTTAACGTTGACGTATCCACTTGTGCTACAATTGTGCCTCTATTTATAGTGGTAGTTTTTCCTGACATATTCAATATCATGATGGGGAAATCTCTGGACTTCGAGACTTCAGCGATTCCCTCTGTAATTTGCAACAATGGGTCATCGATAATGCTTTCTTCTGCTAGGGGCTGTATTTGGATCGATTGCCCTGGTGTGATATACTCAGAATATTTTACTCTCCCCTTTGCTATAACAAGGGAGTTCGGGGCGCTCGTTATTGGAGCTGTGAGTCTAACCAAGGAAGCGATGTGAATATCGTCCTGGAGATCAATGTAAATATTGTTGACTTTGATTTTCTGGAGGTCATAGTATATTCGAACTTTGTGTTTGTTAAAGAAATCTCTCCCTAGGATAAGGTTCCTAGACATGCCTTTTGTAATAACAAATGGGTGTTCAAAATTTGTTTCACCTAAGGAAAATTTTAACCATGCTGTCCCAATTGACTTTAGTCTTTGTCCTGTGACTGAAGCTAGGTGTGTTTTGGACGGTTGGAATCGTACCAAATGTTGAATCTTCTTAAACAGCTGGAACCTAATAAGGCTGATGGATGCTCCTGTATCCACCAGTGCTCTATACTGTTGTCCCTGTATAGACATGATGCAGGAACTGGGGTCCGGATGTATTTTGGTTCTATCAGTCAACATCTCTTCCTGATGAATTTTTTTTGATGGGCTCACTTGACAATTTCTGTTCTGTGTTATTTCTTTTGTTTTGGACCATTTTCTACTTTGATTACCCTCACTAACGGTCCTGCTTAGTGAGTGGCACGTCCGTTTCCCTGACGCATGAGGGGTTGAGGTGTGCCTCTGGTGTACCTGTGTTTGGTATAATCGCGTCGGGGTGGTGTGGGTTGTTGCTGTTGGTAAGTGTCCTCCCTTCTGAGTGGTGCATTGGTGTAATTTGCCGTACAGGACCTATAGCTATGTCCAATTCTCCCACATGTAAAGCATCCCATTGTATTTACATTATGCACATCATTTGGCCTCTGTGCAGGGGGTCTATAGGTACGTGTCCTATCATCTTGGTATCGTGGGCGAGCCCATTGCCTCCTGGCATGGTCAACCTCCATAGGTTCATGCTCAGTATAGTCCCTATGGTCTATTCGGGGTTCCCTACCTATTCTTTGTTGGAACCTTCGGCGGACATTTTCATCTTGTATTGCGGCTTGGATTGTTTCAGCAAATGTTTTTGTGTATTTTCTAAGGAGGTGCATTCTGATATTGTCTGCCCTAAGGCCATCAACGAATATCCCCACCAGCTGTATTTCTACATCAGGTGTGGTAGGTATTTCTCCACACAACGCCTCTTCTGCCATAATGAGGAGTCTATCTCCAAACAGCTGTACCGATTCATCTCTTTCCTGTTTCATGCTTCTAAGGACTGACCAAGCGTGCATTTTGTCTATAATTTCGCCATACCTCTTGATTATCTCTTTTCTAAGGGACGCGTAGGTCTCTGTGGGGTATTGCTGGGACCTCCTTCTTAAGAAATCAGTCACTAATGAATCGGAGCTTAACAGAGCGATTTTCTTTTTCTCGTCATCAGTTATTGCCTATACTATTGACGCAAATTTTTCCATGTCGGCCAACCATCTTCTGAATCTTTTCTTGTCTCCATCGAACGGTTGGACGATGGATCTGACTTGGGTGAATTTTGCGTAATTGTCAGCTTTCTGTAGGGTTTCAGTAATTTGCTGTAGCGCTATCATTGTGGGTCCTTCCATATTCTGTTGGACTTGGGGCTGCAGTGGTTGTGCCTGTGCGGGTTGGTTCTGTGGTTGTTGTTGTTGTTCAACATTAAGCTGTTGGAAATTCTGTAGTAAATTTTCCATCTCCGTGATTTTCCGTTTGACTTATAGTGGTTTATGATCCCTGGTTATTTGCTTTCCAAAGAGAAGTGGTCACGGGCACCATATATACTTATATGTGTGGCCGCCCGTGGGGTTTCGTGTATTCCGTGATGACTGGTCCTAAGGCACCTTATATAATACATGTGACAGTGGGGTCTGTGTTTTTTATTCAGTGTTTCTTAAATCTCAGTAGTTCCACATAGAGCAGAGAGTAGGTTTAGTTGACTAGCCTGTCCCCTAGAGTTTTATATTCCTCTCCTATTTATCATGTATTTCCAGGTTCGACTTTGCTTCTCGTAGATGTAATATGTGGCAAATAAATTGGGATGGATCGATTTAGCAGCATAATGTCCAACTTTAGCAATTAGTTCTTCAACAGCATTTGTTTTCAATGATATAAACTTTTAATAACTTTCAACAGGAATTTGTTTAGTCAAGCACAATAAGGTTCTTTACAGTTTCACATGTACAGTAATAAGCATGGAATATAAAATGTCAATTTATTATTTCATTGATACAAAATCCCTTTTGCATCTTTGTATCATTTTCAAATTGCAAATGGCGAGACTCCTCTATCTTTCCACAGTCTTCCTTTATTAGGTTAACGTTTCCTAGGTTCGACGGTATTGTTCCATCTCTTTCGGTTTCATTTATTGGTCCAAGTTTTCTTTTACTTCTTGTTATTCCTAAGGTTTCATATTTCTCAACCTAAGAACCTTCTTTCTCAACAAAGGGTTTAGATATTGGACTTGGTTTTCATTCTAACCAAATGTTCAATCGCATCTCTGTTTCAGTTCTGGTTGTGAGCTCTAACAGTTATGCATTCAATTTTTAAAAATGAATACTTACTAGAGTAGTGGAATTCACAAATAATTTACACCATACGTTGAAAATACACCTTGGCTATATAAGTGTGAAGTTGATCTCCTCAACATAAGAAATATACACTGCACTGGACTCCGCACGTCCGTTGGGTTTCGCTTTCTTATTCTGACTGCTCTACTAAAAAATGGCGTTGCTTTCTGATTCTGGCCGGGAACAAATCTGAGCTCCAGGATTGGTTAGGGAAATCACATGACTAGTTATGACATAACTGAAGCGAAGCTAGCCTAAATAAAATATCTGTCATTTAGTTTCTTTTATCCTCCGTTTCTCATATTAATTTATACCTTAATCTGTGCTCTTTCCGTTTTTTTAGTTGGATATAGTCTGTATCCGAAGAAATCACGGTATACACGGCTACATTCGTACAGCCACGTACAATTGAAAGCATTTCTTTCTCAATTTGTGCATATCTTTGTTCTGTTAATGTCAGTGACCAAGATGAGTAAGCTACTGGTATACCGTCTTGAAAAAGTACTGCTCCCAATCATTTTTGGCTGGCATCACAGTGAATTTCAACAGGCTTTGTAACATTGTACAGTGCCAATACTGGTGTTTTGCTGCACAATAGCTCAAACTTGTTAAATGCTTCTTCCTGACTGGACTGCCATTGAAAAACTACATCTTCTTTGAGGAGGTCTCTTAAGGGTTTGTCTACATCACTGAGTCTAGGTACGAAATTTGAGAGATATGTGATGCATCCAAGAAATCGTCTGATATCTTGCTTGGAAGATGGTCTCTTCATTTTGGTCACAACCTCCGCTTTGTCTGGATCTGGTTCAACTCCATTTTTGCTGGAAATATGTCCTAGGTATTTAACACTGCTCTGTCTTAACACACATTTGTCCCAGTTCAATTTCAGGTTATAGGATGTAGCTCGGTCGATGACGTTTTGCAATATTTCATCATGATGTTGTGTATTCCTCCCTGCTATCAATATGTCATCAATTGTAGCTACAGCACCATCTATATCCTCTAGCATTTGGTCCATGATTCTCTGGAAGATTTCAGGACTGGATTTAATACCAAATGGTCACCTGAGCCAACGTTATCTTCCTACTGGTGTGTTAAAGGTTGTGAGAAACGATGATCTCTGGGTAAGCTTGATCTGAAAGAAGCCATTTTTGGCATCAAGCACTGAGAAAACCTTTGCATCTGGAATATGATTTCATCAATACTTCGCATGGGATAATGTTCCCTCTTGGCCGCTCGATTTAAATCTTTGGGATCAATACAGATTCTGATTGTGCCATTTTTTTCCGTGACCACCATCGAGCTCACCCAGTCAGTAGGCTCATTTACTTTTGCTATAAAGCCGTCTCCTTCCATTTCTTTAAGTTTTTGCTTAATTTTCTCTCGTAAAGCAACTGGCTGTTTCCTGGATGCATGTACTACTGGCTTTACTTCTGGGTCTATTGTGAGATCGATTTCTCCTGGAAGTAATCCTGTAATCTTTATTAATTCTGAAAACTCTCTTGCTAAGTCAATAGTACTAGTGCGACAGATGAGACCACGTTTCTCAGCTGTGTCTCCTGATAGTTATTTTCTTGGTCTATGTTTACTATTAGGAATTCTGAAACAGTCTCTTCTTTCTTGCAAGAAATATGCAGGTCAACAGCGGCTATGGGCTTGATTAGATGATTTGAATAGGTTCTAAGAATTTTCCTTGATTGTCCTCGGATCCTGCAAAAATCCTTTAGAGTTATTATATTGCACCATGCACCTGTGTCAATTTTGAAATACATGTCTGCTCTGTTTATGCTTAGTTTGGTTTTCCATTTATCTGCCTGACTAATATCTTCAAGTGAATTATTATCTATGTATTCATTAGGTTCTTCTTCTGATGTGTGTTGTTAGTAGTCTTATTGTACCATTGATAAAGTTAACTTTTGGACACTGTTACGGTGTTATTTTAAATGACGACGTCTGCTGGGGTTAGCAGTGCGCAAATTTGGAGGTCAATAGCATTAATAGAATAGGTTGATATTTTACGGACTACTGAACGCGAAATACATGCTAAAATTATGACGTGTTCGCGTTGGGAAGGTCACGCTTAGTGACTTGGTTACGTGACCCCTTTTATGCTGTCCGTCGAGCAGAGAAGTCGTGTCTTGTATTCCTTCCAATGAGAGGCTTTAGTATATAGCCATAAGTATGAATTCAATATAGAACTCAGGGCCAGTTCGGATAATAGTATGAATTATGAGATTTATATGTAAACTGAATTATGGAAGGAGAATCGAAATATGATTCACTTTGTAGCTGTCGAGAACTCATGCGCTCATTTCTGGCTGTCTGATTACAGCAGCGCATATATACAGCCATGATGTTCATCTGACATATTATTTTGACACGGACGGATACTTACTTGTATTACTTGGAATTTCTTATTATAATGAACTGTATATGAAGATTATGAAATGTTGGATGTTGTATATGTGAAAACCGCCAATACATGTGGACTCAAACTCAAGGCTTGATATCTTCATTACGTTACGGGTTTGGTTCCGCAGCTGTTCAATGTTTATATTATCAGCACGATGAATTCTTCATAAGAAAAATCAATTATCGTAAATTATGCAAATCAGAATTTGAAGGGACTTCTTAGATTGTCAGAGCTAACCAATAAAATAACTAACATTGAACAAGTCAAGAGACTGATTGTAATATTCAAACAATAATGATAACCGAAGGAACCACCCGTTTCAAGTGGTGGCCAGAAGTGGTCTTGAAAGTTTTTATTCAAAAGAAAGAACCTAATAATTAGAACATTTTTCCTTACGAGCCGATATGGACATTGTTATACGGAACACCGGTGACGTCATGCCCTTGGCAACAGTCTGAATCGTTTGCAATGCTGGCGAAAATCAATGCCCTTCAGAAATATATTTCAGCTCTAAACAACGAAGAAAACAAATTGCTACCGTCTTCATTATTACATACGAGCTCATGAGTCTGTTGGCGAAGCAGACAATGTACTAGATTACTACTAAAAAGATAAGTAACTTGTTTGAGCGTTACACATTTGGTCCTATTTGTCCTGCTTAACGCCATGTTCATTTTTACACTGCTAAATGTTAATTGTTGTTTATGTTATTTTACATGTCGTGTGATGTTGGTGCGGCGGTTCGGAATCAATGATATGGCTCTAAGGATGTCGAAATTGATTCTGAATGTTCTATAGGGCAGTTAAATATTTACATTTTTGCAGAGAACCCTAACGAAGATTCTACCGATTGGACTCTTCGTCTGCATTTGTAATTATTTGACTTCAGTGTTTTAGCTGTGAAGTCGTGTTAATAACTGGTGTATTCTCAATTGTATTCAGTTGCTATTTTATTCAGTTTTGTAAAATAATGTTCGTAATCTATAATGTTATTCTGACCTTGCTATTGTTTATTTCTAATGTAATGACCGTTAATGAGTCCACTGTTATGTCACCATTTTTTGTGTACGCAGGTTCATTCTGAATTTAGTTCAACCTTGACCTTCTTACTTCCGATTATTCTGCTTGTTTTGGTATATTCATTTTTGGTCTGAAATTGTAACTTTGTGATGTGATACTGTTTTGTAAAACCTTGTTTGATGAATTGTATTGTTTCTGTGTATTTCATACATTAATAATATGTTTATATTATGATAATTTGATCAATAATAAGATATTAAATTGATTTAATTAAATTTTTCTGAAAGTGATATGGACTTAAGCTATATTATAAAGCTGCAGTAGTAGTCCAAGACTTTAATAAAGCATTTTATAGATGATGAATAAGGCATAAAATCATAACTTGATAATTGCAAGTAAATATTAAATTAAAATAATTTATTAATTATTTTCTTGTATTCACACAATGGATAGGTGTTGAATTGAAAAACTATATATATAATATAATAATTATTTCACTTTCATAGTACTACATTCTGACTTAGCACAAATCATTGATTGAATAACCTAATTATATAGGGATAATACCCAGCATTGTTAAATATTGATATTAGGTGCATGATATAAATTCAGCATCTCAAATAAATAAATATCATAACTATTTAGGATATATATATTAGTGGGCACATGTAATATTTTTACAAAATATTACATATTGGTGGAACTTACAAATAAAAGTTCAAAAATATTATAATTATTTAGAGTGAGTATTCATACGTGGAGTACGTACAATAATTACTTAGATTTTATTGTTGATTAGTTTAGATCAGTAATTACTTACAAGATTAACGTCAAGATGCTTACCTTGAACCATTTTATTAAAAACGGGAAAGATTTTGGAAAAAAAGGAGAATCTTTAGAAGCATACGCAGTGGCGGAACTTGCGAAATACGAAGCAAAGATGGAAGAACTTGAAAGAAAAGAAGCAGAGAAGAAAGCGGCATTGAAGATGGAAGAAGCAGAACGTGAGAGAAAAGAAATTGAAAAGGAAAATAGATTAAGGGACATTGCTAAACAAGAGAGAGAATCAGAAAAGGAGTTAATACAGATGCATATGGCTGAATTAAACTTAAAAGCTCAAGTAGCTGCAAATATAAATAATAATACTGATACGCAGAATACTTCTTCATCTAACCAAAATAAGGGCAATTATTATTTCAAGCTACCACCATTCAAATTACATGTTGATGATTTATCAGCATGACTATTACGCTTTGAGGATGTATGCAAAGTCAATAACCTTAACAAATCTGCATGGGCACTCAAACTTAAGGAATTTCTAGATGGTGAGCACGCAAGTGCAGCACAGAATGTTGATCCAGCATCAGCTACTGACTATGACGCCATTAAAGCCTTATTATTACGTCGTTTCCATTTGACCGAAGAGGGTTGTAGATTACGTTTTAAGAGTATGCTACCTGATAATAGTAAGGACTTCACAGGTTTTATTGCGAACATATGCAATACCTTTAATAGATGAGTGGAACTGGCAGATGTCAACAAATCATACTACAAGTTAGTTGATCTGATGCTGAGAGATAAAGTGTTGTCCTCTGTCAGCCAACCATTCTTCGCCTTTTTGCAAGAACGAAAACCTTCTACAATCGATGAGTTAGAAAAAATTTCAATAAATTATTGCACTGCTCATCCGAATGCGAGCATTTCTAACTCGTTAATAAGAGAACCTCTACCTGTGACCTCTAGTATGTCATACCACAGTCATGACAAATCAAGAACACACAGCGTAGATAGAAGTCGCTTTAAAGGAAATTATAACGTTAATTTTCATAAGGGACAGAATAACTTTAACAATAAAAGTGATTTTAACAGAGGAAAACCACAAAATAGGAATTATTCACCTCAGCCAAGATACAACAATAGTCCACATAACACAAATCATAATCGATCGAATAACTACAACAATAATAACAACTGGACTAGTAATAATCATGGCTCGAGACACCGGGATAACAGTTACTACAGGGGACAACGGGATAATTCAAATGATTATTCTCGTCATCGGTCTCAGTCACGTAGACCATCACAGTTTGATCACAATGCAGGGGCGGCACTCACGGATGGTACGACCCCTAGTGTTTCTGATAATATTAATCAGTCACAATCTTCGTCTTCATGTTGTGCTGTTAACTTTAATGTGGCAAATAGTTGCCAAGATTGTAATGCTATTTTTCAGAAGGCCAAAGAAACTGTGCTGAATTGTGGACACCTTCATACAGCAGTTGGTCTTTCGGCGAACGACGGCACAGGCACCCTGATGTTTAATAGAGGATTAGTAAATGGTACTGTGGTCTCAGTTTTAAGGGATACGGGATCAACCACTATCGGAGTCCGACAGTCACTCGTTCACCCCAGTTGTGCTACAGGGGAACATGTCAGGTGTATGACCTTCGGGGGTACTATTGAGTACTACCCCACTGCCATAGTATATGTTAGCACACCATTTTTTACAGGTAATGTCAAGGTGTGCATGTTACAGAATCCATCAGCTGATCTTACAGTAGGACGCATCCACGGCAGTAAGGATTGCACTCTTAAAGAAATTAATGAATGGGAGAGAAAAAATTTGCAATCTTTTAGCAACGCTAACGTTGTTGTTGCGATGGCTACACTTCGTGCCAACAAAATGAATACATGTGGCACAGCAGTTTCCAACTTCACTCTGAGTACTATCCCGGAAACTGATGAGGATGATGGATCTATTGTACAACATACTAAGGATACTCCATGTAATAAGACCAGTTCAGCACAACCCAACAAAATGAAAAGATCATTTCGAGGGAGATATACTTTTCCTCGTCAGGACACTACTGCCAATTCTGAAAATAAATGTTGGCGACAGGATCAGATTATAACTGATCCTAAGAAAACTGTTGCCGTTGTCAACATTGACAAAGATGTTACGAAGAAGAATAATATGGTGAAGAATAATGTTGGAGTTAGAAGGAACAGGGATAATGAATTTAAGACAAATAAATCTAACGGCAAAGGTTTTACTTTGCCCAACCAAGACATGTTTACGACATGTAAGAAACCTACTACGTTTGGTAATGATAGGTATCATCCTAAGTTCAGTCAGGATGATACCTCATCCAATAAATATACTATGTCTATGGCAAAGGAGAAAGTTAACTTGGTTTATAGGACAAAGAATACATATCGTCATTGTGCACAATTTCGTGACAATGATACTACATATATTGGGAAAAGTGCGTATTCTCGCACGGTGTTAGTGCGAAATCTGCCACAGGATACTACCTGGCAGGCACTTAGAAATTTTTTTCATTATACAGCAAACGTTAAGTTTGTTCGTCTTCTGCCATCTGTCAATGGTCATAAGAGGGCGGTGTTGGTTACCCTCCGTAACAATCGTGACGCTCGTTTGGTTATCGAGCGTGATGATGGTGTTTATTTTTATCACCATTATCTAAAATTACAACTAGTACCTGATTCTGCGTGACGCAGATAAAATGTTACATTCACACACTGATCTTACTCTTTGATGACTCAGCATTGTCAGTCATCATTTCTGGTCTTTCATAATCATCTATCCTAATATAGATTGATTTATTGATTTTTTCTTCTCGAAAAACATTTTTGTTTCTTGACATCTTCAAATTTGCACACATGTTTTCTGTCTTATTTGTTTTTTACCATGCCTACAAGAAACAGTAATGTCGTTATTGGTATTAACTATGCTCAGCCCAATACAGCATAAGTTAACTTGTCATCTATCACGGCTGTCTTGTCATCTTTGTTAAGGAAGAACATGGCGTTGAGGATAAATTGGACTGACGAATGTGACAAAATATTTCGCAGAATTTTGAAAATTTTTTTCATGCCCACCAGTTTTAAGATTACCAGATGCTTCTAAAAAGTTTATCCTCCGTACAGATGCGAGTAATTACGGACTCGGAGCTTGTCTACTCCAATATCACGATGATATTCTTCATCCTGTGTTATACATATCACGCAAGTTAAAAACTCCTGAAACGAAATATTCGACGGTGGACAAGGAGTTGCTGGCCGTGATATGGGCAATTACCAAATTGGAAAAGTTTTTACTTGGATCACCATTTCTGATCCAGACAGATCAAAAGTCTGTTGCATCATTACGTTGTTCAAACCATAAAAGCCCAAAGCTTGCACGCTTTGCAATTGCGCTACAACCCTATGATTTCGAAATAGAATCTATACCTGGAATTGAGAACATAATAGCCGATACTTTATCAAGACATCCCACGGATTCTGAATGACTATTTGTTGCGGGGCTTTATACGATTCACTTCTTTTATTGTTGTTGCGGCCCCGTCTTCTATTTCAGTGGTCGTTGTGGAAAGCCACCGTTCTCATTGATTCAATAAGCTTCTTAGTTCTGGTCATTTGATTCATTAATTCTTGATCGTGCTATTGTTGGAATAGTTACGCGAATGTGAGTTAATACTTTCTGTCTGTCACAAGGTTTGAACTCAGTATCATAATTGTTGAATTTGTAACTTCAATGAACGTGATAAGTCTCTTCTCGAGTCCACACAATTTTTAATATACATTTCAAACAGTAGACAGTCCATGGAGGTTGATTATGAAAACATTATATATTAGAATTGAATCATACATCATAAATGCTATCCCTGCATTATAGTCCTGGTCCAATAATATGCAACACTATAGTCAGAACGTCGTAACTATATGTACGCGCGGTTGGGACATCCAACGGCCGACAATGAGATTAGACGTCTGGCGATATAAAACGAATGTGGACCATAATTTCATCCTTCCTTGACTTTAGTTAAAATTACTAACCTCGATACATTCCTCTCTTCATAAGAATATCGGACTGACCCATGTCCGTACTGCAATAACATATGTGCGGCAATATCATGCCTACCACTGGAAGGATTATAGGACACGTCTTATCCGTTTGACGGTCATCTAAGAAAAGGGTGTGGTAACCTAGTCACGGTGCGTGACATACCAACGCATACACGTCATAATCAATCGTGTGTATCGCGTACACTAACTAACAATTATTTACATTATATTAAACGTAGTCACCTATTAATCTTATGCTGTTAACCTCCAGCAGACCATGCCAATAAAATACCTTAACAATTCCCTGTCCACTGGGGGAAAAAAAAATCTATCTAATAGATTTTTTTTTAACAAAAACCCATCTGAAAAAAATACCAATATGTTAACAATATCAAAAAAAAAAAATTAACGAGATTGCGGCATATGGCCTACGACGTTCTGTCTAGAACCAATGTCGTGGTCATGTCGACTAACCAATAGTCATGTAATATATTCATTATTTATATCATAAATAAATATAAATGGTAATAAGAACTAAAAGAGAATGGTAATGTCGATCTCTAATTAAATAATTAATTAACTTAAAATATGTCGTGATAAAATGTCATGTCAGACTAATTTAAAGTGTTAAAATTAAACTAAATAACTATACTAGGTATGGAATAAGAATAAGTTGTTGAAAATCTAATGTAAGAAAAATGAGAGGATCTGTTAAAGAAAGACATAATAACGAATAAAGAATAAATTAGAGAAAGAAAAAAAATGATGTATAAATTTAACTAAGTTATGTGTGTTGAACATCAAGTAAGTGTAGTATTAAGTTATTAATACCTTTCTAACTAATTTAAACAATAGTATGCAATATAATCATGTAATTCTAAGAATATAATCAAAGAATTATGTGAGTTTCTTTTCTTTCTTTCATTTTTTTAAGTTTCATTCATTTTTTTAAAATTCAACTCACTTGTCATTTTAATGTGGATTAGTTTTAAAGAATAAATTAAAGTAATTAACATTGGATATGAAGATCCATTCGTAGTCTTGATCCTTGAATTTCCATTAGACAAAATGTTCAAGTATTCTGAATCACGTTATATAACGAATTAGTTCGACTGGAATGTCATTTATTTTCTCCGAAGTGTTTTGAAACAATGTTGTGACAAATGTAAACCAGGAAAGTCCCGGTGTAAAGACGAATATAGTGTCAATTGATTGCAGTCACTTTGCGTATAATTTGCCTATAGAAAGCAGCTGAGTAAATGGTTCATTCATGTGTCAAAAAGCAACGATGGTGCTATGTTCTTTGATTAAGTTTCTCTGTACATAGTATTGTCTTTGCGACAAACAACGTAAATTAGGAATCGACATCATTAGGATTTCGAGATAATGTATCTGCCAAGATGTTGTCGGATCCTGTGATGTACTCGATTGAAAACTCGAAGGGTTGGAGGAGTATAGCAAATCTGGTCAATTTTGGACTCTTGTGATTTGCTCGTTGTAGTGATGCTACGGCCCTTTGATCGGTTTGTACTACAAAAGGGGCTCCCAGTAGGAATTTTTCTAGTTTGGTTATCGCCCACACGACGGCTAAGAGTTCGCGATCAACCGTAGAGTACTTCACTTCTGGTGGTTTCAGTTTTCGTGACACGTACAAGTTTGGATGGAGGATGTCGTCATGGTATTGGAGCAAACATGCGCCAATTCCGTAGTTACTCGCATCTGTACGAAGAATGAACTTTTTAGAAGCATCAATTAATCTCAAAATAGGTGGATTTGAAAATATAGAAATTATTTGCCGAAAAATTCTGTCACATTCGTCAGTCCATGTCACTTTCACTGGCATGTTCTTCTTTAGTAATGAGGACAATACAGCAGTGATGGATGACAAGTTAGGTACGAATCTACTGTAATATTGGACTAGACCTAACAAGCTTCTCACTTGTTTCTTCGTTTGAGGAACGGAAATGTTTAAAATTTTTGAAACTGTACTGGGTAATGTTCGGATATATCCAGCTCCAATAATGTGACCCAAAAAAGTGATCTCATGAAATGCTACCTGTAATTTTGTAGGTTTAGCAGTTAACTTGTACCTTCTCAAGGTATCAAAAACGTATCCAAGACCCAAAAAATGTTCCTCAAAAGATGAACTAAACAAGCATATGTCATCTATATATGTAATAATGTCTGGTCTACCTGAAAAAATGTGTCGCATCATGCGAACAAAGGTAGCTGGAGCGTTAACCAGCCCAAAAGGCATCACGTTCCACTGGTATAGACCTAGCGGAGTTGAAAACGCTGTGTAGTATTTTGCTTTTTCGGTTAGTGGTATCTGCCAATAACCTTTAGTTAAGTCTATCTTAGTAAATATAGTTGCTGTCGATAGACGTGGCAGTAAGTCATCGAGAAGTGGATGTGGTTCGCTATCAACTATCGTTTGTGCATTTAATTTTCTATAGTCGACGCATAGTCTAATGTTATTGTCCTTCTTTCGGACAATAACTAATGGAGAAGAAAATGGGGAATTACTAGTTTCGATAATTCCTAAAGATAACATCTGTTCAAGTTCCTTAGTAGTTTTAGTAAGAAAGTGTATAGGAACAGAATAAGGATGTACCCGAATTGGAGTATCCTCGTTAAGAGTGATGTCATGATTAATGACTGATGTGCGACCTGGAACATCGGTCAACACATCTGGATAAGATTGTAGCAGATCAGCAATCTTTTGATGCTGTTGCGGTGTAACCGACGAAGAGATGGTTACGTCCCGCCAAGATTCGCTAGATTGTACTACAGGTACAGGTAAAGCTAACTGTACCTCAGGAAAAGAAGATTCTTCTTCCTGGATAACGGATAAATTAGAATAGTGACATGTAGGTCTGAAAGTGTCATCTAATTCATGAAAAATAGCTTGTAGATGTTCAGGTCGAGTATGAAATTGCTTGAGCATATTTATGTGAAATATTTTGTGATGTCCCTTAATGTCCAGGACATAATCAACATCAGAAATCTTATTGATAACCTGGTAAGGACCATTCCACGAGATTAGTAGTCTATTATTGTTATGTGGCAATAACACATAAGCTTGATCTCCTGGAAATAATTGACGTAATCGTCTATTACTGTTTTGGAAAGTTCTAGCTTTCTCTTTCGCAGCCTCAGATGAAGCTGTTGCCATTTGACAGGCATCAATAATGTTATTCCGGAGATTAATTACATATTCATAGGATGACTGAGTGTCCTGAGTCATCTCAGAATCGATTAATAAATCTTTTATCAGTCCCATAGGACCTCTTGGAGGAGCGCCAAAGACTAAATGAAACGGAGAGAAGCCAGTTTGTTCATTTGGCACCTCTCGATAAGCGAATAACACCGCTGGTAGCACTCTGTCCCAGTCCTGTGGATGGTTAACTGTAACTTTATGTAGCATTTGTTTGAGTGTACGGTTAAGTCTTTCTACAGCACCATTACTCATTGGGTGATAAATGCTGCTGAGGTTTCTATCTATTTGCCAAGTCTTCATTACCTCCGTCATAGTCTCAGATATAAATTGAGAACCATGATCTGACAAAAGTTTTCTAGGAAAACCTACTCTAGAAAAGATCAAGTGTAGTGCATCAGCTACATCTGTGGTGGTGGTTGTTTTTTAATGGGATGGCTTCTGGCCATCGTGTGCATAAATCGATGCAAGTGAGAATAAACCTATGTCCTCTGGCTGATGGTAAAAGTGGGCCAATGATATCAATGGCCATTTTGTCGAAAGGTCTCACCGATATATCACAAGCCTGAATAGGCGCCGTGTGAAAGGCTCCCCGTGCTTTCACTTCTTGGCATATCGTACAGGAGCGTACGTACTGTGAAATATCTCGTGATACTCCCGGCCAAAAAAAAGAAGATAATACTCGTGAACGTGTACGAGTATATAACCCATGTGACCTGCACACTTAGAATCATGTGCATGTTGAAGTATGTACCGCCTAAAAGCAAAAGGTACCATGACTTGTTGTCTTATCTGAGTTTTATCCATAAAACATCTTAATAAAATGTCATTTTTAATACTAAACCACTGACTATAATTTATGTTCCTAGAAAGATTGTCATCTTTGTTGACCAGCGTAAAAAATTTTGTTAGTGACCTGTCTTCCCTCTGTTTTTCAGCAAATGATACTCGGTCAATAGCAGAATGAATCTCGATATTTTCATGATCATTTGTTTCCTTGTTTTCCGTGTCTATAGTCTCTAATTGTTTTGTATGTGCTCTGGTTATTGCTGCATTTCCGATGTATAGATTATTTTTTTCCCATTGAATAATCTCATCTGGTGTGCAATCTTTACTCCCGTGTATGCATCCCACCATAAGGTCGGCAATTGGGTTTCTTAACATGCATGCTTTAACATTGCCTGTGAAGAAAGGTGTGTCAATGTAAATAATAGCTGTTGGATAATATTCTATGGTTCCCCCAAAAGTCATGCACCTGACATGTTCTCCAGTTGCACAATTTGGATGAACAAGTGTCTGACGGATTCCGATCGTGGTCGATCCCGAATCTCTTAAGACTGAGACGATGGATCCATTAACTTTTCCTCTGTTGAAGATCAGTGATCCTGTTCCGTCATTGACTGCTAGACTGACTTCTGGTAGAATATGACCGCAGTTCAGAACTGTCTCTTTTGCTTTCTGAAATATAAGATTACATGTTGGGCAACTATTTGCCACGTTATAATTCATTGCAAAACAAGTAGACGATGACTGTATTTTGTTATCAGTAGTTGAACTCTGAACCCTAGGGGTTGTAGCAGTAGTAACAGCTGCCCCTGTATTATGGTTATAAGTTGTCGATCTACGAGAATGAGAACCATGACGAGAATAATTAGATGAATTATCCCGTTGTCCTCTATTGTAACTGTTATCTCGATGTCTCGAGTTATAATTATCGCTATTGTTCCACTTGTAATCATTATTATAGTTATATGATCGATTATAACTTGAGTTACGTGGATTACTGTTATTTCTTGACTGAGGTGAATAGTTTCTGGTTTGTTGTCGTCCTCTATTAAAGTTATTGTTAAAGTTATTCTGTCCCTTATGAAAATTAATGTCATAGTTTCCTTTGAACCTACCCCTGTCTACACTGTGTGTTCTAGGTTTGTTATGATTATGATATGCCATATTGGAGGCTACAGGAAGTGGTTCTCTTATCAATGTGCCAGAAATATTAGCATTCGGATGAGCTGTGCAGTAATTTAAAGAAATTTTTTTCTAACTCATCAATAGATTCTGGTTTTCTTTCTTGCAGATAAGCAAAGAATGGTGGGCTGACAGACGATAATACTTTATCCCTCAATAACAAATCGACTAACTTGTCGTAGGATTTGTTGACACCTGCCAGTTCAACCCATCTGTTAAAAGTATTGCGTATGTTAGCAATAAAACCTGTGAAATCTCTATTGTTCTCTGGCAACAAACTTTTAAAACGCAATCTACATGCCTCTTCGTTCAAGTGGAAACGACGTAGTAACAACGTCTTAATGGCCTCATAGTCTGTTGATAGTGTTGGATCTATATTTTGTGCTGCACTTGCAGGTTCGCCATCTAGAAATTCCTTAAGTTTCAGTGCCCATGCCGCTTTGTCAAGGTTATTCACCTTACATATGTCCTCAAAGCGCGCGAGCCACGATGAAAGGTCATCTACGTGTAACTTGAATGGAGGCAGCTTAAAGTAATAATTACCTTTAAGTCGTGTGGATGAAGATCCAGATTGAGCAGTATCATTTTGGGGTTGCTGCAGCGCCCTGTGAATTAAGTTTTGCTGTTTCTAATTTAAGTCGTTGCAATTCCATTTCTTGCTGCAGTATGATTTCTTGTCGTTTCAATTTATTCTCTTCTTCAATCCGTAGGATTTCATCTCTTGCTATCTTTCTTTCTTCTTCTTGTCTTAATTCTGCCTTCTTTTCCTCCTCTTCTGCCTTATATTTTGCAAATTCAGCCAATGCATAAGCCTCGAGAAGTTCTCCTTTTTTCCCAAAATCTTTACCATTTTTAATAAAATAGTCTAAGTTAAGCATCTTGACGTTATGTAATAATCACCAATAAATTTTAAGTAATTATTATACTTATTCAATTTATGAATAGTCGATATAAACAATCATAATATTATTGAACTTAATCTGGGAATGTTCAATTTAATTAATTGTAATATTATCTAACTATTATTTGTAGATTCCATACATAGACATACTATGTTGGGAAAATATTACATATATACTCGTTAATATATCATAAATAGTTATGATATTTATCTATTTCGGGTGCTGAATTACTATCATGCACCTAATAATAAATAGTATTATTCCTCAAGTATTATATCATTCAGTCAGTGATATGTGCTAAGTAAATCATTTAGTAATGGAAAAAATGTACCAAATAATATACACTATGTCCTTTATATGCAGGACAGACTAAAAAGTCAAATTATTTTATAAATATATATTATTATTATATTATGCCTTAATCATGAGCTATAAAGTGCATCGCCCATTTCTTGGACTACCACTGCAAATTGGTGCAAAGTCCCTAATTCTCCTTAAAAGTCATTAAATTTTAATTATATTCATATACACTCTTATTAAGAAAGAAATTATATTATTAGTGTTAAATCATGAACAGATGAAATGAGGACATACGATACGATGGGTAAACCAAGGATAAACAAACCATATCAAATCTGCAAACCGGAAATATAGAGTAGGGTGAAGGTTAACTGAATATAGAGTTAAATCTGCGTACACAAAAATTAATGACGCAAACATGGACTCATTGACGGTTATACAAAAAAAAAAAAAAATGAACTGAATAATAGCAAGATCAGAAAGAACAAGATAGATTACTAACATTGTTACTAAACTAAATAGAATTTAAACTGAATACGATAAAATACACCGATTATTTCACCAAACTAGACATCTAACATATACTGTGAATTAAATGCAGTCCCGAACGAAACAAGCCCCGGAAATGTCATCGACGCGTTCTCCGCGAAATGCGATTTAATTCACTACCCTAAAGACCGTTCAGAATGAATATCGGCAATCCGTAGAGCCATAATTTATTCATTCTGAATCTCCACTCCAACCTCCCACAAATTAGGCACAGCACAAACAATGAAAACAAATATAACGTGCATATAAAATATATATAACGGACATGCCTGCAAAATGTGAATTAGACTCAGTGATGTTTCTTATGAATGACAACAGTCACGAACTGAGACTTATCTTTTAACCCGTCGTCCGATGCGATCTTCACCAACGGCCTAGACTAGAGGATAGGACTTTTTGCTCCTTGTTGGTAAATAATGTCTTTTCAATCCTATGATCTACTGAGAAGTTGTATTCTTGAATGAAACATTAGGTGAGCTGGCATCGTCCTTCGATCGTTGGCTTGTACACGGAATATTGTGACGTCACTGATTTTTGCATAGTTACACAAGCCACGTCATGTTCGGAATCATGTGACTTGAACGTTTTCTTGTAATCGTAAACAGTCCGTGAAAGTATGTAAACAAGAAAAATTTCTTTCTTCCTTCGTTCCCCAGCAATGGCAACCACTTTGTTGCGGGGCTTTATACGATTCACTTCTTTTATTGTTGTTGCGGCCCCGTCTTCTATTTCAGTGGTCGTTGTGGAAAGCCACCGTTCTCATTGATTCAATAAGCTTCTTAGTTCTGGTCATTTGATTCATTAATTCTTGATCGTGCTATTGTTGGAATAGTTACGCGAATGTGAGTTAATACTTTCTGTCTGTCACAAGGTTTGAACTCAGTATCATAATTGTTGAATCTTAACTTCAATGAACGTGATAAGTCTCTTCTCGAGTCCACACAATTTTTAATATACATTTCAAACAGTAGACAGTCCATGGAGGTTGATTATGAAAACATTATATATTAGAATTGAATCATACATCATAAATGCTATCCCTGCATTATAGTCCTGGTCCAATAATATGCAACACTATAGTCAGAACGTCGTAACTATATGTACGCGCGGTTGGGACATCCAACGGCCGACAATGAGATTAGACGTCTGGCGATATAAAACGAATGTGGACCATAATTTCATCCTTCCTTGACTTTAGTTAAAATTACTAACCTCGATACATTCCTCTCTTCATAAGAATATCGGACTGACCCATGTCCGTACTGCAATAACATATGTGCGGCAATATCATGCCTACCACTGGAAGGATTATAGGACACGTCTTATCCGTTTGACGGTCATCTAAGAAAAGGGTGTGGTAACCTAGTCACGGTGCGTGACATACCAACGCATACACGTCATAATCAATCGTGTGTATCGCGTACACTAACTAACAATTATTTACATTATATTAAACGTAGTCACCTATTAATCTTATGCTGTTAACCTCCAGCAGACCATGCCAATAAAATACCTTAACACTATTATTATTTCAAGAAAGTTACAGACTAATCAAGAATTACGTTTGAAATGAACAGTATTACTGTGATGCAAGAATATACAATACTTCATATGGACTTCCTACTTCTATGTAGAAATTTCGAAAAAAAACTATTGGTATCAAAGTATCAAGTTTAACAGATCGGTTGAAAATTTGGACTTCGCTGGACTTTGCGGATTACTCATTTATTCTTCAAATCTATTGCAAAGTAGTAAAAAGGAACAATTTCTGATAAAGACTGGACAGAGACTGTGATGATACATAAAGTGAAATGACTGATTCAAATAACTTTCAAAATTTCAATCGATGAATTAACGACGGTTGGATCATCATATCATAATTGGATAATATGAACTTTGTTCCCTTAAGAACTTTCATACAAGTCAAAAGGATTAACGACGATTGGATCGTCATATCCGATATTGTTAATTTTAATGGTTATTAAATTAATATGGAATAAAATAAAGTTGAAGTGTGATGAAATTTAAAAAAATAAAATATACAAAAGAAAAGATGAAACAAAAAAAATATCACACCAATTAAACATTTTTAATAGTTTAATTATTAAGGTGATAGATATTAGATGATGATATTTCATATGTATACTTAAAATGTATGAATTTTTTTTTCTTTTCTTTTCTTTCTTATTGCGTTAATTTAATTAGTTATCATCTCATCTATACTTATACTTAATTTTAACACACATTATTAATTTAATATATACTTTAATATTTAGTTTTAATTGTCCGTACTTCTCAATTTTTTTTAGCATACTACTTCTCATTTTCTTTAATTAGATATTAATTAGTTAATACCATACGTACATATTATAATTAATTATTTTAATTTTAATTAGTTAGAATAATTTTAATAACACCTCACATTAGTAGTTAGTCAATACAGACATCAAATTAATTAGTTAATTAATTAATGACAGTGACATTTCTTTATTTAATATAAGTTATATGTATGATATGACGTTTATTTTATTATAAGATATTACTGACATGACCGCGACACTGTTCTAGATAGAACATCCTAGGCCATACGTCGGGTTTTGTTAAATTTTTGATAATTTGATTAATATTGTTCAAGAAAAAAAAATCTATCTAATAGATTTTTTTTTTCCCCCGTCGGACAGGAAATCTGTTACGGTGTTATTTTAAATGACGACGTCTGCTGGGGTTAGCAGTGCGCAAATTTGGAGGTCAATAGCATTAATAGAATAGGTTGATATTTTACGGACTACTGAACGCGAAATACATGCTAAAATTATGACGTGTTCGCGTTGGGAAGGTCACGCTTAGGGACTTGGTTACGTGACCCCTTTTATGCTGTCCGTCGAGCAGAGAAGTCGTGTCTTGTATTCCTTCCAATGAGAGGCTTTAGTATATAGCCATAAGTATGAATTCAATATAGAACTCAGGGCCAGTTCGGATAATAGTATGAATTATAAGATTTATATGTAAACTGAATTATGGAAGGAGAATCGAAATATGATTCACTTTGTAGCTGTCGAGAACTCATGCGCTCATTTCTGGCTGTCTGATTACAGCAGCGCATGTATATAGCCATGATGTTCATCTGATATATTATTGAGACTGATTGTAATATTCAAACAATAATGATAACCGAAGGAACCACCCGTTTCAGACACCACATTGATAAGGGGCTCGTTTGATTGATAAATGCTTGCTTTCAGCCTCCACATGCATAAGGTTATACTGGACACTTAAATGAATGAATGTATTGTGGTGTTGTGTGTCAATCCCAATGTTACTTGTATGCCACTGTTAGAGCTGGGCACACAGTAGAATGGTCAACTCGTTCCGACACAGTGTTAAGTATTTAGGTCACATTGTTCGTCAAGTGTTGAGGCGCTGACAAGAGACAGTGTTGACATAGAGTGAGAGTGTAGATGTAATTTACGCGAATGGGTGTACAGTTCTGTTAAGTTGAGAGGTCACTCACTCAATCATAGCTGGAAGTCAATGAAGTGTAGACTACTGATGACGTTTCATACATTTAATAATGGACGCACCCTAACATCACAGATACAGTCACTTGAACAGGTTGACAAAACATTGCATGCTTGAAAAATGGTCTACGACATCAAATATGCATTCGTATTGAATGTGGATACAACAGAACGTTAGTAGACAGTCACACAGGGTTCTAGTTGTATTTAATCTCATTCCTAACTGACTGATCGCGTCAGTTAATGCTTCCAAATATAAGTATACATAAACAATGGTTCCCTGACAGAACCTCTTCTGTTGCAGAATTACCGGCTGCAATTAGCTGGCTTGTTTGACGACAATCTTAAACCACCAGTAGTGGGTTTCCATAGTAGACAGGTCTCTGTATCATAATTAGATAATAAGGCATCCCTGTTCTCTAAATAGTAAGGCATCCCTGTTCTCTGATCAATATTCCGCTAGACAAAGGCGGGATCCAATAATAGTCCTATCTTCGGTGAGCTGCACTCACCAGCGAAGATGTAGAATGGAGCACAAGTAAAGGGCTCTGTTCATGATATAAATATATTGGACTCTGCATATCTTATAATTGGTGCTGCGTACATCAAATACACAGTGCTGCTAGGAAAAATCTCGTCTTAACATAGTCAATCACTCATATGGGCAGACGATAGCACGTCTGCACATCTAAGCATAGGAAAAGTTCAGTAAATGTCTTTTTTTACCTTATTGTCCTAGAAAAATCACACTAGCAAATAGCACACGCCATCCCTTAGCGTAAAGAATGAACATTGGGGAGAATCACTGACATGATAGTCATACAGATAGGATATCTCATTCCCCAGAATTAACCACAGAGACAAAACTTCGGACCTCTCTGTCCGCGCAGCAACTCAGGATCCCATCATCACGGAAGTCCCTTCAACAACCTAAAAATGACACATGCGCAGAAGCGCATGACCCCAGAGTTCAACTCAAGATGGGCCGATGTTGGACACAACCCAACAAAGATACAAGACCAAATCGCCTTAAATGGTCAGGGAATAAACATCAACTCAACATAAACGTTCCAAGAAAGACCGATCTGTTCTGTCCCAAACAAGGAAACAACCCGACGTAAATCTAATGTTCATCCGCCAGGTTAAGACCCAAGAGAAGGTAACCAACATAATAAAATGTAACATCACCTTAATCAAGAGTTGTGTACCTTTGACTATCAAATGAAGTGTTCCACCAGACAGGTAGATATTTTCCTATATATATATTGCCTACGAAAGAATCTGTGCGTAACAGACTACCACGCCCCCCGGGAAAAAAATGACACATTATTTTTTTTTAAATACATCTAAGAGCAACATACAATAGGCTCACAACGCACGAATAATGCGCAGATGAGAAATATAGCAATAAATATAATGCCAAATTGAGGCCAAGTCGACGTATAGATCGACAGGTGAGAATATATCTCATCATCTCAGAGAAAGTATTTCTCTAAGTATAACTATTTCCAGGGAGGTGCCACCAACGTATACTACAATACTGGCAATGTCACAATGCATACTAAAATTTCATTCAATAATTTCATATTAGGTAACATAAGTTCATGATTAACAAAGAAGAAAAATCATCAAAGGACCAGCGGTGAATATACCTTAATGAACCGCTAAGTGGTGATACAATCACTATATCATATACTACAAATGTGTACATATTTTGATACAGAAAAGAACTGTTGTAGAGTTAGACGTATTAGGAAGTCCAAGACATAACAGTTAGATGGAATCATGTGGGCATCTAGACAGAATGTCTGCCATCACATTTTCCGCACCACGGATAGCTCGCACAGAGAAATGAAAAGGGTGAAGAGCAATGGCGTATCGAGTTGATCTCGAGCTCTTTAAATTTTTACTTTGAATAGCTGTAAGAGCTTTCTGGTCGGTTTCCACTATGAAATGCGCGCCAAGAAGGAATCTTTGAAGTTTGAGAATTGACCAAACCATCGCCAACAGTTCACGGTCTAAAACCGAGTAATTCCTTTCTGCCGCATTAAGTTTCCGAGAAATATACATTACAGGATGCAGAGTTTCTGAGTACTCTTGCATTAGTGCCGCTCCGATCCCAGTGGATGAAGCGTCACTACGAAGAACAAATGTCTTATCTGTAGTAGGTAGCATTAAAATAGGTGGAGTTGAAAACAAAGTTTTAATCTTATCCAAAGAGGATTGGCATTCCTGAGACCAGTGGACCATATTAGGAGACCCTTTCTTTAGCAGCAAAGAAAGAGGTGCCATGATAGAGGATAGATTCGAAATGAATCTTCCATAAAATTGTATAAGACCTAAGAGACTTCGCACTTGCTTTTTAGTCTTAGGAATAGAAATGTTAAGTATTTTAGTGGTATTATGGTCCTCTGTTGTTAGGCGACCATGACCGACATGGTGACCTAGGAAAGAAATTTCGCTAAAACCAATATAGGCTTTAGAGGGTTTAGCTGTCAACTTATGCTCGCGTAGAGTAGACAGTAATTCATATAACCCCAAATAGTGATCTTCCCAAGTATCACTGAAAAGACAGATGTCGTCCAAGTATGCGATGACATCTGAACGATGGGATAGAATTCGACGCATCATGCGTACGAATGTGGCTGGGGCGTTCATAAGGCCGAAAGGCATAAAATTCCATTGAAACAAACCCCTAGGTGTAGAAAAAGCAGCAAGAGGTTTGGCGCGTTCAGTTACAGGAACTTGCCAGTAACCTTTAGACAAGTCAAGTTTAGTGAAAAAATGAGATTTAGAAAGCCTAGTAAGTAGCTCTTCTAATAAAGGCATAGGTTCAGCATCGAACTTCGTAATCTGATTCAATTTGCGATAATCAACGCAAAGACGTATGTTATTGTCTTTTTTTCGAACAATAACCATCGGCGAAGAGTATGCTGAAGTGGATGGTTCAATTATTTTCAATTCTATCATCTCATCCAACTCTTTCTCGACCTGTGCTTGAAAATGGATAGGGATAGGATACGGTCTGACCCTAATAGGATTATGGTCAGTTAGAATAATGTCATGTTCAGTGACATGGATGTGTCCCGGAATGTCAGTAAGGACATCCTGAAATGTTTGTAACATAGCAGAGACTTGTCGCTGTTCCTCTAGAGATAAATTAGAAGACACAGTAACGTTTTTCCATGATTCACTAGAATGAAGTGGAATCACCGGAAGAGGAAGATTTACATCCGAGAAACTTGTTTCCTCATCCCGTATTACTGACAGGGATGAGTAATGACCATGTGGGACTGGAGAGTCGTCCGTTGCCTGGAAAATAGGCTGCAAATAATCTGGACGTTCATGGAACTCCGTAAGCATGTTGATGTGGAAGGTTTTATGCTTCCCGTCAATATCGACACTATAGTCAACATCGGAAATTTTCGAGATTATATCGTACGGACCTTTCCATGAGATAAGAAGTCTGTTTTCCCTACAAGGTAGCAAAACAAATGCTTTGTCACCAGGACAAAGTTGTCGTAAGCATCTCTTCTTATTGGCAAATTGCCTTGCTTTCTGTTTAGCAAGTTCAGAAGAATAAGTTGCTAATTTGCATGCTTCGATAATCTTTTGTCTAAGAGCGATGACATATTCATAAGAAGATTGTGTGTCATCGTTAATATTATCAGCGGTTATAAGATCATGAAGCAAAGACATAGGGCCGCGCGGTCGCGCGCCAAAATCAAGTTCAAAGGGAGAAAATCCTGTATGTTCATTGGGGAACCTCTCTATAAGCAAAGAGGGCCGCAGGCAAAACCCTGTCCCAATCTTGAGGATGATCCTCGGTTGTTTTCCCAAGTAAGTTTTTGAGTGTTCTATTTAGACGTTCGACCATCCCATTAGACATTGGGTGATAGATACTACTCAAAGATCTTTCTATCTGCAGAGTAGACATTACTTGAGACATGGTATCCGATATTAGTTGGGTGCCATTGTCTGATAATATTTCTCCGGGAAATCCCAGACGAGAAAATATGAGCCAAAGAGCGTCTGCAATATCAGCAGTGGAAATGCTGTTCAGAGGGATAGCCTCTGGCCAACGTGTGCAATGTCAACACACGTTAAAATAAACTGATGTCCTTTATCAGACTTGATCTTAAACGGACCGATAATATCTATCGCCATTTTCTGAAACGGCCGAATAGGAATGTCTGCAGCCTGAATAGGTGCCGCGTGGTGTGGGCCTTTAGCTTTGACTTCTTGACATACTTTGCAAGATCGGCAATAAATCCGTATGTCTTTGTTTACGAAAGGCCAAAAGAAAGCCGACAGAACTCTTGACTTAGTACGGGAAAAACCCATATGTCCAGCACACTGAGAGTCATGAGCGTGCTGCAAAAGCTTAACTCTCATATTCTTGGGCACAAGAATCTGAGAATGCATGGACTTAGTGGAGTCTTGAACCATACATACAAGTACGCCATTCTTCATTGTAATCCAAGATTTTCGATTTGTATCTTTATTTGGATCACCTTTTGTTGCCAGAGTAAAGAATTTCCTTAAAGAGGGATCATCTTCTTGTTGTTTTATAAATGAGTCACGAGAGATTACCAAGGGATCTTCTTGGTTACGCACTTCATTATCTTCAGTAGATGAAGTTTCACGCATATTAAGAGCTTGCGCTCTTGTGACTACTGCATTAGCAGTTTGCATATTTTGCTTTTCCTAAACAGCAATTTGTTGCGGAGTGCATTCCTTGACTCCGTGAATACGACCGATGATAAGATCAGCGATAGGATTCGGTAGAAGACATGCGTGCACATCTCCCGTAAAGAAAGGAGTAGCAATATTAATGATAGCAGTAGAGTACTTCTCTAAGGTGCCGCCAAATGTTACACATTTGACTACTTTGCCTGTGGCACGGGAAGGATCTATGAGTGACTGCCTAACACCAATGGTGGTGCATCCAGAATAAAAAAGAACTGAGACTGGATTATCATTTACGAAACCTTTATGCAAGACAAGAGATCCTCTTCCATCATGCGCGACTGACGCAGGAAGAGGGTGACCACAACTTAAAGTAGACACCGTAGTTAGTTCGAATAATGTTTTACATTGGGGGCATTGAGATGCTCTCCCAAAATCAAAAACAGAACATGCCATATTATTAGAGTCTTTATTATCATTAGTCTGATTACAGGCTTCATGGGACTCTTGCTGTGCAGAGTTTGTCTGATAATGTGATTTATGTCCTTTGTATCGAGATCTACCTCGGTTATTATTGCTGCTACAATTATTATTGTTTCCTCTATTGTAACCCCTATTTGGGTTTGAATCATAGTTTTCATGGTTACCATTATCATGCTCACTATAATTAGAATCTCTATAAGTTTGGTTTTGTTGTCTCCATGTTGGACAACTTGGGTAGTTCCTATTATGATTGCCCCTGCGGAAATTTCTATAATTGTGGAAACCACTGTATCGAGGGCTGTGAGCTTGTCTCCAGTTCTTCGAAGAAGAACCCTGATATGAATGATTACCTTGATTTTGATAACTATTACGGTTACCCTTTTTATCAAATCTATTCTGAGCTCCTTGAAATTTGTGTGAGTAATTAGGACTGTATGGTGTTGCTGAAGCAACTGGCATACTCTCCTTAATCTTAGTGTTGCCAAGAGTTACGTCAGGGTGTGCAGTGACGTATTGGCAACAATATTCTTCCATTTGTTTTAGTGTTTTGGGTTTACGCTCATGTAGAAATTCAAGGAATGGTTTATTTACACATGACATAATCTTGTCTCTGAGCAACAAGTCCATAAGGGCTTCATATGTTTTTTCTGTTTTAGACAGCTCAATGCATCGTGTAAATGTAAGACGTGCTTTTGCAATGAATTCTGAGAATTCTACACCTGTTTCAGGTACCATTGTCTTAAACAAAAGACGGTAACCTTCTTCTGTCAATTGATATTTTTTTATCAAGGCTGCCCTGATAACATCATAATTATCCTTGTCAGCCTCCTCTACCAAGCTTAAACTAGTCAGAGAATCACCTTTCAATATCTCCGATAACTGATTAGCATATTGTGATCTATCCACATTATGAGTTCGACAAGTACGTTCAAACCTATCCAGGTAAAATGTTATATCGTCACTGGATGGATTGAAGGCTAGTAGCTTGACCTTATAAGTAAAAGGCTTATCATTACTACCAGATGACTGATTAGCGATACTCACATTTGTCAATTTTAATTTTTCTAACTCAAATGCTAAGAGTTTTTCCTCATGTTCCATTTTTGCTTTTCTCTCCTCAGCCTCTAGTCTTTTATTTTCAGCCTCAGCCTCTTTGTCTAGCTGCATTTGCAACTTTTTTCATCAAATTCTCTGTCTAATCTTTTCTCCTCAGCTTGTTTTTCTAGTTTTTGTTTTTCCATTTCCAACATTAATTTCCTTTCATCTGCCTGCATCTGCAATCTTATATTCTCAGCATCTATTTTCTATTGTTCAGCTTCTATTTTCTGTCTTTCATTTTCCTTTTTCTGCCTCTTTTCTTCCGACTTCAGTGCTTTGGTATACTCAGCCGTAGCAAAAACTCTCAACTCCTCAGGAGGTACTTTAAGGGCTTTCCCTTGCTCAATAAAGTAGTCTAAAGTCGACATAATGTCTAACAATATGAGACTAGTTACCTGAAATAATAATGTAATTTATTTCAAAGTAAATGGAAGCAAGTTTTTAATAAACTTGAATAAACAGCTCACTTTATCCCAATCTCTGTGGGAAACAAGCCTTTAATAAGGTCTTGTATAATCAACTATATAATAACAATAATACTAACAATACACCACCAGTTGATTCTATACCACAAGTGCACTACACAGCTAATAGTGCATGATCAAATATATCCATAAATAGTATATGTCAACCAACAACATAAGCAAAGGACAATCATAAAAGACAAAACGAAAACATTCGCAGAAATCAAATAAATCGAATAGAAAAACTAAAGAAAAATATCACAGAGCCTGTGATGACAACTGCGAAAAAAAACAACAAAAAAAGCAAATGACGTCACAGTGTATAAACATAAAGGTGTACAGAAATGAATGAAAGAAAGAAGAGGCAAACTATACAAACAAAACAAATCAAAACTAAAGAACAGAAAAAAATATAACAAAAACAACGAAAGGTACACTTTCCTCACAACTAAAGAAAAATATCGCAAAAGCAACACAAAGTCGCTAGCTATTTCCGCTATGGGAAATTCGCGATAAGTCCCTATAGACACGCTTAAAGTAGACCCTCTGTGACGTGGGATTTTCTATTTTAAGACACCTCCCAACCTAGACCCGCTATGCAAACACAACGAGACAACAAAATACATAAATGTAAACATATAGCATGTAAATATAATATGTTGAAAGGAAGGCTCAGTTAAATGACATAATGGTACAGTCCAAGACACAAACTGCCATTTATCTTAACGAAATTCCTGGCCTTAAGTACTGTAAAGTTCAACACACGGTAGCAACAAGAAGATCCACCGTTGAAGACAACTGCAACAACGACAATCGAGTGGACTTCGGCGTAGACTAGCAACAACCGTTAGGACCAGAAGATCCCTCACTGATGTGTAGCAATGTCTGTTCAATGTAAGATGTCAACAAGCGCTGACCTAGTTACTGCATACGCTTGACAGGTCACGTGCCAAAAATGCTCAGTAGCTGACATCGACTGTAGACTTGTACTGCTGTAAGGTGTACATGTCGTATGAGGCGACGGGAAACAATCTGGTATCAGTAGCTGACTTCTATATAATGTCCACTGTGCAGGTTAGACCCATAAATCTGGCCTACCACATTGATAAAGTTAACTTTTGGACACCACATTGATAAGGGGCTCGTTTGATTGATAAATGCTTGCTTTCAGCCTCCACATGCATAAGGTTATACTGGACACATAAATGAATGAATGTATTGTGGTGTTGTGTGTCAATCCCAATGTTACTTGTATGCCACTGTTAGAGCTTGGCACACAGTAGAATGGTCAACTCGTTCCGACACAGTGTTAAGTATTTAGGTCACCTTGTTCGTCAAGTGTTGAGGCGCTGACAAGGGACAGTGTTGACATAGAGTGAGAGTGTAGATGTAATTTACGCGAATGGGTGTACAGTTCTGTTAAGTTGAGAGGTCACTCACTCAATCATAGCTGGAAGTCAATGAAGTGTAGACTACTGATGACGTTTCATACATTTAATAATGGACGCACTCTAACATCACAGATACAGTCACTTGAACAGGTTGACAAAACATTGCATGCTTGAAAAATGGTCTACGACATCAAATATGCATTCGTATTGAATGTGGATACAACAGAACGTTAGTAGACAGTCACATGGGTTCTAGTTGTATTTAATCTCATTCCTAACTGACTGATCGCGTCAGTTAATGCTTCCAAATATAAGTATACATAAACAATGGTTCCCTGACAGAACCTCTTCTGTTGCAGAATTACCGACTGCAATTAGCTGGCTTGTTTGACGACAATCTTAAACCACCAGTAGTGAGTTTCCATAGTAGACAGGTCTCTGTATCATAATTAGATAATAAGGCATCCCTGTTCTCTAAATAGTAAGGCATCCCTGTTCTCTGATCAATATTCCGCTAGACAAAGGCGGGATCCAATAATAGTCCTATCTTCGGTGAGCTGCACTCACCAGCGAAGATGTAGAATGGAGCACAAGTAAAGGGCTCTGTTCATGATATAAATATATTGGACTCTGCATATCCTATAATTGGTGCTGCGTACATCAAATACATAGTGCTGCTAGGAAAAATCTCGTCTTAACATAGTCAATCACTCATATGGGCAGACGATAGCACGTCTGCACATCTAGGCATAGGAAAAGTTCAGTAAATGTCTTTTTTTTACCTTATTGTCCTAGAAAAATCACACTAGCAAATAGCACACGCCATCCCTTGGCGTAAAGAATGAACATTGGGGAGAATCACTGACATGATAGTCATACATATAGGATATCTCATTCCCCAGAATTAACCACAGAGACAAAACTTCGGACCTCTCTGTCCGCGCAGCAACTCAGGATCCCATCATCACGGAAGTCCCTTCAACAACCTAAAAATGACACATGCGCAGAAGCGCATGACCCCAGAGTTCAACTCAAGATGGGCCGATGTTGGACACAACCCAACAAAGATACAAGACCAAATCGCCTTAAATGGTCAGGGAATAAACATCAACTCAACATAAACGTTCCAAGAAAGACCGATCTGTTCTGTCCCAAACAAGGAAACAACCCGACGTAAATCTAATGTTCATCCGCCAGGTTAAGACCCAAGAGAAGGTAACCAACATAATAAAATGTAACATCACCTTAATCAAGAGTTGTGTACCTTTGACTATCAAATGAAGTGTTCCACCAGACAGGTAGATATTTTCCTATATATATATTGCCTACGAAAGAATCTGTGCGTAACAACCATATAGATGGCTTTTTGCATTAGTCTGCACATTTTTTTTCCAGTGCTCTTTTTTATTGCAAAAATTGCATATTGAGTTGATGGTCGGACAGACATTATGTCGAGTGGAAAACCCGCATCTTTTGCAATCTAGGCGCTGTGAAGTGCTTTCTTGTTTTGTAACCTTGGATTTGGCAGACTTGATAATCTTTCATGGAGACCTTCTGTATCATCGAAGTCTGCACTTCACTTTCTCGAACTAGTTTTAGCTGTCTTTGTGATATTTCGTGTTCCTGCCCTATTTCTAACATTTTAGATAGAGTTAGACTTTCTCCTCTATCTAGCAGTTTCTCTTGTAGTCGTATGTTGACTACGCGATCAATTACTGAGTCAATCAGGATGTCGTCTAGGTCTGTGTAGTCACAGTCTAGAAGAATGAGTCTCGGGTCTTTTACAAAGTTGTCAAACCCTCTCCCCCCTGTAATTGTTTCTTTGCTTTAGTCTGTGTCGAGCAATGCGTTTATTTTTCCGAGGCTGTACATAATTTTCAAATGTTCCCATGACCACATCAAATGTGTCTTTTTCTCCCTCAGCCCAAGTGAACGGTTTTATAAATTTCTCGTCCCTGTTCGCCTACCCAAGTACCAAGCCACACGCATTTTTTTTTCCGAAGTCTGTGCTAGCGGTCCTTCTAAAACAAATTCGACATGGCTTTTAAAGTGCTGGAATTCTTGGTGCAGGTCTTGAGCCTGCCAGTCAATTCGAGGCTGCTCAAAGGTAAACCCCGTGGCTATTACTTTACCTGTTGGCGTCGATGAACTGGCGGTGATATATCCTTGTTATCGAAGTTAGGTCTAGTAGCCTGTATTATCTTTGTAGATGGGAATACACGTTTACTGATACTTAGACCGACCTTGATTTGCCCGAATATAGAAGTACTGGCGACGTGGGTAATATTCTGACACCGTGTCAAGTTCTGCACTGTCGGCTGTAATAGAATATCCACAAAACGAGACGAAGCGTTAGTTTTTTTATTTTTTTTATTTTTTTAGTTTTTGGGTTTTGCCTTCTTGTGGCGAGGCGCGTTTCTTTCATCCTATTTGGTTATATCAGAACGCAAATTGCCAATCAAAAATAAGTGTACTCTGTTAACTGAAGCGATGTGTTGATAAATTCTAAGCCCTGAAAAGGACTACTAGCATCTATCAGCTAGCATGAAGAAGTCCTGAAAAGGACTGCTAGCCCGATTAGCTTTGATAGATACTAAGCCCTGAAAAGTACTAACATTATTCATCTGCTAACCTGAAGCCCTGAGAAGGACTTGCCCTAAAAAGGACTCGCCAGCTACACCAACGCTAAACTATATCGAATGTGACAAGAAACGATGAAGGAGACGAAGCGTTAACAATTGACATCTTTATTTATAGCGCTTCTTAACTGACAATCCTGCAGGATAGCCCCCTCCCCCCCCCCCCCCCCCCATATTCGTTATTCTAAAAAGTGGAAACCAATACTCAATACATCACACTATCCAAACTGTTAACTGTAAGATATTATGTAGGATAATAGAGTAAACTATATGATGTTGATTTATGACCTCAGGTCAATTTTGTTAAGCCATTATTTCTATAATATTTAGGGGCCATCTCGACGCTGTATAAACGCTAGATGTATATTTATCAGATCACCGAGGGCGTATGTGCATGCGCGCATAACTTCACACGTCAAAAAAATAAATAAATAAAACTTTACAGGAGCGATTATATGTTGATTTTTCACTGTCACTTTTAAAGAGGTCATACCGTAGACTTGTGTAGATTGACCAATTATTGTGGAGGTAGTGTATTCATAAGCAATAACAGGAGCTTTTTGTGTATTTCATGAAAGTTTAGGTATAGGTACAATGTCCAAAAGTGAACTCATCAGAACGTTGTTATCTATGTGGATGTGTTGTAGTCTTGTTACAAACAACATCAAGCTGATTTAGACGTAGCTTTAACATTTTTATTGAAAGGAGTTGTGCTTTTACCCTTTTACATGAATATAACAACCGATTTGTTCCAAAACCTTTATGCAACTATGTTGCTACTTGACTTGAAAGAAGGAATTTTTATAAGCACTCACTAAGTGAATTCCCTTTTTCCTACCCGCTATAGAATAAAGAGGAAAATAAAGAATAAAAAAGGGATACCTTTTTATAGAGGAAGATGACTAATGATCGTTGTGTGGTGGGGATGACTTTGGTTTTGTGTTGTGTTGTGTGTGTGTAGCTAATGATGAGAATATAAGACGATGAGAGGTGAACTGGCGTCGGAGGCAACTATGCTTTTGGTGTAAAAATATGACAGGGAATTCCCGTTGTTGGGTGAATGTAACTACATATTCCGGTACCATAGAGGGTGACGTTAGGGCTAAATATACCTTTTTTTAGAAAAGCGTAATAAAAAATCTAACAGGCAGAGTTTTGCGTATTGGTAGACGCTATCGCTGGGTCGCGTGGTAGTTTTCTTTATTATTTATATTATATCATGAGTAATAAATCTACTCACCCCAATGTCCATTTAGTGTTATGTAAATGACCCGCACACAGCCGTAGTCTCCAACATAAAATATACTTTCAAAGGCCAGGCTGGACAAGGCCAAATAGACAGTTTTATTGAACACAACCGTAGAGATATATGTCACAGGCAGACTAGATTATGGCGGCAACTAGACAATCCCTTAGTGTTGCAGTCTGTAACTGAAACAATGTCGAGGTTATTTTCATCCATGTTTAATAAAGTTCAAAAACACACGTGCTTTTACCCTCACTAGAAAGAAACGCGATCGATGGCCCGCGCAAAACATCGCGTGTAAACCATGTCTCGTTTATAAAATTCCGGTACCATAGAGGGTGACGTCAGGGCTAAATATACCTATCTAGAAAAGCGTAATAAAAAATCTAACAGGCAGAGTTTTGCGTATTGGTAGACGATTTCTTCCACTTGGCAAATATTTCTTACCATTGTCAAAATATTTCTGCCACTTGGCAAAATAATTTCTTCCACTTATCAAAATATTTCTTCCACTTGTCAAATATTTTCTTATCGTTGTCAAAATATTTCTGCCACTTGGCAAAAAAATTTCTTCCACTTATCAAAATATTTCTTCCACTTGTCAAATATTTTCTTACCGTTGTCAAAATATTTCTTACCGTTGTCAAAAAATTTCTTCCACTTGGCAAAAAAAATATTTCTTCCACTTATCAAAATATTTCTTCCACTTGTCAAATATTTTCTTACCGTTGTCAAGATATTTCTTACCGTTGTCAAAAAATTTCTTCCACTTGGCAAATATATTTCTTCCACTTGTCAAATATTTTCTTACCATGTTACCGTTGTCAAAATATTTCTTCCACTTGGCAAAAAATTTCTTCCACTTGTCAAAATATTTCTTCCACTTGTCAAATATTTCTTACCGTTGTCAAATATTTCTTATTGGAGTCAAAATATTTCTTCCACTTGGCAAATATTTCTTCAGGTTGTCAAATATTTCTTTAAATATTTCTTACAGTTGCCACGTGGTCTACGCTCAATGGTTTCCTCGCGAAGTCTGCCCCGACCCTCGATCTGGTTTCATAACTAGCGGTAACACAGTTAGCGTCACTTCGGCGGACTTAACACCACGTGGCTCACACATACCTTGTGTATATCATCAATGATAAACTCTCTCTGGGCACCGAAATTGATAGCCTCATTAACAAAGCTGCAGCTACCTTTACCCGCCTCACATCACGTGTTTGGGGAAACGCCAAACTCACAACGAAGATCAAAGCTGCGGTATATAACACCTGGATCACCAGTACACTTCTATATGTAAGTGAGACCTGGACAATCTATGCTAAGCAAGAAAGAAGGTCCAATACCTGCCATCTACCGTGTCTGCGTCACCTCCTCGGCCTTTCGTGGAAAGATAAAGTGCCAAATGTTGGGGTGTTGTCACGTGCTGGTCTTCAAAGCCTGTATAGCCGGCTGAGACAGGGAAGCCTACGCTGTTTTGGCCACATCCAGCGCATGAAAGATGGTCGCCTTTGAAGAAATGTTTGGCGACTAGCAGAAATATTTTAAGAAATATTTGACAACTGTTAGTAGTATTTGACAACTGTTAGAAATATTTGACAACTGGAAGACCCGTTTGAAGAAATATTTGACAGCTAACAAAAACATTTGCATAAATGTGTGGCAAATGTAAGAAATATTTGACAACTTGAAGAAATATTTGCCAAGTGGAAGAAATATTTTGACACCGATAAGAAATATTTGACAACGTTAATAAATATTTGACAAGTGGAAGAAATATTTTGACAAGTGGAAAGTTTTTTTTCCCAAGTGGAAGAAATATTTTGACAACGGTAAGAAATATTTTGACAATGGTAAGAAAATATTTGACAAGTGGAATAAATATATTTGCCAAGTGGAAGAAATTTTTGACAACAGTAAGAAATATTTTGACAACGGTAAGAAAATATTTGACAAGTGGAAGAAATATTTTGATAAGTGGAAGAAATTTATTTTTGCCAAGTGGAAGAAATTTTTTGACAACGGTAAGAAATATTTTGACAACGGTAAGAAAATATTTGACAAGTGGAAGAAATATTTTGATAAGTGGAAGAAATTTGTTTGCCAAGTGGCAGAAATATTTTGACAATGGTAAGAAATATTTTGACAACGGTAAGAAAATATTTGACAAGGGGAAGAAATATTTTTGCCAAGTGGAAGACATTTTTTGACAACGGTAAGAAAATATTTGACAAGTGGGAGAAATATTTTGATAAGTGGAAGAAATTCTTTTGCCAAGTGGCAGAAATATTTTGACAACTGTAAGAAATATTTGCCAAGTGGAAGAAATATTTTGACAAGTGGAAAAAATATTTAAAGACGTATTTGACAGTTGATCTATTTACCTATAGGTTGGACCTTTTGCGCAGGCCTGGGAGAAAATTTTGGGACCATCTTTGCTGCTTGGAAGAAAAGCTTTTACTAAAGTTTGAAAATTGCAGGACAAAACGTAGATAACCATTTGATAACTGGAACAAATACTTAGTTATAATTATATAATGTACTACATTTCCGTGGACGCTCTCTGTTTGAACCGCTTGGGAGCCAATATAAAACCTATCACCAGATATCGCCCGTGTAAAACAAGTGAAACCTTAAGTCACGGGGGGTTCGAACATATGAACGAAGGAATGTTTCTTTTATAAATTTCTACTATTGATCGATTGTGTTTTGAACTTGTGATGTGAACAGAAATAAGCAGCAGGGTTAGTCTTACAAAGGTAAAATGTTAGTCTTACACAGGCAAATCTTGTTGCAGATAGGCTTTTTTCGTCTACAAATACGCAAAACTCTGCCTGTTAGATTTTTTATTACGCTTTTCTAAAAAAGGTATATTTAGCCCTAACGTCACCTTCTATGGTACCGGAATTTTATAAACGAGTCATGGTTTACGCGCGATGTTTTGCGCGGGCCAACGATCACGTTTCTTTCTAGTGAGGGTAAAAGCACGTGTGTTTTTGAACTTTATTAAACATGGATGAAAATAACCTCGACATTGTTTCAGTTACAGACTGCAACACTAAGGGATTGTCTAGTTGCCGCCATAATCTAGTCTGCCTGTGACATATATCTCTACGGTTGTGTTCAATAAAACTGTCTATTTGGCCTTGTCCAGCCTGTCTTTGACCGTATATTTTATGTTGGAGACTACGGCTGTGTGCGGGTCTTTTACATAACACTAACTGGGCATTGGGGTGAGTAGATTTATTACTCATGATATAATATAAATAATAAAGAAAACTACCACGTGACCCAGCGCCCGTCTCAATATGTAGTTACATTCACCCAACAACGGGAATTCCCTGTTATATTTTTACACCAAAAGCATAGTTGCCTCCGACGCCACTTCACCTCTCATCGTCTTGTATTCTCATCACTAGCTACACACACACAACACAACACAAAACCAAAATCATCCCCACCACACACCGATCATTAGTCATCTTCCTCTATAAAAAGGTAACCCTTTATTATTTTATATTTTCCTCTTTATTCTACAGCTGGTAGGAAAAAGGGAATTCACTTAGTGAGTGCTTATAAAAATTCCTTCTTCTCAAGTCAAGTAGCAACATAGTTGCATGAAGGTTTTGGAACAAATCGGTTGTTATATTCATGTAAAAGGGTAAAAGCACAACTCCTTCCATTAAAAATGTTAAAGCTACGTCTAAATCAGCTTGATGTTGTTTGTAACAAGACTACAACACATCCACATAGATAGCAACGTTCTGATGAGATCACTTTTGGACAGTGTACCTATACCTAAACTTTCATGAAATACACAAAAGGCTCCTGTTATTGCTTAAGAACACACTACCTCCACAATAATTGGTCAATCTACACAAGTCTGCGGTATGACCTCTTTAAAAGTGACAGTGAAAAATCAACATATAATCGCTCCTGTAAAGTTTTATTTATTTTTTTGACGTGTGAAGTTATGCGCGCATGCGCATACGCCCTCGGTGATCTGATAAATATACATCTAGCGTTTATACAGCGTCGAGATGGCCCCTAAATATTATAGAAATAATGGCTTAACAAAACTATTTAAAACATTACAGATACCCAATAGTGATTTTACACTGTGAAAAGGACTATCAAACCAAGAAAGCTAACACCAATTAGTTGTAATTCACACCAATACCTGCTCACAAACCACCAGACAAACACACTTTTTTTTGGAGGTTCTCATTACACAACAAATGCGGGGCGGAAAAAATGTACTAATGGTCTCAATAAACATCACAATAAGCTAGTCTTTTATCTGTACTCACCAACACAAGGCCGACTCATACACAACACAACCACCCAAAAACCCAAACCTACCAGTTACACTACACCACACAACAATTACAATACCTACACACAAAATTACCAGACAAGAACAAAACCAATACCACCTATACCCCACCGCTTTTACATTGTCTTACTCCAGCGCTACACCTCAACACGTCTATGAGTCATCACCCCAACCAGTCAAAATCAATAAAGAGAACAACGAATAGTAAGACTCTACAATATCAGGCAATTTATTTCATGAACATTTTCTGTTATCCGTCAAACTCAGTTGTTATGTATATAAATTTGACTTTGAGTGTCATTAGATTTTGGAAGTAAATTTATATTAGCGAATTTTTTTTCTTCTTCTAATTAACAATGTGACCATTAATAGCAAGGTTAAAAAAAATTTTATTTTGTGGCCCGCCGGTAGCCTATTAGCACTTACACTAACTGGTTATGAGATACTTGAAAGAAACATTATGCGCGCATTTTGTGTGATATATATATATTTTTTTAATTTGATGATGAGAAATATCCCGTTCAACCTCTGATGGGTTATAATTAGGATATATATATATATATATATATATATATATATATATATATATATATATATATATATATATATATATATATATATATATATATATATATATTTTGTTTTCAATTCCAAATAATACGAATAACTGCCGATACGCGAAAGTGACATCACATCTGTCCAATCATTGTAAATAGAGCACATCAAAATTATCAATTTTGTGTGTATGTAAAAAAACACACCAAAAAACCAAAACAAATAAAAACGAAATAAAAAAACAAAACCAAGCAAAAACACCAAACAATAAAAACAAAACATTCAAGGAAGGGGTGTTAAGGCCTGGTGTTTCCAGTTAGATATTTAATTGACTTTCACTTGTCATAATTCATATGTATTGTAAGGACATAATCAGCCCTTCATCTTCCCAATTACTCTACAGTTTATTTCTTGCCAGAAATGCTAAAAAGATAAAAGTTTATGTTGAAATAAATGTTATTTACATAATGTGACTACGGCTCGGTATCTAATTCACGTTGGCAGTGTTCTATTTTGTACGAATACGTTTGAGTTCTGCGCATTATATATTGATTGTTAATGATGATTCGCTTTTTATACAACTCGCACCGCCCGCAAGGTGTGTCATGAACTCCTGGTTAAAAAGCATTGCCTTATAGCATACTGCGATATAGGTTACCATTCGCTATTGTTTTTCTGTGACAGTTGTCAATTGCTGCAAGCTGTTGTTATGCACACAAATTAGCATGGTGTACACGGTAGAAGAGATCAAAACCGTGTTGTCACATGCGTTAGTTGTCACAAATTCTATATAAGAGGAAAAGCTGTTCAAAACTCATCTCCTGGCCAGTTTTTGTTTGTTTGTTCAAGCCGCATTAACGTTACCAGACCTAAAGGCCATTTCTATTCGGACATGCGCCCTAATATAACCGATTAAGTTGAACGGGACGCGCCTCTCCAAAACGAGGCGAAATTTTATGTATATATAATGTCCAAGCCACGATTAATAGCGCCGATATTTTGTTTCATAGATTACAATAAAATACTTTTCATTACAGGAATTTTTTTTTTTTTTCAGATTACAAAAATAATTTTTTTCCGTTTTCTGAAAAAAATCATATCTTTGCAATTTTTTTTTTTTGTTGTTGTTGTTGTTGCTTGACTTACAGTGACAAATAATAAATATGCATGGATCATGCACTCCTAAGACAAAAAGAAGTACACTTACATTAGACAACAGAAACGTATTAGTAGACTTAGTTTGTCGCCTTAGAAAGCTTCGGAAACGTTTAGTTTATTGTTCCATCTATTTTATGTGCATTTTCTTTGTTTGTCTGTATCTTTCTCTTTGCCTTCCTCCCTTCCTTTATTGGCCGGATCATCTCGTGATATAACAATGATATAAACATCGATACAGAGCGTTACAACAGGAGGTAATCTGACTATCAGAAGTATATATAATGAGGTATCCGAGAAAGGTGGCTGAAGTAACAAGAAGAAGCATAACGTCTGCAGACCCAAGTAGAACAGTCCCAACTAAGATGGTTAGACCATGTCTGCAGAATGGGGGAAGATCGGCTGTCATGGCAGGTATGGGAGGTTAAGAGCCAGGGATCTAGACCTCCAGGACGAACCAGAATCCGCTGGGATGACAACATTATGTGACAAAACGTTTGTACATGTACTTTTTGCCCCTATTTCACTCTTTCATCCGCTTTTTACTTGGCATATTTTGTGCACCTTCATAATAGTTTTATCACGTAAGTTGCCTAGCCACCTTTGATAGAGGCGATCTGCGTTTGTACAATATGGTCTCGGACGATCGATAAAAAGAAAGCCGTCTAAGGGATGGGCAAAGACACAGGTGATAAATAGAAAATCGCTTCCGTGGGTCCATCCCTGTGTAATTATTACGGTTGACCTGGCAGAGGACACAATCTGGGCGGAAGTATTACAGCATTATTAGAAAGAGGTCACGCGATGGAATTTTTAAATGTAATATTTTAAAATACGCTGGGGCATTATAATTTAAACACCCTAACCCATGTAGTGCTAAAGAGTTTTCGATTGGTTTGATTCGAGAGACGGAATAGACATTGTCTTTCATTGGAAAATTCGTCGGAAGTACAATCTGGGATTTTGACCTGAGAAATGGAAATACAATCTAGCGAAATCGGAGTCAACAAAATCAGGCTGCACCGCCACGTCATGCTAGCAATTCAACTGAGCCAGAAAGAGAAGGATCGGACAAAGGATTCCAAAATTATAAGTGACAGATCGAAATATTTGGGTAACTTTGAAAACTTAGAAGTAAACCCACATTTTTAAATACAAAGACTGGAAACTTAAAGGACCAGGACAGATCGAAGTATTTAGGGAACATTAAAACTTAACAAGTAAACCCACATTTTTAAATTCAAAGACTCTAGACCTAAGGAATCGGATCACCCGTCATAAGAGGAATACACAATTTCCAGACCAGGTGATTCGAAAGCAACTAACCTAAGTTGCTAGTGTCCATTCTAAACTGTGCCAGGAGATTTTTTCCGAAAAGTAACTTTGGAGTAAGAGCAAACATTTATTTTACAAATGTGAATTCGACATGTTTTTCCTGCTAAGTGGTTATATATGAGGCTGGCAACTTCAACATATGAAAATAGTATATTCATAAACCACTACAGCAAGTGCTGGTGATTTCTTCTTGCTAGTCGTACAGACAACCGACAGCAGAGGTGACCCCAGACTCCGACTGGAGCAGTGATGATTACATCACATGCGAATCAAGTGTATCATATCATTGTGTGAGATAAATGTACCTTGTTAATTGTAATTCAGGCAAATCATTGCGTTCGCGTGGTACAAGCACATATTTTCCCAGTTTAATATCCAGAAGAATATTGGTGATTTCAAGTCATCTTCCCTGAGTTACGCTGTGTATACTCAAAAGAATTAAATTATTCTGAGAGACTAACATTGGTGAGTGGACAGCGAGACAATGCGCCTGTTAATCTGCAGCCCACAAATGTACTTAGGAACCGCGGTAGCATAGTGGTTAGTGCACTGGCTTCCTATCGCAGTGGTCTGTGGTTCGATCCCCAGATGAGGTGGGATATTTTTAGGCCACAAACGGCTCCTGGGTCGACCCAGCCCCAAATGGGTACCAGATCAACTTCTGGGAAGGTTAAGGCGGCCGACGGGATGCTGACAACATCACCCCTAGTGTGCCGACGATCAAGATAATATTGGCCTAACACCATATTCCCAATATGCCTCAATGGGCGTGTAACGGGATCTTTACCCTTTACCTTTACCACAAATGTACATAGCAGAGGCATTTGTTCTTTTTATTTTTGTCTAAAGTTCGTGGAACGAAGCTATCAGACAGTCCGTGGAACGAAGCTATCAGACTGTACGTAGAACAAAGCTATCAGACTGTGAAGGGTCATCATCACAGAAGAACTGACGTAACCACGGCTGCAGGACTCACCTAGATCAGTTAAGTTGTGATTACCAGGAAAAAGCAAAAAGACAATATTTTTTCTTTAAAATCCCCACCTAAGTCTCAATGAAGACAAAAATTTATTTACATCTAAAATTCATCATCTTTTCATCGCTATTTTAACATGTTAAAACTAATTGATTATTAAATGTGTTACATGTTATTTAAAAACTAAACAATCATAGTTGATTCGGTTATTATATGCATGAAAGCAAACGTTTGAGCAAGACTCTTATATATATATATATATATATATATATATATATATATATATATATATATATATATATATATATATATATATATATATATATATATATTATATATATATATATATATTATATATATATATATATATGAATTTCGCTGGATTTATACCAGCGGGGTTGGCTTGAACGGGCTAAAACCATTACTTAATTCTTCATAAAAGGCGACGGATCAGATATAAGTTAACAATTGCCCTGCCAATGCAGCATTGTTCTTGACTTCTGAATTATCTTGTGAAAATTCCCTGGGGATAGAAGCGTCATTACCCTTCTATCTACAACTCTGCTAAGAGTAATCTTGTGCGAAGGTAGACACCTTTGACGACCCATTTTAGATACTCTTGAGGTTTGGCCACTGATGGACCATTACTGCAAAGCAGGGGAGGCAATCCGTGACACATTAGACAATCTCTGAAGGACCGAGGACTAGAATGAAGCCAGGCCAGGAGGGAGGCAGCCGATAGAAATAGTCTGGCGCTCTGTCTTCCAAACCTATACACCTCACGGTAGAAGAGGAACGTCTAAGTAAGTAAGGTAATCTGACTGTCAGAAGTAGTAATATGTTCAGTATATTACATCATGGTAGGTGTAAAAAAATGTGCACATTGTAAACTTTTAAATAAACATATGTATTGTGTTACAATTTTAAGAAGCTCGCTTTGACATGAATACATGTTTTGATGAAACTCGTCGAATCAAGTTTTTCATACAGGTATTTTAAAACTGTACACACGCATTTTCTGTTTGTAAACCAGTGCAATTTTTTTTTTCTACTTGTGGAAGGAAATCCACGAGAAGGTAGGCATATGAAACTTCAACTCTCAATCCCATCAGGGTTTCGGGAAAGTACGGAAAATGACAGCGTTGAACCGTACACAAAAAACCGTAAAATTCAGCCAATGTTTTTATTCACAGTCACGAGTGTCACAGCTGGTATGAGCTATAAAGCGCGTGACTGCAAATTTCGATTTTAACACAACAGGCGAACCAAAAATATATATCTTGAATAATGAGTAAGTAAGCCGCCAAAACATGACGGGAAATAAGTATGTTGTGCTCTTTCTGCGGCGTACCCTGATGACGGCGTTAAATCTCGTGAGATCATTTCATTCCTGTACATTCCATTTCAACTTCACTGGATCTTTGTAGTCAAAATTGTTCATGAATTATGATAAATGAGGAGCCGCGATAGCACAGTGGTTAGTGCACTGTCTTCCTAGCTCGGTGGTCCATGGTTCCAGGGCACTAATAGGATCCCGTTACACTCCCATTGAGGCATATATGGTGTTAGGCCCATATTTTCTTGACCATCGGCACACTAGGGGTGATGTGGTCAGCATCACGCCGGCCGCCTTAACCTTCCCAGAGTTGCCATGGTACCCAATTCAAGAGGTTGGGTCGACTCCGGAGCCGTTTGCAATCTAAAAAAAATCCCATCTCAACTGGGAATCGAACCATGGACCACCGAGCTAGGAAGACAGTGCACTAACCACTGTGCTACCGCGGCTCCTCATTTATCATAATTCATGAACAATTTTGACTACAAAGATCCAGTGAAGTTGAAATGGAATGTACAGGAATGAAATGATCTCACGAGATTTAACGCCGTCATCAGGGTACGCCGCAGAAAGAGCACAACATACTTATTTCCCGTCATGTTTTGGCGGCTTACTTACTCATTTTTCAAGATATATATTTTTGATTCGCCTGTTGTGTTAAAATGGAAATTTGCATAGTCACGCGCTTTATAGCTCATACCAGCTGTGACACTCGTGACTGTGAATAAAAACATTGGCTGAATTTTACGGTTTTTTGTACACGTTTTATGCATCTTGTTATAAGTGCGTTTCAAAAAGATCGGTCGACGATTGACTTCAAATATTTCCATATTCCTTGCACTGATAAACATGATTTTTTGCATGTGGTCTTATATTTTCAATGTCCCAAAGTTTTTATAAAATTCAATGTTGCAGGTAGTGTTCTTTTCTTGCGATGGCTAATTTCTTTGATCTTTTTTAACGAAGTAATTATTTTGTCCTGGAAGAAAATAATTTACCGTAAATGAAGGACGTTGCATATTTTCGGCATAGGCGTCTATACAATTCGAATGTTAGAGGGGTTTGTTAACTGATTACTACGTGAGGTCATTTTTTATTTCTTCGAAATATTTGAGAGAATAATAACGCCTATTCGTTGTAAATGTTACTTTTTATACTAAAACGTGAATGGATGCACGAAGAGGTGAAAGTACTGTGTTTGTTAAAAATAGTAGTGAAATCGCGGAGATAAAAAGGAAATGAATTGGTTTACATATACACATAGACGGAGGAGAAAACATATAATAAAACATATAAGGTATTTACACACTTATTCTGAGTCAGACGAGTCTAACGTATTGATGACTATTCTCGGCTGAACGAACGACAGTCCATCTTTTTTCCAATAGTCATTTTCCTCTTTTAAGACATGATCTTCACATTTACACCAATAATCTTTGTCTATCTTCGAGAGGGCGGCATATGTTAGTTCTTTCATATTACATAGTTTGAAAGTTTTATTTTTAGCTGCCACCTGTCCTTTAACTTTTGCCCAAACGAGTTCAATTGGGTTTAAATGTGAATGATAAGGTGGCAGTCTCAAACACATACGACCATGCTGTTGAATCAACTTGTCTATAAGGAATATCTTGGTCTTTTTTGATTTCTTAACAAGGGACAGTAATCCAAGTTTCAGAAACTCCTCGTTAAATGGAAAGTCTTCTGTTCTGAGCCAAAGCTTTATAGCATCTTTTGTACTCGAAGATGTCGGGATTTTGTCTTCTTCTGCCACAGCGTTGTGGTATGATACGTTGTCCATTATCAGACAGGATGGTCTGTCTAGGGACGGAAGAAGAGTATTTTCAATCCACTCTCTAAATATGTTACCGTTCATCTCGGTATGATAGTCCCGGTTGTCCGTATAATTGGATATGAAAATAAGTTCAGCATTTTTCACTATCCCATTATGTCTGCTGCCTGCATGTGCCATTATCAGACGTTGTCCTTTTCCCCAACTAAGATGGTTTGGCCATGTCTGCAGAATGGGAGAAGACCGGCTACCACGACAAGCATGGGAAACAAAGAGCCAAGGATCCAGACCCCCAGGACGACCCAGAGTCCGCTGGGAGGACAACATTAGACAATCTTTGAAGGACCGAGGACTAGAATGAAACCAGGCCAGGAGGAAGACTGCCGATAGGATAGTCTGGCGCTCTCTCTTCCAAACATCTACACCTCACGGTAGAAGGGGAACGACTAAGTAAGTAAGTAAGTAAGTCCTTTTCCACTGGGTACAAGAAAAATTTTCCAGAGGACCTCATCAAAAAATTAAAAGACGTTTATGGAGAAATGTTCGACTATGTAAGATTGAAGAATAAACTTGTAGTACTTTATTATTTGGATGAGTTCTGCAACAAGTCAGTTCATGAGTTACAGCAGTTCTTAGTTGAAAATGATCTCAGTTCAGGCTTTAAAGAAGTGTTCAAACTGGCAGAATTGATAATGACAATTCCAGCAACTACTGCTTCTGTAGAAAGATCGTTTTCAGCGTTAAAGCGAATCCACAGTTACCACAGATCTACACAAGGTCAAGATCGACTCTCCAGTCTCAGCCTATTGTCCATTGAAAAGGAACTTTTGAGCAAGGTTAGAATGAAGAATACATTTTACGATGCTGTAACAGAGGAACTTCTGCAAAAGGAGCATAGGTCTTCAACAAACACATGCCAAGTCCTCCTGTCACGTGCCATCATCTCAAGTTTTTTCTATGTTCTCCTCATCATTTTCACCTCTGTTTCCAGCTCTCTTCTCCATGTGCTTCTTCGTCTACTTCTGCCTCTCTTTCCCTGGGGGTTCCAGAACAAGGACTGCCTTGTAATGCTATCAACAGGTTTCCTCAGTGTGTGTCCTATCCATCGGCATCGTCTTCTTCTCATCTCTTGTTCCACTGACACTTGTCTAGTTCTTGTCATCAGTTCCACGTTGGTAACCTTGTCATACCATTTCAATCCCTCTATTCTACGCAAGCACCCATTTATGAAAGTCTGTAGCTTTTTGGTTGTTGTCTTTGTTGTTCTCCATGTCTCAGAGCCATACAATAGGATTGACTTCACATTTGAGTTGAAGATTCTTATTTTCGTGTTGGATCCGATTTCTCTTGATCTCCATCTATTTCCCAATGCAATGAAAACTCCTCTTGATTTTTGTATTCTTAGTTTGATATCCCTGTCTGTCCCTCCAACTTTGTCTATATTGCTGCCAAGATATGTGTAAGATTCTACATCTTGTATTGGTGTTTCTTCAAGTTCAACCCTGTTATCATTACCTGCATTTATTCTCATAATTTTTGTCTTTTCCCTGTGTATTTTCAGACTCAATTGCCGTGACCTCTCATCGAGTGTTTTCAATTTGTCCTGCATGTGATTGCGGTTATGGGAAAGAAGAGCCAAGTCATCGGCAAAATCCATATCGTCCAGCTTCTTAGTGAGAGTCCACTGGATTTCATTTCTGTTGTGTGTTGTCGATGATCTCATTACCCAGTCTATTGCTAGTAAGAAAAGAAATGGAGACTAGAGACATCCCTGTCGCACTCCTGTTCTTATCCCAAACGGTTGTGTAAGCTGTCCTTCGTGAAAAACTCTGCATGTCATGTCTTCATATGTTTTCTTCATTAAATTAATGATCTTCAGGGGAACTCCATAATGCCTCATCAATTTTCAAAGTGATTCTCTGTCTACACTGTCAAATGCCTTTTCGTAGTCCACAAATCCGATGGGTAGTGGTGAATTCAATTCCATATTTTGTTCAACTATTATTCTCAAAGTGGCTATCTGGTCTGTACATGGTCTGTTTTGTCGAAAACCTGCTTGTTCATCTCTCAGTTTCTTGTCTATGGACTCTTTTAATCTCTCAAGGATAATCCTGTTTAATACTTTTCCTGGCACTGATAGTAACATTATTCTTCTATAATTTGTGCACTCTTGTAAATTTCCCTTCTTAGGCAACTTAACCAGATATCCCTCCTTCCATTCTGCTGGTATCTCTTCCTTTTCCCAGACTTTACCAAGTAATTTATATAACATCTCTGTAGCCGTGTTGATATCTGCTTTGATGGCCTCTGCTGGAATGCCATCAGGTCCAGTCGCTTTTCCATCTCTTAGAAGCTTTATGGCTTTCTTTATTTCTTCCTTCGTTGGTCTTTCACCGTTAATTTGTAGCTCTTCTTCTGCTGGCTGGATGTCCGGGGGGTTTTGTGGAGCTGATCTATTGGGAAGGTCCTCAAAATATTCTGTCCACCTCTTCATTTGCTCTTGTACATTGCTGAGCAGTTTTCCATTCTTGTCTTTTATGAAGCAACTTGTTTGCTTGTATTTCCCTGTTAGCTTCTTTGTGCTGTTATAGAGTTCTCTCATATTTCCTTTGGCTGCAGCATCTTCTACCTTTCTTGCCATCATCCTCAAAATCATCATCATTCTTCAGCTCCGCAAGGAGCATAGGCTGTCAATATACGGAGCCAAGTCTTCTTGTTCCGTGCCGACAGCATAAGGTTCGTCTACGTCTTCTTCATCCCCTGCATGTTTGTGTCAGTGTGACAGAATAACCTCTAACGTCACATTTACCTGTACTATCATATAATTCATTCTGTGCTCTTCACTTTAGTTTTTCCCATCTCTGACAGTATTTGGTAGTTTCGATTCATTGTTTACTCTCCCCTCCCTCAATTCTTGTTATGTAGGGACTTCAGAGATTATCTTTTGCTGATTAAGGTAGTCAATCACTTTCGTTTGAACCCATATTGACAACTGGGATCGGTAGAGAGAAGTGTGGTTTACTAATGTGTAACACATTTTCCTGCCAGACCGTGCATGGGTGCGGCGATTAATAAGTAAACAACATTGGGATGACGACAGTCGATTATCTATCACTGGGAATGTCTCTGTCAAACCAAGTTGTCAATGTTTGCTGGACCGGGTGAATGTCATAATCGTTTCCGGACAAGACTTGTCGGAAGAATAATTATCCACCTTGAAAGAGATTACCTGTGATAAATTACGAAGTCATGAGTGTAAACATGATCGATAATAGACGGAAGCTGGCAAACCCTATATGGTGACTGTAAACAACACAAGTATTTGTGCATTTGTTATGCAGGAATTCTCGTGAGAGAAGAGGAAATACACGCATCTTGCATTTTATTGGCTTGGCATTTGAAATGTAAAAATACAACATTTCTGATTGGAGCCTTGTCATTTAGCAGCAATCTGTATGTGCCGAATGTTGCCTTATAATTTAGCGCCTTGTGAGTTTACCACACTGTGAAATTGAACTCGTCAAGAAAACAGCCAGACAAGCCAGAGTAAGGAATAGGATCAGGATTGCACTTTAAAGGACCGGACAACATGTATGAGCATCTTGTGGTACTTATATCAAAGGAAAACTCTACCTTCATTAATACGGAAAGCCCGGAATCCTAGAACCTGAACACTAAGTCATAGTCGGAGTCTATTGTTAAATAACACCCTAGACCACGTGTAAGAGGTATCTTAATCAAGTTGCCTTAACTATTTCTCTGAGCTGGAAGTCAGTATGTATTCCCAAAAGATATTTTGGGGTAAGTTATGCATTTTAAAATTCTACATTTTGCATTATTAACTTGTGAAAATTGCTAGTGGATGTCCAAGTCATACGAGGCTGCCAACCTCAGCATATAGAATGATGGTTTCATGAGTCACCACTGCAAGAGCTGGTGACTGCTTTATGTGGGTTTCTAATAGAGAACCAAAAGCAGAGGGAGCACGCAGTATATAACGATAGAACTGATGTACATACTTATTATATTAACCTTTTCAACCAGTGCAAATTTAAATATGTTCAATGAATGTTTTCCGCTCACTGGGATTAACATTAATGCTCAGAGAGGGTAACGTTCTGAAGCAAATGGAATGATGGAATGAAATAAGGGGGGGGGGGGGGGAAGCCCTGATTTTGTGTCAGGAAACCCAATACTCAGGATGGTATTTGTTTTTTCTGGACCATCTTCGCAATTAGCCCACGATACTACGAGGGACGTGTTGCAGCCACCAGACTTGACCAGTGACGAGAGTGAACCAGTCCATAACCTGCAAAGAACAAGTATCGGCTTTAGCAAAAACCAACCGACATCGTACTGACAGCTAAGTACCCATTCAAAGCTGCCATGTGAACTCTATACTAACGAATTTTAAAAAAAATCAGATCATCACCTGTAAGGAAATTTTAAAGACTATCTAAATTCATTACACCCTTATTTATTTTACATTTGTTAATGATAATTGATTATTAAATTTGTTATCTGTAAATATACAAAGTTATAGTTTATTTATTCATTGTGAGTGAACTACACCTGTATTTCTGTCATTTTAAATAAATACCTAAAACAGCTATTTTAGTAATATTTTACTGAGTTAAATCAGTTGGGGGCTCATCAGAACGAGCAAAATCCTAACTCATAGAAGGTAAAGAAAGATAAAAAGTCTACACGGTCTGGATCCCATCAGCCGTAGTACTTATTTCTTTAAATTCCTATGAGGCTCACTAGAATTGAAGAATCATTCTTCAATTCACATATCTGCCAAGAATAATCTTGAGCGATAGGTAAACAGACACCTTTGAGGACCTTCAGTAGATACTCTGAATTGTGGCCACTGTTGGGCCATCACTGCACAGCAAGGAGAGTACATCCCGTGACAATAAGGTCTGTTCTCCATCTGTTCTTTGGTCTCCTCCTTCTTCTCTTACCCTGGGAATTCCAGAATACTAACTGCCTTGTAATGCTATCATCGGGTTTCCTCACTGTGTGTCATATCCATCTCCAGCGTCCCCTTCTCATCTCATGCTCTAGTGGCACATGTCTAGTTCTTGTATCAGTTCCACACCGGACTCTTGTCATAACATAAGTCATAACATTTCACATGTATAAAATAAATGTACGCTACAGAGGTTTCCATTTATGAAATACTCTGTAACAATATGTTAATCCTTCCTTACAGGGTGGTTTATTGTTCAATAATTAGACTTACATTTTTACGCGCAGTGGGACCGAAGACGTATATCCGTTATTATATAACCAACATGATAAATGCTCTCAGCGACCCATAGCTTGACTGTTTGCGCCAGGGTCAGCGACTCAGAGCTGACCAAGACCAAACTCCCCCTCCAAGTGGTGGTCCTGGAAGCAGGCTGCATCACTGCAGTCTGGCTGAGAGAGTAGGGATCGAAGTGGGAAGGCAAACCCGGTCCCCAAAAAATGCCGTGCTGAAGTCACATGTATCGGCCGAAAGGCGCAATTATCGCAGCTTCGCCGTAAACAGACACAACGCAACCAACGTCCTTTTCAGGACGAACGAAGAAGAAGAAGAAGGAGACTTCATTTTTGTCGAGAAGAAACAAATTAACAGTTTCCTTGCGCTTTCATAATTTACCAGAACATTTTCTTTCACAACTGAAAGAGGGAGTCCGCTTGTACATTACACAAACAACATTAAATCACATCTGTTTGTCATAACACATACAAGTAGCTGCATATGCTACAACTGTAATTTCCCCTTCTCCACCTCCCCCCCCCCCTTCCCCATTAAACCAAAAAAAAAACAAAAAAAAAAAAAACCCGCATCTCAAGGGGAGCTCATTACGGATTTCCACTTTCATTGCACTTGTATGTTTGTGACGAGCACTAATTAGCATGTTTCCGGAGCAGAAATGCTGTGGATACACTGTTGGCGTGTTACAGGATCATTCTCCGATACAAAGGCCGTAAAAATAAAAAAAAATAAAAATACAACATAACTTGACCTTTAATTTTGAGTGTAAGAAAATGATAGGAAGAATTTTAAAAAAAAAAAAAATTCTAAGCTAGAGAAAACTCCTGGAATTTAGCATGAAAAGTCTTGGAATTTGGGTTGTTGATTTCTGGAAAAAAGGAAAATAAAATCATTGAACTTTCTAATTGTTTGAGGGCTGTGAAACGAAATACAGGCGTACGTAATACATGCCCACCAACAATTTTGGAGGTTAAAAGGCGCGCATACTGCCCGTAAAAAGAAAACTGCACACCCATTAAAATAAAGTGCGTGGCTTGCAATCTTTTTTGTAATGCTTTTGTCAGGAAAGTTGGGGAAAAAGGCGCTCATTGCTGCGTGGAAGCTACATTTTGCATCCATTGAAGGGACGCACACATGCCTTCTCATGTTTTCGTGGTGGATGGGCTAAAATATTCACACCAGTTATCATACGCAAATTTTAAAATGCGAATTGAATTGTGGGTAATTATGAATACGTATCTCCCTATCAGTTTCATACTTAGCCGTAGACAATGAATAGCTTAGTTATGTAAATTTGCATTTAGACATTGTTGTATGTAATAAATTGAACGTCCGATAAGCAGATTGGTTAGAGCGCTGGTCTGTCGCGGCAAAAGAATCCAGTTCGAAACACATTGGACACTCCAGTCCACCTAGCTGTAAATGGGTATCTCACTCTGCTCTTGAGTTAGCGAAGGCAAAGACTGTGGGGAAGGGAACTGATCACCCCACCTCACGAAGCTGGACCCAGTATAGTGAAGTCTCTAACACTTCACTCCCCTACAGCAGTATCTGCTAGTCAAACTACCTCTACCTTTATGGAATAAATTATTACAATGATTAAATTTAGGAGGTTAAAATTAACGTGAGGGAGGCAAATGTTATATTTGTTGGCAGAAAATAGGAGTGAATTTGAAAGCTGCAACCAAGGTGGAGTGGGTTCAATTCTCTGCACTAGACAACAGAAGGCTGACACTTAGGAGTCAGGACCTAAGTGGGCCCACCCCTCTTAGAGTGTAAAGGAGATTAAGGGGCCGAAACACTTGATCGACGGGGGGACCTATTCTGAGGATCAGATTGCCTCCTGTTGTATCGCTCTGTATAGAGTTTCCTATCATAATTACATGTTCAGACCATTGACAATAGGGAAAAGACCAACGGACTTCTGGAAAGACAGATGACACTGTGAAGGACTAGGAACCGGCTGACCGGGTTGGCACCCCGTAAGCTGTAAATTGCTAAAGGACCTATAAATGATAGATGCCCCCATGATTCACCGAAAGGTGGGGTTGGGGGGGGGGGAGAAGGATGAATCCACAGGGGACTTATTGGAATCGACCAGACCAGTTACACGGACTTTGAGTTCTGACCAACGACTGGAATTTCCATCTGCCTGTATTCTCTACTCAGAGAGGCATGCAAATCCACAGAGCAAAAAAGGGGTGTGGGAGCTCATAAGTGGTAGATCAGCAGCGCTCTGTTACGACGGATAAGACGTTAGAAGACCTCAGTCAGGAGTCAGTCCACAGGGCGGAGAATATTCGAGTTGATCTGCCTGATGATGATCTCACACACTTCTTGGACAGGAAAAGAGATGCCATCAAGATTCCACCTGCCAGTGCAAAAGGGCTTTGGGAACAACTGGACGAAGTCTTGTCAAAAGAGTTGAATAACAACCTGAAGCAGATAACCTTGGAGAGAACGCTGGAAATCTTCAGCAACATAATATATCTTCACTGTCGCAAAGTGTTTGGAGTCAGGTAGGCAATGAAAAGTAACCCGCCACAAAAACAAGTAGAAGACAAATCAGAATAGAAGAGATCAGGAAACAGAAGAAGCATGCCCAAAACCAGTTGAACGCAGTGGACACAGAGAAGGAAGGATTACGACAGGTTTGGGAGCACCTGAAAGGCCAACATAATGCTCTTTGTAGAGCAGAAATGTTGTGCAGGAAAAGAAGAAAAACACGGGGGGATAGGGAGACATTCTCCAGGCAGCCCTTCACGTTCACCAAAGAACTGTTTGAACAGCCACGGTCGGGAACACTAAATATCGGGAAAGAAGATCTCGAAGAACACCTTAGAATGACCAAGATTCAGATGGTCACAAAGATGAGCCGCCCAGCAGCATGGAAGGCCTTAAATGGCCTAATAAACCAGGAGCTGTATTCAACACCAAGCCCCCAACGATGCAAGAAATAGAAAGCATTGTCCAGAAAGCACAGCGCAAGTCAGCTCCGGGTCATAATGGTGTCCCGTATGTTGTATATAAGAGATGTCCTGAAGTTTTGAAACGGCTGTTCCGTTTGCCGAAAAATGCTTTGAAAAACCAGCTTGTGAGCAAAGAATGGAGAAAGGCGAATGGAGTCTACATTTCGAAGGAACAAAATTCGTCAGACATCAGTCAGTTCAGGCCAATTTCACTACTTAAAGTAGAAGGGAAGATATTCTTCTCAGTAAGTGCTGAAAGGCTCACCACATACATTCTGGAGAATGGATACATTGACACTATCATCCAGAAAGGAGGTATCCAAGGTACACCAGTGTGTCTAGAATAGGGTGGCCATATTGTTCAACACAAAAAGGAGGACAAATGCCATTTTTTTTGTCCGAAAAAGGAGGACATGGGAGGACAATATTTTTTAAAAAGTAGGACGAAAAGTAGGAAACCTTTGTTCAATAACTCATCATCATCATCATCAGTTGCCATCTCCACAACGAAGGTTGGCTGTAATGGATCTCCAACGTCTTCTGTCTCTTGTCTTGGTGGTGCACTCTGATAGACTCTTTCCTGTCCATCTCTTGATGTTATCTTCCCACTTATAGTGCTGTCTTCCCCTTGCACGTTTGCCTTCAACTCTCCCTTCTGTTATGGTCTTCTGCAAGGTGTTATGCCTTTTTATGTGGCCAAAGTATTTTAGCTGCCGAACTTTGATCTCCCTCATTAGTTCTCTTTTCATACCTAGATTTTCTAAGACCTCCTTATTTGTTTTCATCTCTTTCCATGAGATACGCCCCATTCTTCTATATATCCACATTTCAAGAGCCTGAATTCTTTCTTCCAAATGCTTATTCATCGTCCATATTTCCGCACCATACATAAATGCAGAATATATATAACACTTTATGATTCTCAGTTTTAATTTGTGAGATAACTGTTTAGATGTCAGTATATGTTTCATGTTGTTGAATGTAGCTTTGGCCATTCCTATTCTCTTCTTGATTTCTGTTACTGTTCACTTGCTTCATTAGTTCTTGTAACTCCTGTTCGCTTTCAGCTAACAACACGGTATCATATGCATATCTAAGGTTGTTTATTGACCTTCCACTGATGTTCAGTCCTGGTATTTCCTGTATCTGTTTGAAAATTTTTTCGGTGTATAAATTAAATAGGCAGGTGGACAGCACACACCCTTGTCTGATACCTCTTTTTATGTTTATGTATGATGAATAATTCCTTCCAGATCTTACTGTGGCAGTTTGCTCCCAATAAAGGTTACTGAGTATTCTTATATCTTTTCCATCAATACCTATGTCTTCGAGGCATTCAATTATTTTCTCATGATGGACTCTGTCAAAAGCCTTCTTATAGTCAATGAAGCACATGTACATACTTTTTTGGACTTCTGTATATTTTTCTGCTAATATTCTTAGGCAAAATATTGCATCTTTTGTTCCACTGTTCCGTCTAAAACCAAACTGTTCTTCTTGGATTTCGCTGTCTACCTTACTTTTTAATCTTTCCAGTATGATTTTGAGCAGTATCTTAATCGCATGACTCATCAGGATGATTGTTCTGAAGTCTGAACATTCTGTTGCATTTGGTTTTTTGGGCAATGTTATAAAAACTGATGTCTTCATGTCGTGTGGTATATATCCTGTAATGTATATATCGTTGCATAGATCTGTGATTGTATCTATACCAAAGCTCTCCAGAGCTTCTATCATTTCAATTTTTATGTTATCCATGCCTGCTGATTTTCCTTTTTGTATCATATGTATGGCATTCTCTACTTCTGATCTGAGAATGTTTGGGCCTTCATTAGAATCTGATGATGGTTTTTGTACCTTTTGTCCTCAAATAGTTCTTTTACGTATTCTGCCCATCTGTTTGATATGTATTTCTCATCAAGTAATATTACACCATTTTTGTTCTTGATACAGCTTCCTCCTTGTGCAAAACGCGACCTATTTGATAATTTCTTTATTTCTTCATGCATATCTCTTGTCATGTGCTTTGCTTCCAAGTCTTCTATTTCCTTGCATTTTGTTTCTATCCACCGTTCTTTTGCTTGTCCACACATAGTACGTATATCATTGTCTATTGTTTTATATTCTGGAGTGTTTTTTGCTTTTTTTCTTTCTGCCATTTTATTCAAGATGTCATCTGTCATCCAAATTTGATTTTTCTTAGACTCCTTTTTATGTAAATTTGCATTTGTTGATTGTATGCTTGTTTTTAAACATTCCCATTTTGCGGTTACTTTTTCTTCTGGGTTTTCTCTTCTATACTGCTCCATGCTTTCTGTCAATAACTGTTGATATTTATTTTTGACGTCGATTAAATATTTCTGTTTTAAATCTGGTTGTTTCAGCGCTGATATTTCTATCTGGGGTTCCTCCTGTCTTCTGTTTCCTGCCCTTTTCAGCTTTATATTTACTTTGATGACGACTGGATTGTGATCTGAATTTATGTCGGCGCCAGGATGTGTCTTTGCACTTGTGACACTGTTCTTAAATCTATGTTTTATCATGATATAGTCAATTTGATTTCTTGTTACATCTCCTGGGCTTTTCCATATGTATAATTTCCTTGGATGGTGTTCAAAAAAGGTGTTACATATTATCAATAACTACAAGACGCTGAAACATATTTTTTTAACATTCAAACAGTAAGCTAATAAATTCACATTGATTTTGTGCCTGCTTATATTTTTCTGATGATAAAATCTTCTTCAACAAAGTTAGGCTACGTTCTAAATATGCATAGAAATCAGAGCATGAAGGCTCTTTGAAATTGTACAGCACAAGTAGAGTGCCTTTAATGGAATCTTTCCTTCGGTGCTTCCAAAGCTGCTTCAGTAGAATGCTGTGCAGTCACAGAAATGTTAATGAGAATTTGCTGGCAATTTCTGAATCTTGGAAAGCATTCTTGAGTAACACTGAAGTTCAATCTTTTTGATTTGAAAGAGTTATGATGTTTTACAGTATGAAAAGCAAAAGCACCCTCGGCCGCGGCAACTTCAAACCTTTCCTCGCTTATTTCTTTATTAAAAAATGTCACTTTTTATTGCAAACATTCAGACGCAAGTGCTTTCTTGTGCTTTTCTGTTTCTATATGTTTTTAAAAAAAATCAGCTGCACCTTTATTTGCTACTGATACAAATGTGCCGATGTTAAAATTATTTGTAAAATGCAAAAGACGAGGTTTTAATTTTAACAAACCCATTACTTTACTAGTAACTACTCGTGTATTTTTTCATAATAAACTAATTGCAATAAATATAAAAGCAGTACGAACTAAGGTTAATATTATTTGTAATTTGCAATAGACAACGAAGTTATAATTGACTAAATCCAGCCCCAAGTTCTTATTCATGCCGTTTTCTCTGTTATATTTTCCCTTAACGAATGCCATAAACCTAAACATCGTTTAACCTGGGTTAAAATATGATAGTAATCTATTATAAACTATTGAACAACATGACAACTTACGGTAGTGTTGTTGGCAATTTGCGCGATCCGTCGATTTTGCGAAGACAAAAATTTTTAATTCTGACCGAATTTCTGTACTCAGAAAAAGTAATTTAGCCAATCACATAAAAGCCGGATATTTCAACATTAAAAAAAAAAAAATCCGACCGAACGCTCAGTTTTGTCACAAAAGGCCGGGCAAATCCGGCCAAATCCGGACGTCTGGCCACCCTAGTCTAGAAAATGCAGCAATGATCTGGGAAGCAATTCAAAAGGCAAAGTCTGACAGAGCAAATCTCCATATAATCTGGTTGAATCTAGCTAATGCGTATGCATCCGTTCCACACGAGATGTTGTGGCAGGCTCTGGAAATATACCATGTTCCACAAGAAATTGCAGTAATGCTTGCTGTATTTCCCAGGGTTCTCAGTCAGATTTTCAGCCAAAGAGTACACAACGAAGTGGATTGACCTACAAGTTGGAATTGCGATGAGGTGTACCATCTCTCCGATGCTGTTTGTCGTGGGGGTGAGTTTTGAAGGAGAAGGTAACAGACGTGATGGAAGAATAAAAGATAATATCTAGAGGAAAATCTTCCAGACACCAGGTTGAATGCACTGTCTCTCCTCGGGAATTAGTCCACTAGAAAACCTTTCTTAAAAAAGGGAAGTCTGGTGACACTAAACAGGATATTCTCTAGGCGAAACATTCTTTATCCGAAATCCTACAAAGGAATATGTATAGTACATATAATTGGATAAGAGATTTGGTGCCCAGCCACATTAAAAATATCCCGACCCAGTAGTGTTTATTAATTATGGCTCTGCCCCCAAGGTGTAGATTTTAATTACTAAAAACTATACAACCCAATTAAATATTACGAGAAAAAAATAACAACAGACTCTGTTATGTAAATTATACAAAATTGAAGATAGGTTCTCTCATACTTGAAATGAAATTACAAAATTATGATAGATTATATGTTCCAAAAATTTACAACTATAAGCTTTGTTCACTAATCTATTAAAGGTTCTGAAAAATGTCAGAATAAATTTAACATCATGTGAACTGATTAGATATTCTGTACTGGTTCTACTGGAATTTTAAACTACTCATCTCAGATGCTGCTGAATTTATGTTGTCTTGTTGCCAGGGGGTTCAATCTGTCCCAGCACTCCAGGTCCAGTATAGCAAGTTCTTTTAGAGTTTCAGAGGATTGTAGGTTGCTTCCTCTGTCTTGACACAGGGCTCATCACCAACTGGGATGGAGTATGTCTGCCCTCGAGAACACTGCATATGATTAGGTCTCCTGGTAGGACAACCTGGTAGGACTGGATTGACAAACAATTGAAGCTCCATTAGTAGTCTTGCCAGAGAAGTCATTTCCCATATCTGCTGGACGCTAATCGTCCATCAGAAATCTAACGAACATTCATAGGTAACATCAATAACAAGGTGCTATCTATTATCTATGAAATACTGACATTATAAGCATACAGGTTGATCTCAACCTATATCTGGCTTCCAGCTTGTCTACCGCAGTGATTTTCAACATACGGTCTGTTAGCTTCACCAACTGTGAAGTTTGGGGCTGTGGTCATCAAAAGTTTGAGAACCACTGGTCTACCTTTTGCCCATAGAGCAGTAAAATTAATTTGGGGTCAGTGGTACAAATGGTTTGAGAACCACTGGTCTACCTTGTGCCCATAGAGCAGTAAAATCAATTTGGGGTCAGTGGTACAAATGGTTTGAGAACCACTGGGTTATAGTCTCCCATGCTGCCATTTGCCATGCTGTCTTTTGGGGTGTCCTTGCTGCCAAGGCTTGAGAACCACTGAATTACATTTTCGCTACTTGAGCATTAAAGAGCTATTAGGGTGTGTTCCTGGTCTCAGCCTTGAGAACCATTGGCTTACAGTTAGTCAAAGTAGTACATAGTTTTATAGTTATGTTACAAACATTCATATACCCTGATAGTACTCATAGCACAGGCTACATGCATATACACACATTAAAACATGATACAAATAGTTCAGAAATCATCAGCAGGGTATTTGTATAGAAAGAGTATTCCATGCTGAAAACACTAATATCCCAATCAAGACAAAGCGATAAGAAATGTGAACAAGAACACACTTATCAAGTTTGTATGATTGTGACTAAAGAACAATGGAACAATATAATTTCACTCAATATACTATGCATTAAAATAATATTAATTACATATTTACTACTTAATCAGTCTTACCCTCAATTCAGAAATACACACAGGGCTTTAATTGGCCTGACAGGCTGCATACACGTAGAGATGGCAAAGATGATTGGTGGCGAACTCTGTCGTCTGTGTTTCAAAATTGGCGGTTAGTGCCTGGTCCTTCGCTTCACTTGTTTTTTATATCTCCCATCCACCAAACGAGAAAACACCTACGTCATAGGCTTTTCTGTTCGTTTCTCCCTCTACACAATCTCTGAATTGAGTTGAGGGTGTGTTTTATGAAAATTTCAATTCGTTCCTGTTCCTTTTTCTCTCATCCGATTTCCTTCATCGAGGTCTTGTTACAACAGAGCTGGTGTTCTGTGTAATTATCTTGTGCCATAGTCCATTTTATCTATTGTTATGGCAGACAAAACACTGAAAATCCCCCTGTGATTCATGTGTTACTGCCTTCAAAAATAATGATCTCAGGATATACTGCATGTACGACATAATTACAAGTATCAGGGCAAAGCTTATGCTCTCAACAATCTCACCTTGATAGCCTTATTAGTTGTAATCCATTCAACGTTTCATAATCCAAACGGAAAGACGAACAGCTGAGCACACATTTCGATTCCGACCATGTTACGTTTTACAACCTAAGGGTCTTGCAGTAAATAGCATGCGATGCTTGGATTGGCTACAACCCACCCTCCTCGTTACCCAGTGTAGACGATGTTCGCTGTGTTAATTACCTAAGATATTGGCCCCACTCGTCTTGTGACGATGTTACATGCCACCGTTTAAAGCATTCGTGGATGATACAACAATTCTGACATCAGATGAACACCAGACGCGGAGAATGTTAGCACGCCTGGATGAACTAGTCAGCTGGTGCAGAATGAGCTTCACACCTAAGAAGTCTAGAAGCCTATCAGTCAAGAAAGAGAAGACATATGAGGTCACATTCATGGTTTCAAACCAAAGAATCCCTACTGTCATTGAAGAACCCGTTGAAAGTCTTGACAGGGTGTATGATGCCACAGTAACAGACTCAAAGACGACAATAGAAATGGCAGACAGGACTACAGATCATAGACCAAAGCAGACTCCTAGGAGCAAACTGTGGTGCCTTCAGTTCATGTTGATACTTAAATTGCTATGTCCACTGCTTATATGAAATAAGCACCAGTACAGTGAAAGCTAGCAACATGTTCATGAGGAAATGGCTAGGAGTACCACCAGTTCTGTCAGACGTAGCCATGTACTGCAAGAAGGTAAAGCTTGTGCTTCCCTTCAAGTCGGTTGTTGAAGAATACAGCGCAGGAAAGGCAAGACTCGCAATGATGCTGTGCGAGTCAGCAGATGACGCGGTTAAGTCCATTCAGCCACACTGAATACTGGAAGGAAGTAGAAAGTGGATGAAGCTGTTGGTGCCGCCCAAGAGTCGCTCAAGCTGAGGGAGGTAATCCGATACACACAGACGAATAGACGGGGATTTGACCATGGTGACATCCGCTGGTCGTCCAAGGCATCAAACGGAGAACGCAGAGACATGGTAATTCAGGAGATAAGGAGATGAAAATGATAAGAGGATGCTAAAAGCGGTGCAGCAGGACCAACAAGGCCAACGACTACATGGGAAGGAGCCTGCAAAGGCTTAATTATGAGATCAATGTAAGACCTCCTGCCACCGTCCGCAAACCTTGTGAGAGGGGGAAAGTCTGATGATGCTCAGTGCCCTCTGTGCCACAAGAAGCAGACACTTGACCACGTGCTCTCAGCTTGCAAGGTGTCATTAGGGGAATGACGATACACATGGCACCACAACAAAGTACTACTAAATGCGCTGGCTGCGACAATAGACCTGGCAAGAGTTCACTGCAAGAGTCGTGGCTGTTGAGGTTGGTGCAAGAGGTCTCGTAGCTGCCTCAGAGTATGATCTACTGGAACTGTTGGGTTTGAAAGGACAGTCAAAAACAAGGACACCTAAGATGCTCAGCGAAACTGCTGAAAGGGCATCATAATGGCTGCGAAACAACCGCAACGGGCTATGGAACTCGAGACAGTAATTTGTTTTCAACATAGGGTTTACTTTCACAATTGTCTCCAGCTGGCAGAAAATAGGAGTGAATTTGAAAGCTGCAAACAAGGTGGAGTGGGTGTCACGTAGGGTTTATATTCATTTAATTTCCTACATCTTCTTCCTATTCTTTCACATAAATTCTCTCTTTTATTATCTCTGTATTTTTTTTTCCTGTGTATTTTTCATCCATTCGTTTTGCGAATATTATTTTCATATAATTCGCAAACTTTACCTGTTTTCCTTTCTCTAAAACTGAGAATCGCGCTAGGACGATATTACGTAGATGTCAGGGCTGCAGGGCGTCAGAAGGCGTGATAAGTCGGTTCGCTGAACATAGGACGTAGCAAATCGTCTACATTCTCACCGAGCGCGCGAGCTTCTTCTCGGCATTAGTCCCGGTGAGGTGTGATACTTTACATCTGCACCGGTCAGTATCCAGACATTTGTCTCGAAAATCCCAAACTGACACGGCGCCCACTTGGGCCATGGTCAGCTGTAGTGTGAAAACTGCCCTGAAATGGAGTCAGGCTGTCTGGGATTTGAAACTGACACGCGTACATCGTGGTCAGTAGGTGACAGTTACGACACGCGTTAAGCGGACGTAAATGTTGGGAGTAGGGGAGATAATTTCGCTTGGCGAACTAAGTTTGGGCCCTTTGTCTGATTTTAAGATATTGGCCAAGTTTGAAACTTTAATTTCATTCTCGCTCATAGACTCCACAGTAGATAGGTCGCTCGAAAAACAGAATAGCTGTTAGCGAAGATCTCAGTTTGTTTCGGCAATTTGTCGAACTTCTAGACTTCCAGAAATATTTTCAGCATTTTTATTCTTAAGTTGTGCGACTACCTGTAATTCTGTGGTTGAGGTAATTAATATGATAGATATATAGATTTTTGTGAGTGTTAAAGTGTTAAATCGCTTAATTCATTTTAATCTATTTCTTTAGCGCAGAAGAGAAATAAAGTGGTAGGCTATTATATTTTCTAGGGAAGCATTCAGTGGAAAGCAGACTAAAAATTAAAATTTCTAGCTTATAACGGCAATTGTAGCTATTTATAAATTTAATTTAACTGCTAATACTCAGTCGAGTGTATTTTTCTAAACTAACGTATAAACTCTAGAATCCAGCCTCATGAATGGTGACGGAATACGCACGTGTTCTTAATTTATGAGGATTGCTGATTTTTAAATATAACTTACGTCACGGGAAGTTTAAATGATAAGCAAAGCTCTCTGCTTGCAAGTTTAAATGTAAGTTTTTAACCAGTACAGATTCTGTTTATTATATTATATGTGTTATTTTTCCTCCACACAGTGAAAGTTTTGGGGTGACCCTAACTTTACCAGCACCTAGTAGTAGTTTCCATACTTGTGAAGAAATAGACAGTCCTTATTTTGAACCACGTGGGTTTTCTCAAGTAACACTGATCTGACGGTGCAAGTTAGACAGAAATACTAATATCCCTATAACGGGTTTTCAAAGACTGTAATGATAAATACTGGACCTTGGAGCCAGCACTTAATTTCTTCTAGAAACTCTATATAATTTGCTGCCTGGTGGCGTGAATATTAACAATCATTTCCCGACTAGATTATATCTTGTGGACAAATCTGTGGTGTGACTAAAGTGAATCCTATACTGAGGGAAGGCACCGACCTGACATTCATCATTTTTTAGAAACCTACGCTATTGACACTGTGCTCTGCTAACTCCCGCGCCTGGAATAATTGTTAGGTGACTTAATCAGACATTTGAACAAATTTGCATACCCAAGTAGTCGTTCCCGGAGACTCCAAGTTAAATACGTCTTTTGGAACTGGGGACTTCTTGGCAGAAGACTGCATTTTTTTGAGTCTGTGTGAAAATCTAAAATCAATGTGTTCCAAGAGGCAGCAAGCAAAGTCGTGAGTACCTGAATGAGAAGCCATGGCGGAATGAATGAGTGTACGCTGGTCTGAGTGATGATATTTTCACTATTATATCTTTGACACCCTGTTGCTGTCCTAATTTGTTTTTTTCAATCTGCATAATTTGTTGCTAAGGCTAGAGTTCTTGTGTTTTTGTCTTAGGTTAAATCAGATTTTTTTTTCAAACTCTGTGCATATAATTACGAGATAAAACAAAGAAAAACTCTTAGACTCAAACCCTATGTATCTGTGACTCTGGCGCCATCATCTGTTCTCTTAACGGGGGCCGGGCTAAACCTAGAGTTAACACTATAACGGGGCTATCATCCTTGCAACATTTCCTTGATTTTTTATGACTATGTGTATATGTATTTTCCTTGATGTACTTTCTTTGATGTTGTGAGCCGATTTTTTCCTGATATTAAAATCGCTCTTGAACTTAATAATCGTGTTTGGTCAGCTCGTTCTAGATAATATATATATCATTGTTATAGTTTTCCCACGTCTGTGTGTTTACCTGTCGTCACGTGTATGTGCGTGCCTGTGAGTGATAGAAATATACGTAATATGTATATTGGTGTAGTCTGTCTGACGCTGTAACAACTGTTGTAGAAGATAGGTGAGAGAGAGAAGAATTCTTTTCGCTTTCAGAGACAGCCACTATATCAAAATCTATCATCTCACGTGTGTGGAAATTCTATTACCTTTCACTAACTCTCACTGAGTCTATCACCTATTCAAACCTATTCAGAAGGGACCAAACCTAGTCTTAATTCTCCTATCGGAAATCTACGACAAATGGGGACTCGTTTCCGGTCTTTGAACTTAGAATAGGAAGACGAGTACGACAAACGTGGACTCGTCTATCTGGATTTTGAACTTAAGATTCTGTATTCTGATATAGAGTAAGAGTGTGATGTCTTGTGAGTTGTTATATCTTTAAAAAAATATTACCCCCTAGACTAGCGATCTGTTTACGGGCGTGCTGACCACACAAACTAATAAGTTTTTGTTTCCACAGCATCTTTGAATAATATACATTTTGGTTACAGGTTGATTTGTCGGGATATATGTTAACTGCTGATTGTAATACTAAATGCTGGTAAAGTGGTGAGTGTATAACATTCACTGGGTACTGAGGCAGAACGGCGTTTGAACTAAGTTAAGGAGTGTGTTTCGGACTTTTTGTCCAGATTAATTCCCTCCCTTACCCGATCTGACTTCAGGGGCGAACTTATAGTGGATTTTTAAAAATTAAGGGATTATTTTTCTCTTTAATTTTTGCAATATTCTTTTGCTTTTCCACTGTAGCTACTTATTTTTCAGTTGTAATCTTAACTACCATTTATTTGGCGTAGTCGTGTTTTGCATTGAGTGCTTTATTGCCGATAATAGCAGCGATAGTTAGATTTTATTTTGGAGGAGGTATCCCAGGGTTAAGGATATCATCTTTTGAATTTTTGGAATTTTTTTCTCGTAAGTGGTAGGAACCAGGTTATTCTTTTTCCTATTTGCTATCTCCACGTGTCTCAGTCACTGACATAATATGGCCGAGAGGGCAAAGCTTAGACAACTCCTCAGGGACGAAGCGAGAGAGGAGGGACTGGAAGGAGAAGAAGCGAAAGCTTTTGTCAGGGACGAACTTGAGAGATATGATGCGGAGAGGAAAGAAGAAGAACTAAGGAGGAAAGAAGAAGCAGCGGAGAGGAAGGAAGCGGAAGACCGGCTATTACAGCAGAAGAAGATGGATGAAGAAATGGAAATTCGCAGGATGCAGCATGAGGAAAGAGAGAAGGAGAGACAGCATTTGGAAAGAGAAAATGAGCAACGACGACAGCATGAGTTGGCTCTTAAGGCTCTAGAAGTCCAAAGTCTTGGCGCTGCCTCTACCTCCAGCAATGGAGAGTCTTCTCCTCATTCTTCCTTAACTGATCCTGCTAACACTCAATCTCTTCAACTAAATGCTATGTCTTTCACCCTTGAGTCTTTCCCTTGTCCAAATGAGAAGATTGACACTTGGCTAGAAAAATTTGAGAAAATTGCAAGTCTGTACGGTTTAGAGAGGTCGCGTTGGAATATGAAACTTTCCCAGGCCCTAAAAGGTTCTGCTTATGATGTTTATTCTAAGCTGGAAAGTAGCCAACAAGACGACTACGATGTGTTGAAGAAAGCGTTACTGGAGCGCTTTGAAATGAACGCTCGCAAGTTTTTGCAACTGTTTCGCAACAGCCGGAAAGAGAATCTGAAACTTTTCACCAGTTCTCATCTCGTCTTAAGGGATATCTAACAAAGTGCCTTGAGCTTTCGCAGCTCCCCTCTACCTATGAAGGTCTTGAGGAACTTGTTCTAACTGAACAAATAAAGAACACTTTGTCTGCTGATACCCGGAGATTTCTCGCTGAGCAGGGGGCAGAAAAACTTGAAGACATTTTGGAAAAGTCTGAGCGTTATCACAATGCGCTGGCTGAACTACCGGCCACAAAGCGGAAACCGACAGAGGAGCATTTTCGAAAAAATAATCTAGATCAACCTTCTCATGCGGCGAATCAGTTTAACCACAGAGAAACTGGACCTCAAAACCCCCCTCCTGAAAAATCCAAGTTCTACAAGAACAAGTACCCCAACCACCCCAAACAGTCTGATCAACCCGACCGCCCTACATGGCAGCGTAGCCAGAAAGGACAAGGTGGCAAAGGGAGAACCCCTGAGCACGGGACATATGATCAGACCGAGCACACCGAGCCTAAACGCATCGGATGCTTATTAACAGTCTCGCAAGGCGGAATTATTGACAGTGATTCCCAACCTCTTGGGGATAGACCCTCAACGCGAGGTATTGTTACTTTGAACGGTTCTCAAACTTCTTGCTTATTTGACACGGGGCTTTCTTACGATTGCATTGTTGCCAGAAACCTGGTTAAACCCGGTCAAGAGACAGGAGAGACCGTCAAACTTTGTGGAGTTCGTAAGAGTGATGCACCTACAGCGCTCCCATCGCATTGGTGGAGATACACTCTGACTTTGTCAGAGGTGTGATCAAAGCGGCTGTTATGGATGATCCCATCTACCCAGTCATACTTGGCGGGAGATACGTGTGTATTGGGAAACCGGAAGAGCCGATTGTGGCAGCAGTAACTACAAGAGGGCAAACCAAAAAGGAACGGGAGCCTGCGCCAAATTTGTTACCTATGGAACTTAAAGAAGCGCAATACAAGGACCCTACTTGGGCACCCTGCTTTAGGAAACTGCCCATGGCTAAGGAACCCAAACAGCACGGGGACATTTTTTCTGAGGATGGCGTACTTTATCGGAGAACGGGCAAGCCTGACCAAGGTTACAACCAGCTCCTAGTACCGAAACAGTACAGAAGCCAAATCCTAGAAATGGGGCACTCTCTTCCCTTTAGCGGACAGATGGGACAGAACGCCACAAACCAACGTATAACCACTCATTATTGGTGGCCAGGAGTAAATACTGATATTATCAGATATGTCAAATCCTGTGCCCAGTGCCAACGTGTGCCACCCAAGCAACGGGCACCCCCAGTCTCTTTGGGTGAAATGCCAATAATGGGAACACCATTCGAACGGGTTGTGATCGACATTTTAGGGCCTTTCGAAAGGACTAAAAGAAGGAACAGGTTTATCCTGACCTTAGTCGATACATGCACTTTATGGGCAGAAGCTATCCCGCTAACATGCGCAGATGCCAAGCATGTCGCAGAAGCCCTCGTGCAGATTTTCACTCGGTTGGGATTCCCGCAGCAAGTGTTGACGGATAATGGATCTCCATACCGAAACCTGTTGATGGATGAGATCGTTAAGATCTTGAGGACCCAACACATCCACACTAAGCCATATACTCCGGCGGGAAATGGGCTCGTGGAACGTGCTAATGGAAACCTCACCATGATGCTAAGTAAGCTGGCACAAGTGAAACCTGAAGATTGGGATCTCTGTATTCCTGCAGCATTATTTGGCTACAGAGAATCTCCTCATACTTCCACAGGATTTCCGCCAGCTACACTCTTATTTGGCAGACCCATTAAGGGCCCGCTTGAAGCCTTACTTCAGTCTCTGACAGACGAGAAGGCGGATGAGACAGTCGTCTCAGCCAGTAAATATGTGTCGGTTTTAAAGGAAAGGTTGAAACTAGGGTGGGACCTAGCAACGACTAACTTTAAGCGAGCTCGCACCAAGCACGCTAACCGATACAGGAAAGTCGCGGAAGAGAGAGAACTGGAAGCAGGAGAGAAAGTTTTGGTGTTGCTCCCTACCGAGAACAACCAACTGAAGATCGGATGGCAAGGGCCGTTTACCGTCCTGAAAAAGATTTCTAAGGCTAACTACCAGATCTCTATTGAAGGAAAGGAGAAGGTTTTCCATTTAAATCTCTTAAAGAGATACTTGGAAAAACCAGTGCCAACCTCCGACCATCTCCTGACGATCGCCAAAACTGACGAAGATGACGATAGTGGCAGGGATATTCCACCGCTATCACAGGAAATCTTTCAAAAATGTCAGAAGCGGCGACGCTCTTTCAAGCGCGCATATGAGACATTCCAGGGGAAGGAAACTTTGAGGAGTGGACTTGAGTAGGAATTGGACAGAGATGGAGGGGGAGATGGAGAGGGAAGAAGACAGACACCCCGAAGCTACGGTTATAGGAAATTAAACTCCATAACGTAGACATGGAGTGCTTCCATATCTTAAAGGGGGGGAGGCTCTGTCACGTAGGGTTTATATTCATTTAATTTCCTACATCTTCTTCCTATTCTTTCACATAAATTCTCTCTTTTATTATCTCTGTATTTTTTTTTCCTGTGTATTTTTCATCCATTCGTTTTGCGAATATTATTTTCATATAATTCGCAAACTTTACCTGTTTTCCTTTCTCTAAAACTGAGAATCGCGCTAGGACGATATTACGTAGATGTCAGGGCTGCAGGGCGTCAGAAGGCGTGATAAGTCGGTTCGCTGAACATAGGACGTAGCAAATCTTCTACATTCTCACCGAGCGCGCGAGCTTCTTCTCGGCATTAGTCCCGGTGAGGTGTGATACTTTACATCTGCACCGGTCAGTATCCAGACATTTGTCTCGAAAATCCCAAACTGACACGGCGCCCACTTGGGCCATGGTCAGCTGTAGTGTGAAAACTGCCCTGAAATGGAGTCAGGCTGTCTGGGATTTGAAACTGACACGCGTACATCGTGGTCAGTAGGTGACAGTTACGACACGCGTTAAGCGGACGTAAATGTTGGGAGTAGGGGAGATAATTTCGCTTGGCGAACTAAGTTTGGGCCCTTTGTCTGATTTTAAGATATTGGCCAAGTTTGAAACTTTAATTTCATTCTCGCTCATAGACTCCACAGTAGATAGGTCGCTCGAAAAACAGAATAGCTGTTAGCGAAGATCTCAGTTTGTTTCGGCAATTTGTCGAACTTCTAGACTTCCAGAAATATTTTCAGCATTTTTATTCTTAAGTTGTGCGACTACCTGTAATTCTGTGGTTGAGGTAATTAATATGATAGATATATAGATTTTGTGAGTGTTAAAGTGTTAAATCGCTTAATTCATTTTAATCTATTTCTTTAGCGCAGAAGAGAAATAAAGTGGTAGGCTATTATATTTTCTAGGGAAGCATTCAGTGGAAAGCAGACTAAAAATTAAAATTTCTAGCTTATAACGGCAATTGTAGCTATTTATAAATTTAATTTAACTGCTAATACTCAGTCGAGTGTATTTTTCTAAACTAACGTATAAACTCTAGAATCCAGCCTCATGAATGGTGACGGAATACGCACGTGTTCTTAATTTATGAGGATTGCTGATTTTTAAATAAAAACTTACGTCACGGGAAGTTTAAATGATAAGCAAAGCTCTCTGCTTGCAAGTTTAAATGTAAGTTTTAACCAGTACAGATTCTGTTTATTATATTATATGTGTTATTTTTCCTCCACACAGTGAAAGTTTTGGGGTGACCCTAACTTTACCAGCACCTAGTAGTAGTTTCCATACTTGTGAAGAAATAGACAGTCCTTATTTTGAACCACGTGGGTTTTCTCAAGTAACACTGATCTGACGGTGCAAGTTAGACAGAAATACTAATATCCCTATAACGGGTTTTCAAAGACTGTAATGATAATTACTGGACCTTGGAGCCAGCACTTAATTTCTTCTAGAAACTCTATATAATTTGCTGCCTGGTGGCGTGAATATTAACAATCATTTCCCGACTAGATTATATCTTGTGGACAAATCTGTGGTGTGACTAAAGTGAATCCTATACTGAGAGAAGGCACCGACCTGACATTCATCATTTTTTTGAAACCTACGCTATTGACACTGTGCTCTGCTAACTCCCGCGCCTGGAATAATTGTTAGGTGACTTAATCAGACATTTGAACAAATTTGCATACCCAAGTAGTCGTTCCCGGAGACTCCAAGTTAAATACGTCTTTTGGAACTGGGGACTTCTTGGCAGAAGACTGCATTTTTTGAGTCTGTGTGAAAATCTAAAATCAATGTGTTCCAAGAGGCAGCAAGCAAAGTCGTGAGTACCTGAATGAGAAGCCATGGCGGAATGAATGAGTGTACGCTGGTCTGAGTGATATTTTCACTATTATATCTTTGACACCCTGTTGCTGTCCTAATTTTTTTTTCCCCAATCTGCATAATTTGTTGCTAAGGCTAGAGTTCTTGTGTTTTTGTCTTAGGTTAAATCAGATTTTTTTTTCCAAACTCTGTGCATATAATTACGAGATAAAACAAAGATAAACTCTTAGACTCAAACCCTATGTATCTGTGACCCTGGCGCCATCATCTGTTCTCTTAACGGGGCCGGGCTAAACCTAGAGTTAACACTATAACGGGGCTATCATCCTTGCAACATTTCCTTGATTTTTTATGACTATGTGTATATGTATTTTCCTTGATGTACTTTCTTTGATGTTGTGAGCGGATTTTTTCCTGATATTAAAATCGCTCTTGAACTAAATAATCGTGTTTGGTCAGCTCGTTCTAGATAATATATATATCATTGTTATAGTTTTCCCACGTCTGTGTGTTTACCTGTCGTCACGTGTATGTGCGTGCCTGTGAGTGATAGAAATATACGTAATATGTATATTGGTGTAGTCTGTCTGACGCTGTAACAACTGTTGTAGAAGATAGGTGAGAGAGAGAAGAATTCTTTTCGCTTTCAGAGACAGCCACTATATCAAAAGCTATCATCTCACGTGTGTGGAAATTCTATTACCTTTCACTAACTCTCACTGAGTCTATCACCTATTCAAACCTATTCAGAAGGGACCAAACCTAGTCTTAATTCTCCTATCGGAAATCTACGACAGTGGGTTCAATTCTCTGCACTAGACAACAGGAAGCTGACTCTTAGGAGTCATGGCCTGAGCGTCCCCCTCCCCCTTACTTAGAGTGCAAAGGAGATTAAGGGGCCGAAACATTTGATCAACTGGGGGACTACTTCTGATGATCAGATTGCCTCCTGTTTATCGCTCTGTATAGAGTTTCCTATCATATATTTCGCTCAAAAAATTATTGATACGTCGGCCGATTTAGTTCCTGATGTTCATATTGATTTATCGACGGACTAATACAAGGATTATTTGAAACTGTGTTGAGTGCGTATTTTTTGTGTGAACAAGAACACACTTATCAAGTTTGTATGATTGTGACTAAAGAACAATGGAACATTATAAGAAATAGGAAGTATAAGGACTCCTAGTATTTTCCTGTTCTGCTTAGTTCAGTAATACACATCCCACAGTAACAATAAGGATATACATCAACAATTTAACCCTGTCTTGTTTCTACCATGATGCGAGAAGAAGAGCAGTGAGTAACTGACTTCTGCGAACTCATGCATTAAATTTGTTGAGTAGCATGTATATAATGAAATAACACTTTGTCACTGAAAGGAAATTCCATGTAGAACTTTGCCTAACAAAATATACTGAATTAATATGCTGCTGATAAACGTATGATTATTATTCATGTTATTCATATAACAATATTAGATCTACTCACTCGCTCAGCTAAGCACCATTGCTGTGTTTTAAAATGACCGGGTTCCTCTGTATTTCTTGGGAGCAACCATTCAAGCCGGTCTGCCGGTCTGCCAGTCTAGGCTGATGCTTCGTGAATGCGCCTAATTCACTCCAGGGTTTGCTGGGTTTAATCTGCCTATGTTAGGGGAGGTGGACCTGAACCAATGTTGACATTTCGTTCCATCCACAAACACACAAACACTGGCCGGTATTTGGGAGATCAAAAGTCACATGACAATACGACTGCCTACCAGTTGGCTAAAATTGTAATTATTCCCGGGGGAAAACCCATGTTACTGTACAGCGGTTAAAAGTTCACAGCGAAGAGACGAACGACTTTTTGCCGGTAAAACATAGAACAAAGAGAAAGGAATTTCATTCAGAAAAAAAAAATAGTAGATCTGATTTTTAGACGAGTGGCGGATTTTCTAGAGGAAAGAGAACTGGTGTGATAAAAGATTGACAGAGAGAAAAGAAGGCGATTTTTACTTCGTCACACTGTTCGTATTGGCTATGCAGGTAATCCTCAAAGCGGTTGAAGGATCTGCAATAGGTCCGAAGCTCATTGGAAGATGTCTGTCACGAGAGGTTAATTAGTGTTGAAGATAATAAGATAAAAAGGTGTATCAGATGATACAAAGAACACAATCGCCAGATAAGAGTCTGGTCTATAAGTAGTACCCCATTCTCATAAATGAGCACTGGTGTATGGTTGTCATAGAAATAGTCAGACTATAAAGTTATCTGGCCCAGATGGTAATGTAAAGTACCAGATACTTAGACGTCTACTCTCAACAACTATCCTGTGATGTATTATATGTTGTGTCTAGGGTAAATAATAAACAAAAGTAACTCCAAACAAAACTGTAATGAGTTACTCAAGGTCCTGGTTACAATTAATTAATTTATTATACAATGATTTTTCTTTTCTCTTTATGAGCAAGAATTATGGCATGTAATAAAAATGATGATGATGAAAACTCACAAAAGCAGTGTGTAAACACACAATTTAAGTTTTATAATCAGAGTGTCAATGACTCTTTCCTCTTGGGAAATATCACTTTATAATAAAATGTTCTTTAATTCAAAATGTCAATTATATTAACTCTCACTGTTCCTAGTGTTGAACTGGTTGTTTTAGAATCACTGTTCTTATACTTTTAAGATAATCACTGTGACTTAAGTAACTGTCTTTCCACTTGAATGGATCTTAACAAAACTAGTTTCATCATAAGTCTTTCTAAGTGTGATTGGCCATATATCATGAATCAGTCCTTTCCTTAATCACTTAACTGTGGTGACTGCACCGAACTGTCAATCTGCTGTGGACAGTGGCTGGAAATTCCCATACACTAGGGTTCCCAAACCAGATCTGAGGTATACAATTGGTGACTGAATACTGATTTGGCTGTCACAGGTATACACAGTCTTCTGCCTTGATTACAGTAGGATAGGATATGACCTACAACGCATAATGTTTCTAGGCTAGTATCTTGCCATAAGAAACTTTCCCTAATGCCGTGAGTTAGTCTGTTTCACAACACGGCCTTCCGTAAAATTCTCAGTAACTCTGACCACACTGTGCGCCATACATTGTAAGAACTGTATGATACATTGGCCAATGGAAAGACTTCCTTATTCGTGTGTTTACTGAAACGTACTAGGCTTAACATGGAGTCTCAATCCGTGCAACCGAGTGAAGGATGCCATTTAATTACATAAGTAGGAAAGAAGTACCACCAGGAAGAGGTCTATAATTCAACAACAGGAATGTTACTTTAGAGGTAGGTGTAAAGACTTCCTCGAAAATTAATTTATTAAGAGAGAAAAATCGAGTGGAAAGGCCTCGACACATCAGATTAGTCCATAATTTAGCTGTTTAAAGTATGCATAAAATAAAATGCACTTAGGAGACTAAAAGATTATTAGATAGATAGATAAAGAATAATTCAGAGCATAATTTAAGCTTTGGATGAATAAAATCGCTCCAGAAATAAGAAAGATAATAGGATAATAGTTTTTCATAATTGAACAGAGTGACAAATTATGCCTCATTTTGAGATTCGCAATACCACTTTAGCCCCCTGCGTTCCGATATGCCGGATGTGCTAGTATAAATAGACCTTGCCCTTGCTAAATTGAGGCCATAAGATTTGAAAAGCACAGCGAGCAGAAGAAGCGGTAAAATTGTTAATGAAATGTGCGTTTGCCAACTGCATCTGAAGAGCAGACCATAGATGTCCATTAACAGCTCGTCTGTGTGTGCCTAAGGGTAAGAAAGAATATATATATATATATATATATATATATATATATATATATATATATATATATATATATCTATATATATATATATCTATATATATATATATATATATATATATATATATATATATATTTCTATTAATTCACTACAATGTGCGATAGGGAGTGTATAGACGTGTTTCTGCAACCATTGTGTAATTTCTGAATGACTTACCAGACTGTGTATATTCAAAATAAATTGCGAATGATGGCAAAAGTGTGTCTGTAGGTTTGGAAAAGCATTTAAAGACTTATTTCCTGTTGGAATGGGACACATACCAGGAACATAAGGAAGGATGACAGAAATTGTTTTAATGTATTGATCAAGGTATTACTTAGTATTTTATACTAGACCAAATCATTGTATGGAGGCGTAGCATGGACAAATGGATCTAACTAAGGATTTAGAAGGAAAGTGTAGTCACGGTGAACTGGCTGTGGGTAATACTAGTATAAATTGTCCTGTGCATCTGCTAGCACATTGTGTGACACTGTCTATCATCTCCATCTTGTGTAATAATGGAATAGTGATGGACCATATAGGGGTTACGTTTATTTTTGTTTCAGGTTTTATCCTGAATACTACACCAACTTAAAAGAGCCATCCACCTCTGTTGGGCTGTGTGGTGCGAGGGCTCTTGTGGTCAACAGAGCCAGATACCCAGCTTCCACCCCCTGGAGGAATTCATAATACTTGTCCGTCCATGGCAGGAGTGTGAACGATCTCTAAACAACAGATAAGTGGCAAAAGAAAGCCACCAGTCATCGTATCCAGATTATACCCCGACATTAACAAACAAGATACTAATAAAGACAGCCTACAGTGTATGATGAAAAAGTGGGGACATACATTTACCCATTACTAGCTTCACAGTCAAGAAATAGTGACAAAACTCATTAGTATCATATAAATGTTCTTTAAAAGGAGATAATTAACCCAGGTGATAACCTTCAACCAGTGAATGACTTTTTAAGATTGTTAATTATTTTCAATGTTTATTGATTTATTGTTGTAAATAAATTTGATTTCATTTCAAACTTTCCAGACCGAAATGAGAAACGGTATAGGTTAAATAAATTGTAAATATTTACCAGCAGACTTACTTACTTATTAAAGTTGAGTTTATGTTCTTGTTGGAAATAATTTTGTTAATATCCCCTAGCAGAGTCAATAATAATAATAATAATAATATAATAATCAAGGGAGGATCTTGAGAGGGAGCCCATAGGGATCCAGGATAATACAATAACATCATACCTGGAAACTTATACAGCTTGACCCTACCTTTGATATCCATACACCCTTACTCTTTTCAGAGAAGGGGTTATTTCTTATAAGACCAGCCTCTTATCTGGCACTAACCTGGTATCACCTGGCTGTAATCTGGGGCAGATCGCACCCTCCCATCCGTCTTAGCACGCCACTGCTGTACTGACAAAAAACATCAAGCCAAAAGCCAATGGTATTGCATGTACTTCTGTTTCTATTCATGATATTTTTGAAGTGTCATGGAAAATTCATCTTCCATGGATTCTTCTTTGTCATTAGTTGGTGTATAGCATTCAGATGCGGATCTACTATGAAGCTTATAAAGCTTGAGCTTTAGGGCCCTCAAGTCAAATTTTCTCTTTGTACGTTTCTCTCCTACCCCACAACACTTTTTATTTATTTAAAAGGGGCCCCCCTCCAAGAGTTCAAGCTTCAGGGTCCCCAAAATGTAGGTACGCCGCTGATAGCATTGGACTACGTTCGTTGTTATTTTCCATTTGACAGCTTTGATTGTAGCTGATATATTCTGGGTCCCATTGCTTTATTGCATATGTCTGTGACAGCATTAGAACCACACCTTCATTTGTGGTTTGTGCCATCTTCCTAGTGTCCTGAGGATACACACAATTTGAGGTCCCTATTTACGAAAACTAAATAAATTCACGCCTAGCTTTTCTGTCCTGTGACAGCAGTTCAAGATTCTTCAGTATCTTTATTTTTTTCCAAATTTTATTTGTGTCCATCTTCAATTCCTTCCTGGACTTTTTTATTATTTCTAGTACCCTTGGTAGTCCAGAACAAGAACTGCCTTGTAATGCCATCACCTCATTTCTTCGGTGTGTATCTCATCCATCACCAAATTGTATCTCATCCATCACCTGGTGTGTATCTCATCCATCACCTGGTGTGTATCTCATCCATCACCAAAGTGTATCTCATCCATCACCTGGTGTGTATCTCATCCATCACCAAAGTGTATCTCATCCATCACCAAAGTGTATCTCATCCATCACCTGGTGTGTATCTCATCCATCACCTGGTATGTATCTCATCCATCACCTGATGTGTATCTCATCCATCACCAAAGTGTAATTGATCTCTTGTTTCAGTGATATTTGTCTAGTTCTCTCCGTTATTTAAGGAAACTTTAAGGGACATTTGAAGAGTTATTAGTGAAAGAAAGCCCACAAGAACCTCCTGAAAAAATAACTAAGGTATAGCTGGAATACTTCTTGTCATCATTCCTCTTTCTACCGCCTATAGATGAGATTATGACAACATAAACGTTAGCCTTAAGAAGTGGAGTTCAATGGGCTCTGCTGAATTCGTGGGACGGCATGCGTGTCTTATGGATAACAAGATTTCATTCAGCGGGGGATCCTGGCAGATTCAACCAAGCTGTAAATCTCATGGGAGACACGCAAGGCAATGAAAGTAAAACCGATCCTCCAGGTTAGGAGTTGAACTAGGACCGACATCTTATGCCTATGAAAAAATACAGTATATACGGTATTAAATTAAACTGGCGATGGAAACTACCAGACACATTCTCGAACAAAAGTCATCAGCAAGATAAAACTCAAGACTTTCGTCAGTAGATGCCTCCGTCACATCCTGTATTTTATTTGACCAGATGAACCTTGTAATAACAAATACAGACATTTGAGACTAAGCCACACAACAGCCAGTACAGCTGGACATTGAAGAGAGGCTGTAGAGACGGATAAGATTTTCTTAAGAAACAACCAAAGGTACAACCAGACTTGTCTTTGACTAGAACCCACATGGGAAGAGAGAAGAGAACAAGAAGACCCTAATGAAAAACGAACGAACTTATTGCCCTGCAATACAATTTTCAGCGTTTTACAAATTAAAATTTTAATAACTTCAGACAGGATTAATTAATATTATCATCACAATCACAGTAACTGAGCACACACAAGTACATTTGCTCATAGTCATTCACGCACATAGAAAGAGGGAAAGAGAAAGAGATAGATAGATAGATAGAGAGAGAGAGAGAGAGAGAGAGAGAGAGAGAGAGAGAGAGAGAGAGAGAGAGAGAGAGAGAGAGAAGTCAAGCAATAAAGCTACTTAATATTAAAAATTCAATTTAAAATATTACAATGACAAGTAAATGCTCATGGAAACGTTGAAATAATTGAAACGAATTGTCGTTAAATGTGTGTACAAGATTTCATGACATGTGAATGCAGATGTCATTTGAATGAGATGTAATTAACAGTTTTGAGAGACTTGGGTAGGGAATTCCATGCTAAAGCACCTGCATAACTAAAACAACTTCGGAAGAGGTCAGTTCGAGGTTTTGCAAGGTCCAAAAGTAGGTCGCCACGTATAAAATATGAGTAGTATTTATAGCGAAAGAACATTTGCAAGTATGAAGGCGTTCTGCGGTGTAAAATTTGATACACAAACAGGATATCTTGGAATAAGAAGAATTATTTAAGAGGAAATCATTCAGCTGTGGAAATAACTGAACACTAGGATTGTTATCATTCAAGTCATCAGGTCGTAGCGCCCTTTTATGTAGGGATTCTAGGCGTTTCAAAAACGACAAGCTACAGCGACTCCAGATATTTGAGCAATAAGAAAGATGACTTTGAATATGTGCATAAATAGAATACTGTATAATTCTAGGGTGCGGACATAAAAAAAAATGATTGATTTTTTAGAGTTGAAACAACTTTTGTGAGATCTTGTTGGCGATAAAATAGATGTCACGAAGTGGATTTAAGTTTAGAGTGTGTCTGAGTGTATAGACAAGACCCTAGTATGAGAAAGACTGAAAAAAATAGATTTAGATGAAAATGATAGTGAAAATGTGAAAAGTTGAAACTATTTGCTCCGAGGGTTGAGAACCGAGATTGACTCTCCCTCGCCACTCCGGACGTCTTAGATAGCTATAGCCTCAACCACCGATAACTACCATAAGGGGATAAGGTTACTTAAGATCACATACACCACGATACAGACAACATATAGCTACTGTACGTAAACAAAGTGACTGATCCAGACTACAGTTTAAAGTTTATTTACACACACAAATCAAATAAATGTCAAAGAAATAAAGTGCGTGTACGCACACCTGAAAACAAACAAGCACTGTTAAAAATGACTTACCATCAACCCAACCCTTCACCCACAAGTTACACCTGTATGGGGAAAAGAAGTTAAGATTAAACAAAACCACACCGAACTTGGTGGGGTCTCGGATTTCGAGCCTCCACTCCAACTAGCTATTCTAAATTATAACTCTAATTTCACTGTCCGCTGGAAATTCTACGAACTGTCTACACAATCTCTGCAAAGACTTCGTTTCTACACAGCCTATTCTGAAACTCCCGAACACTCCTCCACAACTAACTTCCTCACTAAAACTTCAGCAGCTGTCCTCTGCTATAATCTTCAACAAAACTCGTTATCAGTTCTGCTATAACATCTGTAGAGGGTATTGTAACCCTTTTTCCCTCCACAACTTCTGTAGCTGACGACTAGGGTTTAAAGACTGGATACTGGGCTTGAAAATGTATCTGTTTCACTACTGACAAATCTGGATTCACCTGCCCGGTTACCCCTCTCTGGGTTTTGGGCCGTCAGCGTTATTATGGCCGAATTTACATGAACCCAACCTCCAGGCGTTGTGCCTCCTTTGGAGTTGGTATATCGAGCTTAGAGCTCGTGATTTAAACGATGAACACGTTTTCGCTGAAGCATGGGGATTTCACTGGGAAGAGAACTGTTTCGTTCCTTCTGATGCCACTGGTTTGGCGCCGGTACTACCGCGTCACCAGTTCTTTTTCGCCTCTGGCGTTGCCTCGTCTCTTCTACTCCTCAGAAGAACGATCTTTCTTGGCAAGCTGCAAGGTCAAAATTGCACCCGTACTTGCGTGCCGTGAAACCGTTTTGCTGTGGGACAAACAATACAAAAATTATACCACACATCAACTTACCACGTCTTTAGCATCTGTCTCCCTTACTTCCTACCCCCCCCCCCCCCTGTCTATTCCCACTCCAGCAACTATATAATATTTATGCCCCAAAAAGTCAGCTCCTCCAGACAACTCGCTTCTCTTTTCTCTACCCGATTCTGGTTCTGCCTGACTAGCCACGAGTCACAACAATTTTTCACTGCAAACCTACCTGTCCGAAAATACTTTGGACTACTATTACGCTGATCCTTCATGATCAACACCAAAATAAAATTAGACCTCTCTAGGAATCATTAAATTCCCGTTCCGTAAAATTAATCACATCCCAAAATGTAATAAACACTTATTCCCTTATCAGAAATAAAATTTCATCTATCGTCTTCTGATTACACAGTACACCAATGCACAATAAATAACGTATACCATTTTACGCTAGCATATACATACTGCCAAAAGTTATGCACAAAACCAGGTTATCAATTAAAACCCTGTAGTTACAAACACGTGCTCCCGCATTCTCACAAAGTTACTTCGCTCCTCCTCATCCCTCTGAATATCGTCCCGAATTAATATTCATTAAATAATAGCACCCACGTGCTTACAATTTCACAACTCCACTCCTGTGTATATATGTGTAACTTAGCAGAATTAAACTCTCAATGAAAAACAATACACGCGCTCCCGAATATTCTGTAAATTAACATAAATCAAAGATGCGGGTTTCTCCGCAGACCTTCTTTGAAATAATACAAAGCACGCCCTTAATATCTCAACTCTTAATCCTTCCTACATACTGCTATTCCTTCTAGAAAGAATTATATGGACCTCTTACATTCAATACTTTCTCTAAGAACATAATTGCTGGCCCTACACGTTAATTTTAGATTTAAAATTAACTTCCCAAGAAAACTTACTGATCGGCTAGGACTCTATTAAAATCAAATAAAAGTACCACGCTAATAATTTATGGCTTACCCTATTCGAATTTCCCACTTTACGAGCAATCGAAAATTGACTATGGTTACGCGGCTGGCAATATTTCATCAGAGACCGGGCTATGAATCTACGTGAGTACATATAACGAAACCCCCCCGCTGACCTAGCCGACGTCATTTGCGTGGCTTTGTTCTAAGCCCAATGATCGCGCTGCATTTCAATAAAGTTTGACCCCGGCCAATCAGATTAGTAAACAACTCTGACTCATACTGTTACTGCTCGCCAGTATTACGTACACGGGTAAATGTCACTACCCCCATCCCACGTTTAAACAAAGAATGTACTGGAATACAGAATGATCCCCTAACCGTCGGGAAATAATGCCTAGCCCTCTACTGCTAAATAAAACAAAAATGACCGTAATTATTTAAATCCCGAAAATACGTATATTTGCACGCAATCTCTTTAAAGAGAAGAACCCTGGTGCAAATCTGCACTTAACCTAACCGTCATCTCTATAGAAAAAAAACTGCAATAAATTCTCTACAAAACAAGACTAAACTCTACTACTATTCATAGAAAAGAAACATGATTACATGTAATCCCTCCTAGAAATAGGGTAAATAATGCAAGTAGAAGAGATATGGGACCTTTTGAAGAAATAAATTACAGTACAGTATCACAATAGACATGTTATCATCAACCAACACCCAACATGCTGTGGTCCGTAACTTAATACGTTCTCCGTCTAGAGATAATAATAACGTATTTGGTTGACGGTGCAGAATCTTTTGGCGGGTTGAGATAATCAAAGATTGAGTTTTGTTTTTATTAATGGACATACTATTAATAGTGTCTGGGCAGGGAGCAACCGGAGACGCAATTGAATGTTCCTGAGGCTGAAAACGATACTAGATGTTAATACAGACATTCTACGAAAAGAGGAAATCATCACAGTTAAAGAGTGGAAAAGCTCCTGGCCACGATAACTTAAATGCAGAGTTATTTAAGGCAGACCCTGAGCTAGCGGCAGAGCTATTAGAACCACTATTTGCACAAGTCTGGAAAGCAGAGACAACAACGGCGGAGTGGAACAGGGGAATAGTTGTCGGGTTGCACAAGGGTGGAGATCTTGCGGAAAGTCAATGGTTGGAGAGGAGTCACTCTTCTCTCAGTTCCCAGCGGAATACTGGGCAGGATAATTAAACAGAGAATTTCAAAAGCAGTAGACAAACTTGGGAAAGAACAAGCAGGGTTTAGAAAGAACAGAAGATGTGTAGATCATATATTTACCCGCGAGAACATTGTGGGGCAGTGCTCGGAGTGGCAAAGACAGCTGTATATTGGTTTCGTTGGTTTTGAAAAGGCGTTTGACAGTATACATAGGGACAGTTTATGGAAAATACTGAGGGCTTATGGAATTCCAAGCTGCATATTGTCAATCATAAAAAGCCTCTATGCCAACTTTACGTGTAGCGTTGGGCAGAGCAACCTAACCTTTGAAGTGAAGATAGGAGTACGACAGGGATGCCCCTTATCAACCACTCTATTTTTAACAGTCAAAGACTGGGTGATGCGCCAGACCACAGAGGCAGTACAAGAGGAATAAGATGGACAATATTTTCTACATTAGAAGATCTGGAATATGCAGATGACTTTGCACTACTAGCACATTCACATCAACACATCCAGGAAAAAACGGATAGACTTAATAAGTATAGGCAGCAGGTGGGCTTGAACATCAGTCTAAAGAAGTCAGAGGTCATGACGCTCAATGTGAGCAACCCTGAGCCTATATCAGTAAGGAATCAGCAACTGGAACAGACAGGCACCTTCACATACCTAGGAAGCATAGTAACACCAGGCGGCGGAGCAAGCAAAGACATCAACAACAGAATGAACAACGCAAGAACAGCCTTTTTTAGTCTAAACAACATCTGGAAGTCCTCTCAGTACAACACAAGGACAAAATTAAGATTATATCAGAGCTGTGTGCTTTCTGTGCTTCTCTATGGTGCGGAATGCTGGAGAGTTACAGAGAAGGAAATGTCGAAATTGTCATCTTTTCACACAACATACCTAAGAAAAAGTCACCGAATCTTTTGGCCGAATACCATCACCAACCAAGATCTGCTTACTCGGAGCAAGCAAGAGGACATGCACACCATCATAGCTGGCAGACGCTGGAGCTGGGTTGGCACGTCCTCAGAAGAGACCCCGATGCCATAACAAGAACTGCTATGCTATGGACCCCTGAAGGAAAACGAAAGAGAGGCCGACCAAAAACAACTTGGCGGAGGACTGTGGAGGCTGAGATGCAAACAATGAACCAGAGTTGGGACACTGTACGAAGGATGGCCACCGACCGAGCAAAATGGAATCAATTTGTTGTTGCCCTACAAGACGCCACCAGGCGTGATGGCCGCTGACTGCTTTGACGGTCGGTGGCTAAGGATCAAAGAAGAAGAAGGCTATTAATAGTACACCAGGCTTGTACAATGTCCAGGTGATGCTGTAAAAGAGACTGGACAGTGTTAATGTCTGCGCCAGCCACTGTTACTGTAGTATCATCAGCAAACATAAGACAATCGTCATGTGGCAATGACAAGGGCAGGTCATTGACGAAGATACTGAGTAAGGTCCTAGTATCGAGCCCTGCGGGACACCCATTGAAACGGTTTATGCTTTAGAGAGCACATTATTGTATAAGACTCGTTATGTTCTGTTTTCAATGAATGGTTTTATTAATGCGATCACTTTTGAATGAAATTTGTACACCGCAAGCTTTTGTATCAGCAACGAGTGGTCAATTGTGTCAAATGCTCTGTAAAGGTCGATTAATAATACTCCATTAAATTTTTTGCAGTTGACATTAGAGTGCCACGTTTCGGTAATCTTAGTCAACAAGGATTGACAAGAGTGTTTGGGTTGAAATCTAGATTGGTTTTCATATATAAGATTGTAGCTGTTCGGTGAAGAAAGAAAATGCTTATACATGTGTCGTTCAAGAGATTTAGTTATGACTGATAGTAGGGAAATCGGCCGGTAGTTTGTGACGACATTAATATCACCTTTTTTAGGTACTGGTACCACTAAGCCTGTTTTCAGTCATTGAGGAAACACTTTCTGAGTGAGGCACAGATTGTAAATGTAAGTGAGTGAGTCGCATACAACAGGCTCTGCAAGCTGAAGTATCCTCGAAGATATTCCATCTTCACCGAACGATTTCTTCTTAGGTAATGGTTTAATTAAAATTGAAACCTCCGAGATTGACAGTAAAGGTAATTCAGGAAGGTGGGTGTTACGTGCAGTCTTTGATATCTTACAATATTATACATTAGTATACTTATTATGTCCGCAAATATTTTGTAAACAAAATAGGTAATTTTTTAGTGCTTAAGGGAAAGTCATTATTGAGTTACTTCCCTTGAAAGTTGTGTCGTCTCTTCGATCGAACTCCGCGGATGAATCCATTTTACTGCGATTTATTCGTTGTTTGGGTAGTAATAGATTGTTCTTGCTTCAGAATATCTATGGCCTGAATTTATGTGTATTGTTTGTCTGAGTAGGACGAGTTTGTCTTATATCTGTATATCTTTACATATCTAAGTCGAACTATATGTTCTGTTGTCTCTAGAGAGGTCAAAGGCTATTCGGCGGATGTGCCGCTAGAGTGTGGTGTGATTTGGCTTCGTCCTGATGGGGACTGTGTTTTTTTCTATGTCGGCTTGTCGCCGGAAAAAGTGATCTCAGTATTTGTGGGGAAAGTGATAGTCGTCTAGACCTATCGTGTATGCTTTACCCCAGTGTTTATTCGTATTGCCAAGGAATGGCAGAATCATATTTCTGATACCAAGGTAATCAAAGATACTCTTATGAACTCTCGTACGAAGCCACCATTTTCGATAGGTACGATTTGAATGTCTAAGAGAATATATTTGACTCGATGAAAACGACTTCGATTCCTAGCAGCACTATATCCTGTAGAATGCAGTCAATTGTTCATGATCAAATCTACAGAGCAATGAAATGTTTAATAAATGACTAACTTTAGGACAGATTCATTATCTGTATCCAAACGTGAGTGACAGCTCACGAGTGAAGCCATCTTGGAACCAAACATGTAGTGACTTTCAAGAAGAGAAAAGGGATGCCCGTATTATCGCTTGATTAGTCCAGAGATCACTGCTACACATGAGAACCCATTGCTAGCGGTTCCATATTATTATATAAAAAAAAAAAAAACTGTGCTGAACCTTATGTTAAAGAATCTTCGCTAGACGAGATTAGGTAGAAGCCATCTTGGATATTGTTTATAATCTGACGTGCTTTGTCAGTAAACTCAGTTGATATATATATATATATATATATATATATATATATATGGGCAATACTGAGTGCTTGGCTACTGACAGTCCATTATAATATTATTCTACATGAGTGCCCATGTAACATAACATTGCAAGACCGGTTATCCACTGTACCCTGATGTATTATGCCAACCTGTGATTTGTCAGTATCTGTGCTGTCGAGTGTGTACGTCCAATTAAACTTTAGTAAAGGTACACAGTCGTTGGTGTCGATGACTTCCAGCCATACATGAGTGTGAGAAAAGAACATTTGTCAACACCACGAACTCTTCATATCATTCGCACATTATACACTCCATCTATGTCTACACACCACTGCGTAGGTCAAGTTGACATTCCATACACTACAGTGGAGCAAACAACACCATAGAGATCTTATCAACTGATGATGATGATGTCTGTCTTCCAAGAAAAAGAGACGTTATCAACTGGTGGACTAGCTTTCTGGGTTTGACCTCGCAGAAGTTAAGAAGTCAACTGATTACCGATACCAGACCGTTTCCTGTGGCTGATACGACACACTTGCAGTATTGGTTTGCTCTTTGTCAACACTTCGTCACGTGACCTGTCAAGTGAATGCAGTATGTAGGTCAACGTTGTTGACATTTTTACATTAGACATTACAGAGTTTCACAGAACAGTTGGATCAATTCTTGTCAATATTAACAGGAAGACAGTATTTGTGAACTGAGAAGTCCTATTTTCATCGATGGATCTTCTTGTTTTCCATATATGAACTTTAATATTTAAGGCCAGAATGTTTAATTGAATAAAGTGGCAGTTTGTTTATTTTCATAAAAATAACTTTGCCATTACTGTAAAACTGAGCCTATTTTGCAACACATACTATCATACACATAATTTATATATATTTATGTTTACATGTTATTTGTTTGTATAGTATGTTAGTTTCTATGTCAGCGGGTTGTGTTTAAGGTTGGGCGGAGTCCTCACAACAGAATATCCCACGTCATAGAGGGTCCGTTGTGGGAGTTTTCTATAGGTGCAATTTTCTTGATTGAAAATTTGCTTGCAGCAACTGTTGCTTTTGTGTTAGCTGTGAAGTCTGTAATTATTGTTATTTTTGTAATATTTCTTTGTTCTTTAGTTTTGTTTTGAGTTGTTTGTAATTTGTTGGTCTACCCTTTTCTATCTTTCAGTTCTATTCACAATTTATATTCATATACTGTGACGTCATTTGTGTTGTTATTCTTTGCAGATTCAGTGATTATTTTCATTGATTTCCCTATTTGATTTATTTTGATTTCTGCAAACGTTCTTGTATTGTCAGTCCTATTTGTACTTTATGTATTCTGTTGGTTGACATATGTTTTATATAGGTATATTTCATAAGACACTATTGCCTGTGCACTGCACTTGGATTATGGTATAAACCAGTACCTGATTATTATTACTGTCATACAAGACCTTATTAAGGCTTGGGACCCACAGATATTGGGATAGTATACTGATTAATCAAGTCATTAAGAACTTGTGGTATTATTATTATTTCAGGTGATTAGTATTATTGTTAGACACCATGTCTACATTAGAATACTTCATTATACAAGGGAAAGCCCTTGATAAGACTGGTCAACAATTAGAACAATGGGTAGTTGCTCAATATGACAAAGCATTAGCTGCAGAAGAGAGAAGAGCTATGGCAGAAGAGAAAAGATTAGAAAGAGAAGCTGAGGCTGCTGCTGAAGAAAAGAAATTGCAGATGCAGGTAGAGCAAAGGAGATTTGAAGCTGAACAAAAAAAATTAGAAAGAGAAGCTGCTGCTGAACAAAAAAGATTAGACAGTGAAGCTGAACAAAAAAGATTAGACAGGGAAGCTGAACAAAAAAGATTAGACAGTGAAGCTGAACAAAAAAGATTAGACAGGGAAGCTGAACAAAAAAGATTAGACAGAGAGGCTGAAGAAAAAAAAAGCAATAAGAGAACATGAATTTGAGTTGGAGAAATTGAGATTGACAAGTATGAGTAATGTTAATCAGGCATCTAGTGGTAATGGTAAACCTTCTACTTACAAGGTTAAGGTTCCACCGTTCAATCAGTCCAGTGACGATATTACATTCTGGCTGGATAGATTTGAACGTTCTTGTCGTACACATAATGTGGATAAATCACAATACGCTAATCAATTAGCAGAAAACTTGAAAGGTGAATCTTTGACTAGATTATGCCTTGTAGGAGAAGCAGATAAGGATAATTATGATGTCATTAGGGCGGCTTTGATAAAAAAATATCAGCTAAGTGAGGAAGGCTATCGCCTTTTATTTAAAACGATGGTGCCTGAGACGGGTGTAGAATTCTCTGAATTCACTGCAAAGGCACGTCTCACAGCTGATCGTTGGATTGAGCTTTCCAAAACAGAAAAAACGTATGAAGGACTTATGGATTTGTTGCTCAGAGATAAGATTATGTCATGTGTGAACAAACCATTCCTTGAATTTATACATGAGCGTAAACCTAAATCTCTAAAGGAAATGGAAGAATACTGTTCCCAATATGTCACTGCACACCCCGACGTGACTTTTGGCAACGCTAAGATTAAGGAGAGTATGCCAGTTGCTTCAGCAACACCATACAATCCCAATTATTCACACAGATTTCAGGGACCTCAAAACAGATTTGATAAAAAAGGTAACCATAATAGTTTTCAAAACCAAGGTAACCAATCATTTCAGGGTTCTTCTTCAAAGAACTGGAGACGAGCTGATAGCTCTCGACACAGGGGTGGTCATAATTATAGGAATTTCCGTAGAGGAAGTAATTATAGAAACTATCAGGGTTATCCGTCTTGGAGTCAACAAGATCATAATTACAGAGATACTCATTATAATGAATATGATAATGGTAACCAAGGGAACTATGACTCAAACCCAAATAGGGGTTACAATAGAGGTAACAATAACTACAGAGGTGATAATAACCGAGGTAGATCTCAAAACAAAAGACATAAACCACATTTTCAGGCAAACTCTGCACAACAAGAGTCCCATGAAGCCTATAAACAGAGTAAAGATAATAATGATGCTAGTAATATGGCATGTGCCGCTTTTGATTTTGGGAGAGCATCTCAGTGCCCCCAAAGCAAAACGTTATTTGAGCCAACCACAGTGTCTACTTTAAGCTGTGGCCATCCTCTTCCTGCTCTTCCGGCATCAGTCGCGCATGATGGAAGAGGTTCTCTTGTCTTACATAAGGGTTTAGTGAATAACAATCCAGTCTCTGTGCTATTTGATTCTGGATGCACCACAATTGGTGTTAGGCAGTCACTCGTAGATCCTTCCCGTGCCACTGGACAAGTAGTCAAATGTGTAACATTTGGCGGCACATTAGAGAAATACTCTACTGCTATCATTAGGATTGCTACTCCTTTCTTTACAGGAGATGTACACGCATGTCTTCTCCCGAATCCGATCGCTGACCTCATCATCGGTCGCATTCATGGAGTCAGAGAATGCACTCCGCAACAAATTTCCGCGTGGGAAAGGCAAAACATGCAGCTTGCTAACGCTGTAGTCACTAGAGCTCAGGCTCTTAATATGCCTCAGACTTCATCTACTGAAGATAATGAAGTGCATAACTGTTACGGTATATGATATTAACGCCGTCTGCTAAAGGTTACCAGACGTGCAATTGTAAAGGTTAAGACATTTAATATATTGCGATAGATGTTTCAATTACTGAACGCTTCATACACGATCGATTATGACGTGTATAGCGTTGTTTAGGACACAGTCGGTAACTAAGAAACGTGACCCTTTGTTACTTGACCGCCAAGCTGAATAGCTGCGTTTTTCTAACCTTCCAATTTAATGGCAGGATATAGCCATTTTATGTGCATTTTTGATGGATCAGGGTCAGTCCTAAAACTCTATATGAGAGGGAAATTATTGGAGGTTAGTATTTAACTAGAATCCTCAGAAGGATGAGAATAATCGTCAAATTCGTATGAATATATTTCAGACTCGCAGTCTCACTGTCGGCAGGTAGCCATGTCTATCTGCTCGTGCATATAGCTGTGATGTTCTGACGACAATACTGCATTGTATCCTCATAACGGACATTGACACATAACCAGCAGTCTATGCTATTGATTAATTTATGCATTACTTCTATGGACTTATTTTCTACTCCTATTGGAATTGATCATCATGTATGTATCACTGTGAATAAATGTATGGACTCAATGAACCGACTTCTCACGTCAATGGAATTACAAGTTCAATATAATTGCAACTTTCAAATGTTTGCTCACACGTTTTTCTACCCCACCCCGCATTCGCGTAAAGCAACACCAATTGACACGATGAAAATCTTGAATGAAACCATATAAGAACTCAACTAACATGGCCAGAATTTATAACCACTTTATTGACATTATATGGAACATTGTTCTCAAATTGAATGTTCCAGAACAACAGAGAAGATCGCCTTCAACAGATGGTGTCCATTGATTGGGGATCGAAAAAAAATTCGGAAATTAACAATTGTTTACATTTGAAGGACGATCACATGATGTGCTGAATTATGACCTATGACGCAGTACTCAGTATAATCCCTAACAACGTGACGTCACCGAAAGTCGTGTACGTGATCTGTCGGAGAAATCAAGCCGTTTCTAAGTCTAACCAGGGGAAACATGAGCCATTTGAAGCAAATACATGATATGGACTACGGAGCAGACAGTCAGGGGCTTTAGCCTAGCTGTTGACGACCTCTAGCACTGATCTAAGCAACACAAAAGATAAGTCATTTAAGTGTGACCTTTGTCGGTCGATAAATAACAGTGCTGAGTCCATTTTGCTTTGATCAGGCATGTCTATGTATTTTCATGTATATATGTTAAATTTGTTTTCCATCGTATGTATTTGTTGTTAATTCGTGGGAGGTAGGGAGGATGAACTGAAATTAAATTCTGCGGCTCTCACGATGCCTGAATTGATTTCGGTCGTTTCTTAGGGCAGTCAAACGATTGCACCTTTGGAAACCCCATTGAGGTTTGACATTGGACTTGTTGTCCAAATCTGCTATCGTTTGACGATTTGTGTTAGCTGTACCGTTCAGTAGATAACTGGTGTATTTTATTCGTACTCAGTTAATAATTTTATTGAGTTCTGTACCATGTTCGTTACTATTCGTCCAGTCTCCTCTGACTATCATTTATTTTTATGATTGTTAAATTTCGTCCGTTATGAGTCCTGTGACGTCATCATTTTTCGCAGTCATTTTTTTTTTGGTGTGTACTTTGAATATTCAGTTGACCTCGGGTCAGACCTTGACCCTTCATTAGGTCTGTGACATTTCCGCTTGTTTTATTTAGTTCATAAATTCATTTTTAATTGTGAAAATGTCTTGTTTGCGTCTTAACATTGTTTGTACCCCTTAGTTGCATCATTGTTTTGTTTGTCCTCATAATATATATTAATACTACATTAATAATATGATATTATATGCAATAATACACTTGTAATTTAATTTAATTAATTTTTTCTGATAATTAAGGTTAATATGGGACATTGCATAATTATGCAGTGATAGTCCAAGAAAGTAGCACTACAATTTATAATAGATGCCTAGGGCATAATAATATAATATATATATTGACAAAATAAAATAATCTTATAGCTACCTTTGAGGTAATAGACCCATTGTATATTATTTAATATACTTTTCTGGTACTAAGAGAGTGACTTAGTACATTGAACAATAATAATTACTAGGAATCATACCCAACATTATTGGATATTGAGATTAATTGTGTGATATAATTACATTATATTTAACAGATATCATAACTATTTATGATATAGTATTATTTATATACAATATTGTTACAAAATATTGTCTATTAGTTGAACTTAGACATTAAGTTCAGTACTATTGTGATTACTTATATTGAATATTTCTAAGTTGAGTAAGTATAATAATTACTCTGAAGCTACTATTGACTATTTTAATCAGTAATTATCAATAATTACTTACAGATAAAAGTCAAAATGCTTACTATAGACCATTTCGTTAAGATTGGTCGTGAATATGGTTATAAATCTCAAGAACTTCGTCAGTTTGCTGAATCAGAACTGGAAAAATATGAAAGAAAAGAAGAAGAGAAAAAGGCTGCATTAAAGAAAGAGGAAGCAGAACTTGAGATGAAGCAAATTGACAAGGAAAATAGACTGAGAGAGATTGCTCAACGTGAAAGAGAAGAGCAAAGAACAATCGCCAAACAGGAAGAAGAGAATAAATTGAAACGAGAGGAAATTATTTTACAACAAGAAATGGAATTGGCGCGTATTAAATTGGAGACAGCAAGATTACAAGCACAAAGTGCTGATGCAAACCAGAATAATAACGCACAAAATGGATCATCATCCAGCCAACCTAAACACTTCTACAACTTTAAATTACCCATTTTCAACTTGAACGTCGACGACCTTTCATCGTTCCTGGCACGTTTTGAACAGACTTGCAAATCTAACCATTTGCCTGAAGAGTCATGGGTACTCAAGTTAAATGAATTCTTGGTTGGAGAACCATTGACAGCTTCTCAAAATGCTGACCCATCAATAGCAAATAACTACGGTGCTATTAAGTCCTTGCTTTTACGAAGGTTTCACCTGGACGAGGAACACTGTAGGTTGAAATTTAAGGGAATTTTACCTGAATCTCCAAAGGATTTTGCAGGATTCATTGCGAATATACGCAATACATTTAATAGATGGGTTGAACTGGCAGAAGTCAACAAATCATATGACAAATTAGTTGATTTACTACTACGGGATAAGGTATTATCTTCGGTTAGCCAGCCATTTTTTGCATATTTGCAGGAGCGTAAACCAGGTACTATGGATGAGTTAGAAAAAATTTCTTTAAACTACTGTTCGGCACATCCGAATGCAACCATTTCTAACTCCTCATTAAGAGAACCTCTACCTGTGGCGTCTAATATGGCCTACAATCATAATAACAAACAAAGACATCACAGTGTAGACAGAAGCAGGTTCCAAAGAAATCACAATGTTAACTTTCAGAAGGGACATAATAATGATTTCAACAATAAAAATGAGTTCAACAGAGGTAGATCACGAGATAGAAATTATTCACCTCAAACAAACTACCACAATGGTCAACATAACACTCATTATAATCGATCACATACTCCCAATAATAATAATAACTGGAATGGTAATAATCATGGCTCGAGACATCGAGATAATAGTTACTATAGAGGACGACGAGATAATTCTAACAATTATACTCGGAATCGATCTCATTCTCGGGGATCATCTCATTACAACCATAATACAGGGGCGGCAGTTACAAATAATACTACCCCTATAGATCAGGTCCCACTTGAAAATAACACAACACAGTCTTCTGCTGCATGTTTTGCTATTAATTATAATGTGGCAAATAGTTGCCAACAATGCAATCTTATTTTTCAGAAGGCGAAAGAAACAGTGCTTAACTGCGGACATATTATACCACAGGTAGGTCTTGCAGTCAACGATGGAACAGGATCACTAATTTTTAACAGAGGATTAGTTAATGGATCCGTCGTCTCAGTGTTGAGGGATTAGGGATCCACAACGATTAGTGTACGACAGTCGCTGGTACATCCTAGCTGTGCAACGGGGGAATATGTCCGTTGCATGACTTTTGGTGGAACAATAGAGTTTTACCCCACAGCTATTATTCATGTTAACACACCTTTCTTCACAGGAAACGTAAAAGTATGTATGCTAAAAAAGCCTATAGCTGATTTGATGGTTGGTCGTATACACGGCAGTAAAGATTGTACTCCACATGAGATTATAGAATGGGAGAAACATAACCTATGCACTGGAAACGCCGTGACGACTAGAGCGCAGACTCAACTCTTGGAGAAAGTTGATGATAATAAAATGGATGCAGACAACCAAGAGGAATTTGTAGTCAATTCACCTATTGACAGGGAAACATTTGCAACCAAACAAAAAGAGGATAAATCTTTAAAAAAATTTTTTAAGTTGGTTGATAAAGTTGACAATCTATCCTCAGGTAATAATAACAAACATTGTTTTGTTATTAAAAATGACATATTGATTAGATGTTTTAATGACAAATCACAAATGAAACAACAAGTTATGGTCCCATATACTTTTAGACGGTACATTCTTCAACATGCACATGACTCACATTGTGCTGGACATATGGGATATACTCGAACACGATCTCGAGTACTGTCTTCATTCTTTTGGCCAGGGGTGTCAAGAGATATTTCGCAGTATGTACGTTCCTGTACTACATGCCAAGAAGTGAAAGCACGTGGAGCTTTTCACACGGCGCCTATTCAGGCTTGCGATATCTCAGTGAGACCTTTTGACAAGATGGCAATAGACATTATTGGTCCATTGCTACCATCGGCCAGAGGACATAGATTCGTCCTTACGTGCATTGATTTGTGCACACGATGGCCAGAAGCTATCCCATTAAAGACCACCACTACCACAGATGTAGCTGATGCACTACATCTCATCTTTTCTAGAATAGGGTTTCCTAGAAAACTTTTATCAGACCATGGGTCACAGTTTATATCTGACACCATGAAGGAAGTCATGAAAACTTGGGACATTGATAGGAATTTAAGTAGTATTTATCATCCGATGAGTAATGGTGCGGTTGAAAGACTTAACCGTACACTTAAACAACTACTACATAAGGTTACTGCTAAGCACCCTCATGACTGGGACAGAGCACTCCCAGCTGTTCTATTTGCTTATCGGGAGGTACCGCATGAACAAACTGGCTTCTCTCCCTTTGAATTAGTTTTTGGTGCTCCCCCAAGAGGTCCTATGGGACTAATAAAAAACTTATTAATTGACGAGGAGATGACTCAGGACACTCAGTCATCTTACGAGTACGTAATTAATCTTCGGAAGAACATTATTGAGTCTTGCCAGTTGGCAACAGCTTCTTCTGAGGCTGCAAAAGCTAAGGCTCGATCTCTACAAAATAGGTCTCGACGATTACGCCAATTATTCCCTGGCGACGAAGCTTATGTGTTACTTCCTCACAATAACAATAAATTATTGATATCTTGGAATGGTCCTTACAAAGTCATTGATAAAATTTCCGACGTTGATTACGTCTTAGATATCAAGGGACACAAAAAGATATTTCATATTAACATGCTCAAGCAATTTCATACACGTCCTGAACACTTACAGTCAATTTTTCATGAACTAGATGACAACACAGTATCCACTTGTCATTATTCTAACTTATCTGTCATCCAGGAAGAAGAATCTTCTTTTCCTGAGGTACAGTTACCGTTACCTGTACCAGTAGTTCAACCTACTGAATCTTGGCGGGATGTAACCATCTCTTCAACGGTTACACCGCAACAGCGTCTACAGATTGCTAATCTATTACAATCTTATCCAGATGTGTTGACCGACGTCCCGGGTCGCACATCGGCTATCAGTCATGACATTACTCTCAATGATGATACACCTATTCGTGTACATCCCTATTCTGTTCCTTTACATTTCCGTGCTAAAACTACTAAGGAACTTGAACAGATGTTGTCTCTGGGAATCATTGAGACTAGTAATTCGCCATTCTCTTCTCCATTAGTGATTGTCCGGAAGAAGGACAATAACATTAGACTATGTGTTGATTATAGAAAATTAAATGCTAAGACTATAGTTGACAGCAAACCACATCCACTTATCGACGACTTACTGCCACGTCTATCCAACGCAACTATATTTAGTAAGATAGACTTAACTAAAGGTTATTGGCAGATACCACTGACCGAAAAGGCTAAGTACTACACCGCATTTTCCACTCCACAAGGTCTATACCAGTGGAATGTGATGCCTTTTGGGCTTGTTAATGCGCCAGCTACCTTCATTCGCCTGATGCGACAAATTTTATCAGGTAGACCAGACGTTATTACATATATTGACGACATATGCTTGTTTAGTTCGTCGTTTGAGGAACATGTTTCGGGACTTAGATATGTTTTTGACACTCTAAGGAATTATCATCTAACTGCTAAACCTACAAAGGTGCAAATCGCGTGTAATGAGATAACCTTTTTGGGACATATCATTGGATCGGGATATATCCGAACGTTACCTAGTACAGTCTCCAAAATTCTAAACATAGCAGTTCCTCAGACGAAGAAACAGGTCAGGAGTTTGTTAGGACTTGTTCAATATTACAGTAGATTCATACCAAACTTGTCATCCATCACGGCTGTATTGTCTTCATTGTTAAAAAAAGATATGCCGGTGAAGGTGACATGGACTGGTACATGCAATGAAACTTTCAACAAAATTATAAATTTGTTCTCGCATGAACCAATTTTAAGACTTCCCGATGCTTCCAAAAGATTTTTCTTACGAACAGATGCTAGTAACTACGGCATTGGTGCATGCCTGCTCCAGAACCATGATGGCATTCTACATCCCACCTTATACATATCAAGAAAGCTGAAGCCGGCAGAAACAAAGTATTCAACAGTCGACAAGGAACTTTTATCTGTGATCTGGGCAATAACGAAACTTGAAAAGTTCCTGCTCGGTGCTCCCTTCACCATACAGACGGACCAACGTGCTGTAGCATCCTTGCGTCGATCGAATCATACAAGCCCAGAAACTTGCCAGATATTCAATCATCCTACAGCCATTCGAGTTCTCCATTGAACACATACCTGGCACTGAAAATGTTGTCGCTGATGCGTTATCACGTAATCCTATTGACGACGAATAATCAACATTGACATTCCTTAAACATATCAACTATAAAGGAACTAACCTTGCCTTCAATTTAAACTTTATATACACTATATGCATCACAGAATTGAACTAAAAGACAATCAAGGTATATATACTGACACTCGAACTTCGTCTAACGTCCATACACGAGATATGAATACTCTTTGAACAATCATGGACTAATGTCTGACGACAAACCGAACTGATGTTCCTGTGTATACTTAATTCTTGGATGCTGGGATAAATGACATTTCTTTCCAACGTAAACGTTTGAACATTTTTGCCTAAAAGAATTCATCAGGATCAAGACTACGGATGGATCATCATATCCTATACTAATTAATTAGTTAACTTAACTTCTTAATTGAATTATTATCAATAAAATGAAATGTGAGAAAAAAATGAAATGAAAGAACAAAAAAGAGAACGAAATATAAAAAGAAGAAATTATGAAAAGAGAAAATAAATCTCACACAAGTATTAGATTAATAATTTTTTTTTTAATGTACCTATACATTATTTAGTTAGTTAAATTAGATAGTTATTATTCACTAACACTTAACACACACAATTAAGTTAAAACTTATATTCGAATTTCTTTCTATTTCTTCTCACTTAGTTTGTTTTTTCTTCTCTCATAACATCGCGTTACATTAGAACCTTAATAATTTAACTCTTAGTTTAATTAATTAATTTAATTTTAATTAGTCAAATTAATTCCTATATGACATACTAATACGACAGACCTAACTTTAATTTAATTTTATCATTCACTATTAACATTGGACATTTATTTAGTTGATATAATAATATGTATAATATTGATATATAATGTGATTTATGTTAGATGGCTATGACCGCAA